>JADHKK010000002.1:1800000-2368711 GCA_019925535.1 Leptographium radiaticola
TGCCGCAAAGATTGCTGCGTTACACACCCCTCTGCCCAGCAAGTTTGGCGGATTCGGCGGTCAATATGCACCCGAGTCGCTCATGGACGCCTTGACGGCGCTCGAGGGCATGTTTCTGCAGGTGGCCCAGGACGAGACCTTTTGGAGCGAATTTCGGTCACAGTATGCTTTCATGGGCCGACCAGGTCATTTACACCTGGCTGGCCGCCTTACGAGTCATGTGGGAGGTGCCAACATATGGCTGAAGCGGGAAGACTTGAACCACACCGGCAGTCATACGATCAACAACGCAATGGGACAGGTTCTCATGGCCCGACGACTGGGCAGGAAACGCATCATCACCGAAACTGGCGGCGGCCAGCATGGGATCGCGACCGCATCCGTGTGCGCCCGCTTTGGCCTCGAGTGTATCGTGTATATGGGAGCAGTACGTTTTTTTTCTTCTCTTTTTCTTCTCTTTCTATTTCGAGTCTGTCGTTCTCGATGCTGACCGACAGAACGATTTCGAGAGCAACTCATCGGCGGTGAGGCAAATGGTCCTGCTCGGCGCCACTGTCGTGCCTGTTCATGCCGGCACCAAGAGGGTCCGCGACGCTGTCAGCGAGGCTCTGCGGGCGTTTGTCGAGCAGCTCGACACGGCATACTACATCGTTAGCTCGGCCATCGGACCGCATCCATTCCCAACAATTGTGCGGACATTCCAGTCGGTGATCGGACACGAGACGCGCGACCAGTTTTCGGCGCTACGTGGCAAGTCCCATCCAGATGCGCTCGTGGCCACCATCGGTGGCGGCTCACATGCGGTTGGCCTCTTTTCGCCATTTGTGCACGACTCGCGCGTGCGCCTACTAGGCGTGGAGGCTGGTGGCGACGGCATAGCAACACCACGGCACGGAGCGACGCTGGCGGCAGGATCAGTGGGCGTCTACCACGGTGCGAAGACCTATGTGTTGCAAGACCGCAACGGACAGATCCGCGAGGCACATTCGGCATCAGCAGGCCTGCGGTATCCAGCGGTAAATCCGGAGCTAGCAGCGTGGAAGGAGAGCGGGCGATTAGGGCTCGTGACGGCGACAGACAACCAGGCGCTCGAGGCCTTCCGACTGCTCAGTCGGCTAGAGGGCATTATGCCAGCGATGGAGTCGGCGCACGCCGTCTACGGGGCTATGTGGCTAGCTAAGAAGCTACGGCCGGGGGATGACGTGGTCGTCTGTCTGAGCGGAAGGGGTGATGATCGGTGTGATCCCGTGGGGTGTTGAGAGTTTGTGGGTTCTGTCTCATTTGTCCTGTTTGTGGAGTGGCACTTTTGTCGGTGTGCATTTTGCACTTTTTTTTGCGGCATGTCATTTTTTGCGCGCGTTGGGCCAAGACTGAAGTGAGCAATCAATTTTCCCTATTTCCATACCGCCTATAGATAAAGTCAACAATGAAATCCCGACTCGCGTGGGGGTACACATATGATCACGCTACGGGGCTGCGGCACCGAACGGAATGCTGGCTGTGCACTGACGGTTTCGTTTTCGGTGGTCGTTCGGCAAGCAAAATGGCGGTACACCGGAGAGTGCACCACATTCGGCACCGCGAACTGTTCTTGAACGCCACCAAGCATACTCGTACAGGCCACATGAGTCAAGAGGAGCTTGCACAGACCCCGCAAATGCAAGAGATACCTTGTCGTTGTAATCAGACAGTTGCACGGAGGCTTGGGGGCACCTCGCACAACTTTGACTAATAGGACTGTTGCGGGATCTATCCGCAGGAGCCTGGCAGACGGATCGGAGATCCGCGGTCGCACTGCGGCTTAGCGAGACGTCGTGTCTCGGTTGCCTACCAAAAAACTGCGACCCGGGACGGCGGTAGGATCTTGGCTGGTGGATTCGCTCGCCCTGTGCTGCTGGGAAATTCGGGAACCCATCGGCTGCGGAGCCGTCATTTTGCACCCATTCCGGCCAACTTTTTCTTTTCGAATGAGGGTTAAATAACACTAGTCGCCCACAGGGAGGGATATCGAATCCGACTCCCTGGCAAATTCCAATTCCGGGTAAGACAGTAGTGCCAAAAATATCCGAATTGCCACCGCAGCTGAAGACCGGCCGGGCGGATCCCTTTAGTATTACTCGTAATGGGCCCACAGCCAGCGATCGTCTTGGGGCGTCGGCGGTTAGCCCCGCAAGAACGAACCGCGTCCGACGATGGAGTCAAAGTGGCGTTTCCTGTCATTTGGTATTGAGTGTGCCGCGTCGTGAACGCCTGTCAATACCAGCATCATGTGGAGGTGGATGTCTGGTAGGGCGGAGGCGTCGACTGTCCTGTGGCGAGGGCGAGACATTGAGGGAGACCCTCGGCTGCGAGTGGAGTGGCAGATTGAGCTGAACCGACTACCAGGTGCACACGGTCTGGTTAGGCTCGAAATTGTAGTTATGCGCAGGGTCACGAAGAAGCTGTCATCGGCATGATCGATGAGCTGGTAACGAGAGCATCGGCTATGATGTCGACCACGACAAGCTAGACGAGCACAAAACCGCATTAGCAGGTGAGTTTTTAAGCAGCTTGTAGGATGTCAAAAGCTTCGTTGAACTACCTGTAAATTATCGGTTCCACCCCAGCGGGTGTCTACCGTAGTAACGACGTACTGCCTTTGGGAAGGTCCGAGAACCGACGCTGTGTATGTGTATTGCGGAGTTTTTCCATAAAGAATGTCCATTTGGCCTTGTGCGCCGCGGAGATGCTTAGATGCCGCCCCGATGATAAGGGCGACTGGGCTAGCTCTCGTTCATCGAAAAATCATTGTCGCTTTTCGCAGACTTGCCCAGTCACAGAAGGTCGGGGCGATGCAAGACGCAATAGAATTGTACGAAACGAAACGAGACAGGTGGCCTTGCGTACATACCACTTCAGTAGGCAGTGGTCACCTCGAAGGTAAAGAGTTTGCTAGTGTCCTCGAATCTTCCTAGGACAGCGGCTCCTCGGCTCAGGGACACGGAGAGCATACCATGCTGCTTATGAAAAGGACTGCCCGAGGCCAGTCTCAGAGGCGGGCGAGCTCCTGGCATAATGCTGCCAGATTCCCAGAGCCGCATCAGTGCGCTCTAGGTAAGCCGCTGCTGTGCATTATGCGGGTGGCTGGCCACCACCGGAAATTCGGGAAAAATCAATATACGGGTACTCGTTGCTGTCAAGCCGCCCAAAGTATTACGAGTATGGAGTACTCTGTATACGAGGATGAGCGCAGTGTGGATGTGTGGAGTTTAGCTAAAGTAAGACAGCACAACCGTCTAGCCAACCAAAGGCAGAGACACATCCGCAAGCCCACAGGGTCGACACCTCGCCAAGCGGACCGACGGCCATCGGAACGGAATAAGCCAAAGCGGGTATATGAATACGGAGTACTCCGTACGAGTAGCCACAATCCTTCCGGATAGCCATTAGTGCAAACAGCATTTTTAGCGTGCATATTAGTACAGCTGCACTCCTAGCACAGCGGAAGCTAGCACCACTTTCCCCGGACCCTTTAAATGGGTGGCCCACTTGCGTTTTTAGCGAGGAAAGAACAACGACCAAGGGAAAGAGAGTCAAAAATTCGCAAAAGAAAGCAACCATGCAGCCAGCACCGATCAAAAAGGAAAAAAAAAGCGACAGTCCAATAATATGCGTCTGATACGTGCCGTCTTTGACGCAGAGGTCGGAGAAGCAACTTGCGGTCAGCAGACCGACCCCGGTGCTTCATCCCTCACCAATGGCAACATTCACAGCGACTGGAGCTCACCGATTCTGACGAAATTGGAGAGCACAAAAACAGAATCTTTACACCGAAAGACGCCACAATGGTGTGCGGGGCGAGGACAGCTCTGTCGATCAGGACGAATACTCGTATTTGGTTTGCCGTAGGGGCGTCCATGATTATGCGAGTGAGCTGGCCTGCAAGCGAGCAAGCGAGAAAACGAGCGAGCAAGTATCTAGCGAGTACTCGTAGACAAGCAAATCGACACAGCTAGCGGATGCGGCCTCACCGGTGGCATCCCGCACCCTGGCATTGTTTGGCCAGGTTACGTCCACCGGCAGAAGATTTACCCCAAGCCGCTTAGCGCTGATTATGATCTGTCCGGTGAAGGTGTGCGTCATTTGTTCCGCCCGACGGCTTCGTTCACCGGGGCATTTAGAATCGTCCCCAGCCGCGAGCCGAGAGCTGGCCTCTGCCTGGCCCATGTGGGCCGGGAACACGTACCGTTCTCGAGGGCGGCAACCGACTGCTACCTACTTCTAAAGTGGATCCAACACTAAGCAAGGCAGGGAAGTCTAGAGAACAAACGCCGCCGCCGTCAGCGCATAGACGTGCTGTTCAAGCGGCTGAGGATCCTGCAGTGCTCCTACGTGTAATATTTCCTAGGCAAGCTGGTGATGCTATTTTTTTTTGCTGGACGATTCGAATGAACTGTGCGGCCGGGGCTGGATTTTATGGAAGTCGAGATGGGCCATGACGGGAAATTAGAAACAGTGCATTCAATATATACACTGTATTTGCACGGCGCACGCCATTAATTGCTTCTTTTTTCTGCATTGCCAATTAACTTAATCCCTCGCGACGTCGCGTCGCAATGACGACCACCGCGGCACTCGCGTATGAGGAGCCCTCGATACGCTCAGTGCTAGTGCTTACGTCGCTGCTTCTAGGACTCAATGTCTTTGGCTGGGCGCTCGACGCGCTGCTCTACTGCGGCCTGGTCGGTCAAATCCTCGTCGGCGTCGCCTGGGGCACGCCGGGGGCCGCATTGCTATCGACCGAGGCGGAGCACGTCATGGGCCAGCTTGGGTACTTGGGATTGATACTGTTGGTCTACGATGGTGTGTGCTGTTTGTTTCAGGGGGGGGTGGCGGCCGAGGGTGTCGACGCATGAAAACGCATGTGAAAAAAGCAGACAACAAGCTGACTCTGCAGGCGGTCTATCGACGTCGTTTCGCGAGCTGCGCGCCAACATTGGCCTGTCGGTCGGCATCGCCTTGACGGGCATCGCCGTGCCCATGGGCCTGTCGTTTGTGCTGGTGGGCCTGGCAGGGGCGTCACCGCAAGAGGCGTTTGCGGCGGGCGCGGCGCTCTGCTCGACCAGCCTCGGGACGGCGTTTGCGGTGCTGCGGGTGAGCGGGTTGGCAGAGACACGGCTGGGCGTGGTGCTGGCGGGCGCGGCGATGCTGGACGACGTGGTTGGGCTGGTCATGGTGCAGGTGGTAGCGCGGCTGGGTGGCGACGGCGGTGCGGTCTCCGCGGCGACAGTCGTGCGTCCTGTGCTGGTGTCGGTGGCCCTGGTGGTCGTGGCGGCGGCTGCATGTCGGTGGCTCGCTCGTCCGGCCACGGCCGCCGCCGACCGCTGGCTGGACACGCACGCAGACTGCTGGCTGGCACGACAGATGCGCCCCCGCGCCGCTGCGCTGGTGCTGCATAGCCTCTTGCTGGTGGGCTCCGTGACCGCTGCGAGCTATGCGGGCACGTCCAACCTGTTTGCTGCGTACGGTGCTGGCGCCATGGTCGGCTGGTGGGACGCAGAGGTGTCGCAGACGTCGTTGGACCGCAGCGTCACGACCGGTCTGGCCGTCTTTGACCACTACTACCGTGCCGTCTCCCAGCGCGTGCTGCAGCCCCTTTTCTTTGCCTCCATTGGCTTTTCTATCCCCGTGGCATCCCTGTTTGTCGGCAGCACCCTGTGGCGGGGCGTGGTGTATGCAGCGCTAATGGCCGTCGGCAAGCTCGCTTGCGGACTCTGGCTGCTGCGGTTTCGGGCCACTGCCGACGAGGACCCAGTCGCCCCGGACATGGCAGAAACCGCAGACACCTCAGAGGCCAAGCTGGCCGTTGCAACGGCCGTGCCGCCCACACACGCACCTCCCGCGTCTGCATTCGAGGCCGACATGAGTCCGACGCTGTCTGGCCATGGAGGACGAGTACCAGTGCCCAACCCCGCCCGCCTGCCGTCGCTCTACCCCGCCGCAGTGTTGGGCGTGGCCATGGTGCCGCGGGGCGAGATTGGCTTCCTGATCGCGGCGGTGGCGCAGAGGCGGGGCGTGTTGCATGCCGACGTCTTCCTCCTCGTCACCTGGGCCATTGTCCTCTGCACGTTGGTAGCGCCGCCGCTCGTTGGGCTGCTAGTCCGCCGCGCGATGAAAACCGAGCGTCAGGTGGTGACCGTTGACGCTGGTCGGGCAGCCGCACGCGACGCTCTGGGGGTCTGGGGAGTACGGGTACAAGTAAGCGACCGGTGAGGAGGAACACGAATCACAACGCTCAGTGGTCTCCACTGGCCAGCAGGGGGTTTCCGCCCGTCAGTGGAGCCGGAAATTCCGCCAATTTCTTGTCCCGCACTCCTTATCCGTGCCGCAACGCCTGTGCCTCTGGTTGGTCCATTGTTCTGGCCGCGGCGTGGTCCAGACGGTTCCAGGCCTGTGAATGTGCATGTCCAAGACCTGTGTTTCGAAGATGGAGCGACTGCTTTTGGCAAGTGTGCTTGTCGATCAGAGGCGGTCAGGCCAGAAATACAAAGCGGAAGCTGCGCTGAGAGGGAGCTGAAAGGTATGCGACCCTTTAGCGGCCCATGTCGGAAGTCGTCGTCGGCTAGGGACTCGGTCTGTCTTTTACATCTCCCCAATGTTTTATCTTCCGTGTCATACGACCGGGAGTGGACTGCGGCATTGTCTCCGTCCTGTTAGCATGGCGCGAACACTGTCGGGCCGCTTCCAATCGCTGTGGTAGCGCCAACTTGCCCCAACTTGTCGCCCCGCCCGCCTTCCGTCGAACTAAATTGGCCTCGAGCACTGGCCATGCGGGCAGATTTTAGTGCTGCGACCTCAGAATCAACCACGAGTAGGATTCTTCTCACCCATCGCAACCTATCTTGCGAGCCACGACGAGCCCAGCCCGAGGATCGTGTCGCTCCACCGGGCCCTAGGTGTCGATCGTCACCACATGACACGTCGCTCTGTACCATATTCTAGACGATCGAACTTTAAGATAGCGCTGTACTAAGAATGTTGAGGGGAATCGAGAGGGTCTCGACAAGGGAAGTTCGGGGTTAGAGGCAATGCAAGTCACCCCCGGAAAAGGGCCAGCAACCAAACTTTGAGTACTCGTATCTTTTGCGTACGAGTACTTCCCCGCTCTCATCGACGGGGGAGGCGGACTTCCGGAGGCAGCGAGGCAGCCACACAGCGACTGATTGCAACGTGCCCACCAAACGCAAAAAAGAAAGCTGTCCTGCCGAGTCACGGCACCGTTCCCACCACCCTCATGCCCAGCGGTCGACTGCCGCGTCCCAATTCGCCCAGCCGCCCGCCACGCTGTTTCAGCGCATGCAGCGCAGCGACGTTGGCGCTGACTCGTATCAGGCCACTTCTCCCGTGGGCTTTAGCACAAGGCGCAGAACTCGCAAAGCTCCCAGAAACCAACCCCGCGAAAAGGGATAAAAGGGCCGTTCCTTCCCCGTCCATTGTCGATCCGCCCACACGTTCCCCCGCCTCAGACTCGCAACAGCCGCCCTTTTCACTTTGAATTTCCAGCTTACCACTTTTCCATTACAAATTCCATTGTGCCTGGCCGTCACTTTCACCATGTCGTTCCGGAGCCTTCCCCGCCAGCAGTTTGCCGATGTGGTGAACCAACTCGACGTGACCTCGCTGATGCACCTGGCTTGCACCAATCGGTTCTACTACAGCTTCCTGCTGCCGGAGGTGTACCGCCGTGGCGTCATGGAGTCTCGTGTACTTTCTGATCAGATCAAGGCATGCATGAACGGTGTCGCCGGCGCCGAAGAGTCCCCCTACCCTATCAGCGCCTGTGCCGGCCCGGTCGACCACCAGACCGACGAGCACTATGCAAAGATGGGCCTGGCCGAAATGGAGGACGATGACGTGGTCGGGCCGGCCGACTACCCCCTGGAAAAGGTCGATGCGGATGTGGTCATTGACATGCCGGCACAACCCGACAAGCGCTTTCCGTTTCACTGGGCCTGCTACCGTGGCCACTGCCGCAGGGTCCAAATGATGATGCGCACCTACGGCGCCTTGGACAGAGGTGGCTGGCTCGACCTCGACGCCGTCGACAGCTATGGCTGTACGCCCATATGGTATGCTGCCGCCAACGGCCACGCCCACATTGTGACCTTGTTGTTGGCCGCCCACCCCTATCCCCTTGAAGGGATCTATCACGGCCGCACTGCACTGTCAGCGGCAGCCGGCGCGGGCCACGGAACCGTCGTCAGAGAACTGCTGATCGCCTTTGATCGCCACGCGAGATCCGTGCGGGAACCGTCCGACGATATCAGATCGCCGCTCACTGCCGACGAGATCAAAGTGCGCGACCAGCCGGACCACGGCCGCTTCACGCCCCTGGCCCACGCCTGCCGCCAGGGCCACCGTCACATTGTCGAATACTTGCTGGCGGTAGGTCGCTCGGATCGCTGTGGCTACACCGTTCACTACGGCGACAGCAAGGACACCCGTCCCGAAGCCCTCTGGACACACTCGAGCGTCGTCGGCGGCTCGCCCCTGCTGCAGGCGGTGCGCGGCAAGCACAGCGACATTGTCGCGACTCTTCTGCGCTACGGCGCCTTCGATGCGGACTTGCCCGCCCCGCTTGTCCGCTCGCCCCTCTCCATCGCCGCCGAGCGCGGCGACTTTATCTCTGCCTCCCTCCTGCTCGGCACCGGTCGCGTCGATGTCAACCGCGTCGACCGCCACGGCCGCACTGCCCTCATGCATGCCATTCGTTCTGGTGCCGCTGGCATTGTCCGCCTCCTGCTTGCTCAGCCGAACATTGAAGTTCTCGAGACCGACAGGATGGGAAAGGCCGCAATCTACTGGGCTCGCGCAGATCCCCACATCTTTCCCGCCATCCAATCTGCCGGAGTCCGCCAACTAGAGGAGCGCTGGCGCGCCACCCAAGGCAATCGTGTCGAAAGCGGACCCCTCGGCCTGCTAGACCGATACAAGTTCTGGGTTTGGGTCCGTGACAGCACCCTGAGCAGGGACCACCCCGGTGCCGGTTGGTGGGCCAACGGCACCTGGTGTCCCCCGCTCCCCCTCTATTACGAAGCGATCGCTCGGGCCAACGGTGGCTCCCACATCAGCCGGACAAGGATTGGCACCCACACCCACACCCACACCAGCAATGGCACCCACACCAGCGTTGGCACCCACACCAGCAACGCCTCCCAGACCAGCACTGGCACACAAACTAGGAGTGCTTGGCCCTCGAATGGAGGTCGTTGGCTCAGTGGCCAGAGCACCTCCCCCCACGAAGGTCGCTTTTGGAGTCTGACAGTCGACGGTCGTCGCTGGTTTGAGCGCGCGGATCCCACCCCCGAAGCCGAGCAAAACAACACTCGGCCGTCCCAGGAAGACCACGACATGAGTGGCTAAGCCACTGAAAGTGGGGGGCGGGTTGGGATTTAAAAAAAAAAAAAAAAAACGACGATCACGAAGTTTTTCTTACTGTTCGCAATTTGTTTGGGCGGGAAGGATAAAAGTATATATGGATTTGCATTTGGTGACTTTTGGATGGGAGGAATTTTGGTTTAGCCGGGTCTGGACCCAGTACGGTTGCCAGCGATCGATTTGAATTCTTGTACTGGCTATTTTCTTTGGATGCTTTTGGATTTTTTTTTCAGATAATTCCTTTTGTTTTCACTTTTCATCACACTTTTTCTGCTATCTCCTTTCTTCGGCTTTTACGAGCTCTTGTGCTCTTTTTCATTCTTTCGTGTCTTATTATCTCTCTGTTATTATTTATTGCGTCGACCATTCTCTCGAATATCTGTTTGGCGTATCAGCGCTCTTGCGAAGTTTCTTTCGACCCCCGTCTCCTACCCATGGATCTGCTTGGTTATATCGCCAATTTGTTGTTACCTGGTACCCGCTCTTTTACTCGCGACTCGTTCTTTTCTGTTACAACTTCACTGACGACCGTAGGGCGGGTTTCTCTTTCCAGTCCAATCAATTTCCTTTCGCGTTTTGGTTGAATTCGTTTCACGGCTCTCACTTCTCTTCACTTCAGTCTGTCCTCTTCCGTTGTTATGGTGGCAGTTCTATTGGCTATCCAGTCATCTTATTTTGTCACAGTGGTCTTACCACAGCCTTCTAGTTATACAACAAGTCGCTCTCCCCCTACCAGGCCAGTTCTGGCCTCCCATGGCAACTAGCGGCCTCGAGGCCGGAGCAGAAACGCTCTTCCTCATCGAGCTTGGCCGTTTTCATCTCGCCAGTGACTTTGGGTGTGGCAGGCCATATCTCGGCGCCGCCCTGCTTCTCCTCGCGGGCTCGGTGGCCCATGACCTGAGTGCGAACGGCATTCTGGAAGTAGAGCGGCCCCTTCTCTTTCTGGGGGTGGAATTCTCCGTTGACGTACACGCCGGCATTAATGTTGGCCTGGGCGTTGTCACACAGCATCTTGTCCTCATTGAGGACTTGGTGGTAAAAGTCCATGATCGCCTGGAACTCGGCGTCGGTGGCCTTTTCGTGGCGGAATATGTCGTTTTCGATGCGCGTAGTCGTGGCCGAAGTCGGCACCATGCGCTGGATGTAAAAGAAGTTTTCACTGTAGGAGGTGAGCCAAGACGAAGCACGAGGGGAGAGGACAAGACTCACGTGACCGTGATGGAGGTCAGCGGGTAGAGGTAGATGATGGAGCGACGGAAGTTGCCGTCGACGTCGGCCTTGTTCACGATGGTGTGTTGGTAGGCGCCAGCAGTGGGCTCGACGGTGTACTGTGTGAGGTCGGAGACGCCGGCGATGAGGGGGTGGGAGGTTGGACAGTGGTAGCATTCGTTGTAGTTTTCGATGACGCCTTTCCAGTTGGCGTCAAGGTCCATGTCCCAGCGGTGGTCAAAGTGGTAGCCGGACAGGTCAAAGGTTTCGGCGAGACGGGTATCGACGCCGGCAAAGTCAGCGTCCCAAGGGCTTGAGGGCGGGGTGCCGGGGTCTCCGGCCTCGAGGTTGGCCCAGACGAAGCCGGCACGGTCGACGTGGACGCGGACAGGCAGGAGGCTGTGCTGGGCCTTGTCAAAGTCGGGCACGGTGTCGAACCGGGGCGCCTTGGCGAGGTTGCCCTGCAAGCCGTAGGACCAGCCGTGGTACTTGCAGTGAAGCACAGAGACGTGGCCACAAGGCTGGTCGACGATGGGGTAGGCCCGGTGGCGACAGAGGTTGTGGAAACCGCGGATCTCGCCGGCACGGTCTTGGATGAGGAAGAAGGAGAAGCCGGCGACGTTGAAGGATTGGTAGTCGCCGGCCTTGGTGAAGCGCAGGGTGTGGGTGAGCAGCAGCCAGCGCTGTGAGAAGATGGCTCGGCGCTCAAGCTCGTACATGGCCGGACTGCGGTACCATGACGCCGCGAGACCGCGGCTGGGCGGCGACTTGGCCGGAGTGTCCGGGGCGAGGCCAAACAGACGAAGCATGATGTGAGGGATGGACAAGGAGTTGGTTGCTCTGTTGACCAGACTCGACTTCCTCTCTTGTCTTTTCCGTCGTCGTACCTATTTGCCTTCTGTTATCTGTCTCTCATCTTCTTACCGATGCAACACAGTCATCGTCTGCCGCGTTTACCCGCCGATGAGGCCGCTCTAGTGTCGCTTCGGCTCCCCACTCTTTGATAAGACGTACTACCCACTACAGTTCTCGGCGACCCCACTCCCGAGCGAGGTCGGACGCTACGATGTCTGTATTCATATCAGGCAGACCAGCCTTGGTCGTATCGGTCGTTACGGGACAGACACGGTCACCATTCGAAACACAATGGCTGCTCAAATCGCCCTCATTGACTTTTCCGGTCGGTTTTGCTGTCGTCTCCGGTGCTTCTGCTGTGTGCTGACTGACCAACAGACTTTTACGGGGCCGATGCGGCCAAGAAGCAGGCGATCGTGGACCAGATCCGGGAGAGCTGTCTGAAACACGGCTTCTTCCAGATCGTGGGCCACACGGTGCCGCTCGCGGAGCAAAAGGCGGCCATGGATGCGGCCAAGTCTTTTTTTGCCATGTCGCAAGAGGACAAGGACGCAGTTAGCAAGCACAACAACACGTGGAACCGCGGCTATGAACAGCTGCGGTCGCAGATGCTCGAGGTGGGCACGGAGCCGGAGCTGAAGGAGGGCTTCTACATTGGCGACGAGATCGCCGAGACGCACCCGTACTTTGTGCAGAAACGTCTCAACAGCGGCCCGAACCAGTGGCCGACCGGGCTGGGCGACGGTCTGGCCGAGTTCCAGACAGCTTCGATGGAGTACTACCGTAAGGCTCTGGCCCTAGCGGGTGATTTGCTAGAAGCGCTAGCTCTCTCGATGGACCTGCCGTCGACCTACTTTGAGCGCTTCCTGGACGGCGCCGTGGCGACGATGCGGTATCTACACTACCCGTCTCAGCCGGCGGATGCGGACGAGAAGCTGGCACGCGGCATCGGGGCGCACACGGACTTTGGCGCCATCACGCTGCTGCTGCAGGACACGGTCGACGGGCTGCAGGTGCTGGATTCAGAGACGCAGGCCTGGATCGACGTGGAGCCGACGCCGGGCGCGCTGGTGGTGAACCTGGGCAACCTGATGCAGCGCTGGACCAACGAGCGGTACCGCAGCAATGTCCATCGGGTCATCAACAAGTCGGGCAAGGAGCGCTACAGCATCCCGTTCTTCCTGAGCGGCAACCCCGACTATGTCGTCGACTGCATCCCCACCTGTGTGGCTGAGGGGGACAAGGTCAAGTTCCCGCCCATCACAGTCGAGGCCGCCGTGTCGGCCGCGTATGCAGAGTCATACGGACGGGCGCAGCTGTTCAAGAGCAAGTTGGCAGTGGCTTGAGAGACAGCGACAGGGGCCGTTAGAGAGCGATCCATAGAGCAACAAATAAAGACGGATTACAGGCCAAAAGAGTTGTGACTGAAAGTGTGAACCGTGGGATAAACCGCCTCTTCTGATGGTGCCGGACTATGACCTGAAGACACCCTTGACACAGAGAGTGTGCCACATGCAGCGGCTGGCTGGTGACTATCATATGTGCATCTTGGGAAGAAAAAGACATGCGTGCATCAGATATCATTATGTAGACAGTCTATTCTAGAGTACACATCACCACTTGGTCACACCACCGTCGACGAGAATGTCGGAGCCCGTGCAGTACTTGCTGGCATCGCTGGCCAGGAAGACGCACGCACCACGAATGTCTTCGGGCTCGGCCACGCGGCGGTTCATAATCTCGTCCTTCCAGCTCTCGAGCAGGTGGGGAAAGGGTGCGGTCATCTCAGTGCGGACGTAGCCCGGGCTGACCGAGTTGACGCGGATGCCGTGCGGCTGCAGCTCAGCAGCAATGGGCGCGACCATGGCGCGCACGGCGCCCTTGGTAGAGCAGTAGGCCGACGACCACTGCGAGCGGATCGCCATGTAGGAGGCAATGCTGGCAACGAGCACGATGCTGCCGCAGGTAGTGCCGTTGGCGATCATGGCCTTGGCGCCGAGCTGTGCGGTGAAATAGACGCCGCGCACATTGACGTTCAACAGACGATCGTACTCGGCCGGGGTGGTCTCGAGGAAGGTGACGTTCTGGTTGACACCGGCGCAGGCGACAACAATGTCGAGGCGGCCGTCAAAGTCGGCCTTGACCTGGGCAAAGCCGGCCTCCAGGGCCTCAAAGGAGGTCACGTCGACCTTGTAGGCCTTTGTGCGGACGCCGTACTGGGTCTCGATCTCGGCAAACGCGGGCACGGGGTCGATGACGTCAAAGATAGCAACGTCGGCGCCGGCCTCGGCAAGGCCCTGGGCAAAAGCAAGACCGCAGCCACGAGCGCCGCCGGTCACGATGGCCATGCGGCCCTTGAGAGAAAACTAGAGGGGGAATGGTGGTCAGCATGTAGCCAATGGTGGGACAGCCGAGGGGGAGTGGTCTCACCTTGGACATGTTGGTGGATAGAGATGAGGCGAGAAAGACCAGGAACGTGGGAGAGGATGCAGGGCCAAGTCCAAAGAGAGCAGCAATTTACGTACGAGTATGTAGAGCTTGCAACATGGGAGCTATCTAGCTTGGCACGGTATATGGCCGAGGATGGCCGCAAGCTGTAAGAGTGGAGCCCGATCGGGAAAGTGGGCGGAATATGGCGGGCAAGGGCTGGGAGTTGGGCGAGAGTTGGGCGGGAGTTGGGCGGGAGTTGGGGGAAAAGTGGGGGTGGGGAAAGTGGGACTATCGCTATCGCAGAGTCGGGACGCGGCCGTGGCGACGGGCAGTGGAAGCTGGGTGGCGGGGCTTCCGTCCTCGTACGAGTCGGCGCGGTTACGGACGGGCATCTTATGGATATGAAGTAGGCGAGTCGCGAGTGCAGTCGGAGAAGCAGAGTGTAAGCGCGCCAAAATGTCCGAATACCGTGTAATTGAGCCGTTGCAGCGCGATGGGGAGAGCAAGCTAAAGGTATTTGTCGCGTGAACCATGGATCGAGGGGACGTGCCGCTGACGCGGGGGACAGGTGATCATTGTCGGCGCCGGCCTGGGCGGCCTCGGAGCGGCGATCGGCGTGTTGCTGGCGGGCCACGACGTGACCGTCCTGGAGAGCGCGTCGCAGATTGGGGAGATTGGGGCGGGCATTCAGGTGCTGCCCAACTCGGCGCGGGTCTTGTTTGCCTGGGGCTTGCAGGAGCGGCTGGCACGGCACGCGACGCAGCCGCAGTTCTGCCACTTTTACGGCTGGAAGGGCAACCGGCTGGGCACCATGGACTACCACGGCTACGGTCGCGCGGCCAACGGCGTCTTTTGGGATTTCCACCGGGCGAACCTGCACCGCGAGCTGCTGGACCGGGCCGTGGAGCTGGGGGCAAAGGTGCTCACGAGCGCGCGGGCCGAGAGCGTGAGCGTGGCCGAGACGGAGGGTGGCCTGTACTCGACGGCGACGGTGCACCTGACCGACGGACGGGCCTTTACGGGCGACCTGGTCGTGGGCGCGGACGGGATCAACTCGCAGATGCGCGAGGCGCTCGTGGGCCACGCCGACCCGCCGACGCCGACGGGCGATCTCGCGTACCGACTCCTGCTGGACACGGAGGCACTCCAGGGCGACCCGGAGCTGCGCGCCATGGTCGAGACGCCGCAGGTCAACTACTGGATCGGGCCGGATGCACACGCCGTCAACTACGTGCTGCGGGGGGGCAAGCAGCTCAACATGGTGCTGCTGGTCCCCGACAACCTGCCGGCGGGCGAGCACGCGACCACGGGCACGGGCACGGCCGACGAGATGCGCGCGCTGTACGCCGGCTGGGACCCGCGCATCGAGAAGCTGCTCGGCTGCTGCAAGGAGGCCGAGGTGCTCAAGTGGCGGCTCTGCATCCGGCCCGGACTCGAGCCGACGTGGTCACACCCTTCCTCCAGCTTCACGCTGACTGGCGATGCCGTGCACGCCACGCTGCCCTACCTCGCCAGCGGTGCCGGCATGGCCCTCGAGGACGCCGGCGTCTTGGGTCTCTGTCTCGCACGTCTGACCGACACTACGGCCGCGTCTAAGCGCCGCGCCCTCGATGTCTACGAGGCCTGCCGCCGTCGCCGCACCGAGCAGGTCGTCGCCCGCGGCACGTACAATCAGCACATGTACCACATGCACGACGGGCCGGACCAGGTCGAGCGCGACGCGAAAATGGCCGAGTACGACGAGAGCGACCGTCGCTGGCTCGCCTCCGAGAACCCCGTCCTGCCAGCCGTCGACGAGACCGGCGAGGACCCGTTCCCGTGGCGTTACCACGGCGTGGGCCGGTGGCTGCTCACGTACGACATGTGGAAGGACGTGGAGGACAAGTGGGCAGAGATGGAGGGCACCAAAGTGGACGCATAGAGTATTGGGTAGACTGAGTAGACTGATAAAAATGTACTTGGTTTTAAATTGCTCCAGTTCTGCCTTTAATTTGCACATAATAATACAGAATCTCAACGGTTGCACGGCAGTATGCAATCAAAAATCAGTGCAAGTATCATAATCTAATCTTTTTATCTAGCGAAAAACATATTCTCCATGATTCCTCTCCTCTATCATATTCATGCCTTGTAGAACGTGTAGTCGTTGTAGCCCTTCTCGAGTGGATCGGCACCGTAAAAGGTGGAGCGGTCGTACTTGGTCAGCGGCAGGCCGTCGCGCAGACGCTGGACCAGATCGGGGTTGGAGATGAACTGGCGGCCAAAGCCAACCAGCTCGGCGTGGCCGTTCTTGAGAACGGTGGGGGCCGAGTCGCGGTCAAAGGCGCCCGCGGCCATGAACGGGATACCGGCCGCCTTGAGAATGTTGGAAAAGGGCACGAGCGAGTTCTTCTGGGCCGGCGCCGCCGCCGTCTGGCCGTCCGAGGAAGTGTAGGCAGCAAGGGCCTCGAGCTTCTGCTGCTCGCTGAGGACCTCGTCGAAGCGGGGCTCGATCCTGGGAGAACACAGTGGTCAGTAAGGAGCCGAGACGAGGGCGGACAAGCACGAGGACACTCACATGTGCACGTAAGCCGGCCGCTGGTCAGCCGGCAGCGCGGCCAGGGCGCGGCAGAGGTACGCCCAGTGGGCGTTGGGGTTGCTGTCGTGCGTGTCCTGGAAGTAGTTGAACGGCGACAGACGCACGCCCACGCGGTCGGCACCAATGGCCGCCGACGTGGCCGCCAGCACCTCGAGCAGGAACCGGCAGCGGTTCTCCACCGAGCCGCCGTAGGCGTCGGTGCGCTTGTTGATGTTGTCGTGCAGGAACTGCTCGAGCAGGTATCCGTTGGCGCCGTGGATCTCGACGCCATCGAAGCCGCCCTCCTCCACGGCCGCCTTGGCCGCCGTCGCCCACGTCTTGGTGAGGCCGTGGATCTCCTCGACCGTCATGGCCCGCGGCGGGTCGGCAGCGCAGGAGCTGCCGTCGAGGTAGTTGCCCTCCATCGGCAGCTCGCCCGACGACCAGGCACGCACGCCGCCGCGCAGCACCGAGCCCGTCGCCCGACCCGTATGCCACAGCTGCACCACCATCAGGCCGCCCTTGGCGTGGACGGCATCCGTCACCTTGCGCCAGCCAGCCAGCTGGGCCGGCGAATAGACACCCGGCACGCGGGGGTAGCAGCTCGCATCGGCGCAAATGTCCGTGGCCTCGCTGATCTGCAGGCCGCCGTCCGAGGCCCGGTCACCGTAGTAGGTGACCATGCGTGCAGGCGGCACATTGACGCCGTCGACGACGTCGCAGCGCATGCGAGTGCACGGCGCCTGCACGATCCGGTGCTTGAGCGCGAGCCGGCCGACCGTCAGCGGCGTGAAGAGGGCCGTCGAGGCCAGCGGCGTGAGGGTGGAGGACATGGTCGCGGTGAGGGGAAAACGGGGAGAACGGGGAGAACGAAGAGTACAGAGGGAAGTCGAGGTTGAAGTGACTTGACTCTGGCGATAAAACGAAGAATAAAGTCAATCGGACAAGTAGAATAGCTCGATAAAAAGTCAGGTGAACACGTCCTAAAACGGAAACGGCACACAAAAATATATACGGCTCCCCACGACTGACCGCGCCGAAAAGTCAGTACTTGCCCGGCGTCTGGGCGTCGGTGAGTGGACAAGTTGCCAGACGCCAGAAGTGCTATCTCGATAGGCGGGGTGGATGGGCCCCACCCTCCCATCTTTGCAGGAGTGGGAGGACCGCCAGGGGCAAAATGGCAAACAAAGCGGGTTATGGTAATTGTGGATCGTGGATTATGGGTTTTGGCCCTGTGGAGCCGAGATACCGATACGAGATATGTACAGTGGTGGGCGGTGCACCGAGCGATAATTACTAAGCAAAATAACCACACACCAACCCCCGTTCCTCAGATGGACGCGTGCCCGTGCGTCTCGTACGGCAGGCCGAAGCAGAAGAGGCCGCCCAGGATCCAGAGCGCGGCGCTGACGTAGATGGGAACGACAGAGTAGCCAGCATAGGTGGAGATGAACGAGGCGACGAGGCCGCCGAGACGGAGCATCGTCGACGCGATACCAGTGCCGGTACCACGGACGGGACCCGGGAACGATTCAGGAGCATAGGCGTACATGATGGCATATTCTAGAGGGTGGTTAGAAGGGGGGTTAAAGGCAAGGAGAACGGGGAGAAAAAGGGAGAAAATGAAAGAACAAAAAAAAAAAAAGAGGCGGGGGGGCGAAAGGACGAGGAAACTCACCAAAGTTGCCCAAAACACCCGTGGCGCACTGGAAGCCAATGTCGGCCGCCTGCGTGGATGCACCGGTGTAGGCAAACAGAAAGACGGCCGTGAGAATGGCAGAGGCAGCCATCATCCAGCGACGACCAAAGCGGGTCTCGACGGCAAAGCCGGCCGCAATGGGACCGACGACCGTGGCGGCAGAGACAATGCAGTACACCTTGTACTCGTAGCTGAGCGAGTTGTTGACCGTGTACGACTTCTTGGTCTCGAGGTAGGACGTGATAAAGGCAAAGTAGAGCGGGTAAGCAATACCAATGGTGAGCCAGATGAGAAAGGTAACGAGCGAGTGCTGGGCCATCTTGCGACCGGCAAACAGGGACTTGTAGCTGTTGGAGTCGTAGTCGCTGAAGCTCTGGCGGAGCAGCTGCATGTAGGTGAAGCCGGCGGGCGTGGCCGGTGCGACGGGGGCGATGTCGGTGGCCTCGGCGCCCTTTTCGGAGCCGACCTCGACGGGCGCAGAACGGTTCAGCACGCGGGCGTCAATGGCCTGCAGCATCTCGATCGTGAGCAGCTCCGGGCGGCCGTTGTAGCGGGCAATGTAGTTGACAGACTCGACAGCATCGGCATCGCGGCCCTTGGAGATGAGGAAACGCGGCGACTCGGGGATCTTGAAGAGGAAGATGCGGATCAGACCAAAGGCAATGGCCAGGGCGCCGAGCGTGATCATCATGTAGCGCCAGCCCATGTTGGTGCTGCGCGGGCAGGGCGCGTCCTCAGACGAGCAGCCATAGTTGGCGAGGAAGACCCAGGCCAGCAGCGAGACGATGAGCTGGCCGAGGTTCCACCAGGCCGACAGACTGACAAGCAGCCACTGGTACGTCTGGGGCACGAACTCGAGAAAGATGATGCTGTCGACGGGCACGTTGCCACCGGCAGCGGTGCCGACAAGACCCCAGAGGACGCAAAAGGTGGTAAAGTTGAGGGATCCGGCGGTGGCGCAGGCAAAGATGCCGCCAAGCATAATGGTGGCGTTAAAGGCCGGACGGCGACCGATCAGATCGGCAGTGGTGCCCCAAAAGGTGGCGCCCAGGATGAGGCCGACATAGTAGGAGACGGAGCTGAAGCTGACGTGGGTGATGCCGATAAACTCATTGGCGGCGGGCGGACGCGAGGCGCTGATGCCCTGCGACCAAAAGTTGTCGGCCATCCAGCCGAAGCCGTTGACGACAAAGAGGATCCACTGGAAGCGGCCCATGCCAATGGCGGACAGGTGCTCGGCGACGAGCTCCGACTTGAGCCGGTACGACTCGCTGACGGCATCGTGGTAAAAGGTGCTGACGGTCGGGTCGTTGGTCACCTCAACGGTGCCCTGGTTGACGGAGCGGGGAGTGACCGGACGGGTCGACTTGTCGGACATGGTGGCGGTGAAGGAGGGCCAGGAAAGAGTAAAAGGCCGGCAGGTCAAGGACGGGTCAGGGACGGGTCAGGGACGGGTCAGGAATGACACGGGACTAGTGTAGATCGGGGACAGGCCGGGACAGAATCAGAGGCGGACAAGGTGCAAACACGCAGACAAAACAAACGGACCGCAACACGCAAGACAACTACATATACAGCCTCGCCATGCCTGCCGGATGTCTGGGCAAGGATTGCTGTTGCGATTACATTACACGCCATTCCATGTTGCCGACTAATTGCCTCGCGGTGGGCTCTTGGCAATGTGGTATTTTAGATACGACTTATCTTCTCCACTCCAAGCATCAGGCGACAGATATCTCTCCCACTTGCGGTGGGACGATGGATTGTGGTTTCCCGAAGGCCTGCCGGCAATTAGTCAGAGTAGCTTTGTTGTTAGTGTTTATTTTCGGATACGCTGGCACTTTTTCCACGTGGTATTATCATCTTTATCATCTTTATCTTTATCTTTTTTATTTTTTTTATCTCATGTATCGTGTCTAACGCGACCCTACACTTGCAGGAAACCACCGTAGTACGCGTCCAGCCAGCGTGCGGCCTCGCCACCCGTCTCCGCGGATGCCGGCCAGCGCCGAATCGAGCCGACGTAGCCGTCCGGCCGGACATTCATAATGGCCACCTCGTCTGTGCCCAGACCGCCCAGCCACTTGCCGGCACATGTCTTGCCCTGTGTGTCCGTCGAGGCCGCGTCGTCGAGGTAGACGGTCCACGGCGAGCGAGCAAAGAGCGACGGCAGCTCGGCGATTTCAAAGGAGCTCTTGTCGGCAGCAGCTATGCAGTCAGCAAGATGTAATGGTTGGAGGGAAACTCGCGATTCGGGCTTACTCATAAGGGCAAACGTAAAGAGCTCGCTGACGGCCGTGTAGCGTTCGGGCCGGACAAACACGTCCTTTCTGCGGGTGGGCCGGGGCTTCTTGGCATACGAAGCGGCGGCGGCGGCGGACAGGGTCGAGAGGACCGAGGTGGTGGCGCCGACAGACTCGCTGAGGGCGGCGAGGAAGGCGGCCTGAGTGGGGGCGACGACATTGGGGACAAAGACGTAGACGCGGAACTGGCCGAGGACGGGGATGGCGAGCTGGACGTCGACGGGGTTGGCGTCGACGTAGCGGGTGGCGCGAGCGGGAGGGAGGGTGCAGCCGGGCTGGGCGAGGCCGTCCTGGGGGGCGGTGGTCTCGCGGAGGGGCTCGTTGATGGCGTTGCTGCCGTAGTCGACGCCGACGCCGGCGATGAAGCGGATGTTGGTGCGGAAGTTGGCGGCGAGCGCGGCGGCATCGCCGCCGGCAATCTGGTTGGCGTGGTCGTAGTCGAAGCGGATGAGGTCGAGGGCGATCTTTTGGCGCTCGGCCTCGTAGCTGGCCAGCAGGGCGGGCGTGGCGAGGCCGCGGATGGCCAGGTTGAGCTTCCAGGCCAGGTTCCACGAGTCGTGCACGCTCGTGTTCATGCCCTGGGCGGCCTTGGGCGAGTGTGTGTGGCTGGCGTCGCCGGCAATAAAGACGTGCTGGGCCGGGTCGGCAAAGCGCGCGGCCACGCGCTGGGCCACGGTGTAGTGGCCGAACCACTCGACCGAGTGCCAGTCGAGCCGGTAGGGCGCGAGCACGCGGCGGGCCTGGTCCATGACCCGCGCCTGCATGGCGTCCTCGGCCTCCTTGGTGGGCTTGGCCTTGGCCGTCTTGGGGGCGGCCTCGTCCTCCTCGTCCTCCTTCATCTCAATGTAGAAGCGCGTCATGTTGCGCTCGCGCGGGATCATCAGCACGGTGCCGTGCTCGGCCGAGAAGACGACCGTCTTGCTCCAGATGTCGGGAAAGTCCGTGTCGAGCTCGCCGTCGAGCACGCCCCAGGCCGAGCGGTGGGGGGTGCCCTGGGCATACGTGTCGGGGATCTGGGCGCGGACCCGCGAACGGGCACCGTCGCAGCCGACAAGGTAGTCGGCGGCCACGACAGCCTCGCCGGCCGGCGTGGTGCAGCACACTTTCAAGGCACTGGTTTCGCCCTCAGCACCGCCACGCTCCAGGGCCGTGAACTCGTGCGACCGCTCAACCTGGCCGCCGCTCTCGTGCAGGTCGTCCAGCAGCAGACCCTCAATCATGCCCTGGTGGCACAGCAGAATGTACGGCTGCAGCACGTCGAGACAGTCGGCCGGGTAGTGGATCTCGCGCGACACGCGGTGCAGCGGCGCCGTGGCGCCGTCGGCCCGCCACATGCAAATGTCGTGCACGCGCACGCCATCGCGCATCAGCTCGTCGCCGAGGCCGAGCATCTGGAACGTCTCAATCGTCTTGGGCTGGATGCCGTCTGCGCGGCCCACCGCCGTCGGGTCGGGGCGCTCGTCGACCACGGTCGTGTGAATGCCCAACCGAGCCAATACTGCTCTGCAGTCTGTGTCAGCATTTCTTTTTCAATTCCCTTGTCTCAATTCCTGCCTCTCTCATCCTCTCGACCTACCCCAGCATCAGCCCAGCCGGCCCGGCGCCTACCACGCATACGTCATATTTGTCCGTCGCCATGCTGTCGTCGCACGTCCGTTTGCAAGGTTCCTGCTGTCCCCTCGTCTCGTGGTCGTCTCGTGGTCGTCCTGACTTGGCCCTTTGTAGTAGTAATCAACGTGTATTCGCATTCACGTCGTGCCGCTGTCCCACTTCCAGAAACGTGCCACGTACGAGCATCGTACGAACTCTCTCAGTTCTCATATGGAGACACCCTGCCAGAGCTCTGTCGCACGCGCCGACCCGGCTAGCTCCCCACTCCTCGTCGCTTTGTGCCCCCTCGTTTGCCTCCCCCACTCCTGAGATGGGGCCGGGGAAATGTCGGGCGATTGTGATTGCGATTGCGATTGCGCTGGCCGCCTAGCCCCACTAAGCAAAAGCTCGCCGGGCCGTGTGGCTTGTGCGTGTGGCGCCTTGTCCCCTGCAGTGAACCAGTCATACTCTGTGCTAATATGAATTCGATATATCGGATTGATTAAAAAGCAATTGGTGATAACGCTCCTGTGGTAACTGTAGGGCCCTGCTTGGATCTTGCTGTGATCAGTCCACGAGTCGGACCTCACGCGCACGTGCTTCCCAGATCAACGGACCAGCCGCACTGCCTCGAAGCCATGGCAGACTCCCGGCCTCCGTGGCAGGATGTTGTTGCTCGCAAGCGCGCACAACGGGCTGCTGCACTGGCCCCGTTTGCCGACTTTTCGACAGACGATGCCATTACCGATATTGACGACATTTCCAGTCTCGCCACTGCCATTTCAAACCGTAGATGGACGGCTGAGACTGTCACACGTGCTTATATTGCACGGGCGTACCAGTCCCACGCAGAGACCAATTGGTACGACGCATCTGCAGCCCGTGTCCACATTTCGCTGACACAGCCGTGCCAGTCTGACAGAGGTCTTTTTTGACGAGGCATTGGCTCGGGCCCAGGAGCTGGACCGCCATCTTGCCACCCATGGGACACCTGTCGGACCGCTTCACGGCGTGCCTGTCACTCTCAAGGACCAGTTTGACGTGCGCGGTCATGACTCGACGATTGGCTACGTCGGCCGCGCGTTTGCACCGGCGTCCTCGGACGCTGTGCTGGTTTCTCTGCTGCGCTCGCTTGGCGCCGTGATCCTGGCCAAAACGAACCTCCCACAGAGCATCATGGTCAGCACAAATAAGAAACAGACAGAATTAGTCAGAGTCAGTCCTCGGAGAATGCTGACCGATCTGCCCAGTGGTGCGAAACAGACAACCCGCTCTTTGGCCTGACCATCAATCCCGTTGACAAGGACTACACCCCTGGCGGCTCGACCGGCGGCGAGGCGGTTCTGCTGGCCACCCACGCGACCATGCTCGGCTGGGGCACCGACATTGGCGGCAGTATCCGAATCCCTTCCCACATGATGGGTCTGTACGGACTGAAGCCCAGTGTGCGTTTGCCTTTGCGGCTGTCTTGGACTTTACCATGAAACACACTGACCATGAAGAGTGCCCGACTTCCCTACCGCGGCGTGCCCGTCTCGACCGAGGGCCAGGAGCATGTGCCCTCGTCCGTCGGCCCGCTGGCCCGCACGCTCGACGGCCTGCGCGTCGCCATGGCTTCCGTGATCGGCGGGCGGCCGTGGGAAAAGGACGCGCGATGTGCGCCTCTGCCGTGGCGCACTGAAATGTACAATGACGTCCTGCACCGCCCGCTCGTCTTTGGCGTGCTGCGCTACGACGGCGTCGTGCGGCCGCATCCCCCCGTGACCCGCGTGCTCGACGAGACCGTCGCTAAACTGCGCGCGGCCGGTCATTCCGTCGTCGAGTGGGACGCATCGCTGCACGCCGACCTGGTCGCCGTCATGGATGCCTTTTACAGCGCCGACGGTGGCGAAGACATCCGCCGCGACATTGCTGCCGGCGGCGAGCCCGCCATCCCTCACGTCGCCCGGCTCGTCAACCGCGGTCCGGCCATCTCCGTGTATGACTACTGGCAGCTCAACCGCCGCAAGACGGACCTGCAGAACGCCTATCTCGACCGCTGGGCCGCCACATCCGTCGATGCCCTGATCCTGCCGCCGATGCCACACACGGCCGTGCCCCACGAATCCTGCGGCTGGGTCGGCTACACAAAGGTCTGGAACGTCCTCGACTACCCGGCGCTGGTACTGCCGGCTGGCACTGCCGACGTGGCCGATTTAGAGGCCAACGCCGACTGGGACGCGCCGCCGTCTGGCCACCCGCTCGACGCTGCCAACCGTTCTGTATGGGCCTCGCATTGTACGCGCATGGTCCAGCTGCGGCTGCCCGTCGACGTGCAGATTGTGTGTCGCCGGCTGGAGGAGGAAAAGGTGCTGGGGATCGGAAAGGTGGTCGACGATGTGTTGAGGGGACAGGCCACAGACACCAAGAATTGACCGCCGTAGCTACCGGTATTTTGATCCGCCAATTAGCTTTTCCAGAGCAGCAGTGCACACGCGTCGCGGCACAATAATACACACTACGCAAAACACAAAACGCAACAGTACGCGTTGAAACGCCCTGAAAATGAGACGTGTTACAGCACGTTTAGCGAGGCCCACGCTGTAATTCCACGCGGTCTTGCGCCGCTCCATGAGTGGAGCAGCTTGGAGCAGCTTCGAACACTGGCGCAGGACAAGTTGCATATCTGAGACCAACTCCATTTTGAAACCTGTTTCTCTTCTCGTGGACGTGCGCAATCTATTTCTAAATTCCCTTGCAAACACGTTCCAAACAATACACACCAGCAGCCCCCTGGTGTCACTAAGCTTTGGAAACCGGCCAGGCTCGTCCAGATGGACCGGACCAGCCCGGACTGCCCTACCAAATCCCAGTTGACCCAGTTGACCCTGGTCAGACCTCCAGCCTCGGCACCCTCACTCAGCTGCGCGCATCGTCGCCGACCGTTTACGCAACCACAGACCGCTTGCCCCAGCGCATGTTCCTCTCCGGCAGCCCGTTGACATCGCGCTTGTTGTCCTTCTTGCTGTCCTTGGCAGTCTTGGCTGTTGTCGTAGACGAAGCCGCCGCCGAATCGCTCGAAGTCACGTCTGCCGCAGCGACTGCCGCCGATGCCGTCGCAGTCGACGCCGTCGTCTTGGTCTTGTTCTTCTTGGTCTTGGTCGTGGCCGCCGTGCTGTCCGCGCTGGCGGCGCTCGTGCTCGCCGCCGCTGCTGCTGCCTCAGCTGCAACCGACGCCGTCGCCGTCGCCGCAGTCGTCTTGGTCTTGTTCTTCTTGGTCTTTGTCGTGGCCGCCGTGCTGTCCGCGCTGGCGGCACTCGTGCTCGCCGCCGCTGCTGCCTCAGCCGCTGCCGACGCCGTCGCCGTCGCCGCAGTCGTCTTGGTCTTGTTCTTCTTGGTCTTGGTTGTGGCCGCCGTGCTCGATGCTGCCGCAGCCGCTGCATCGGCGGTCGCCGTGGTCGCCGTAGTCTTAGTCTTGTTCTTCTTGGTCTTGGTCGTCGACGTCGATGCCGCGTCCGCGGCCACAGAAGCAGCCGTGGCAGTCGTGTCGACCGCCACCGTAGCCAGGGCCTCGCTGTCAATGTCCAGAAGGGCGTCGATGAGCGCCACACCCTGCTCCGCCTCCGTGCTGCCGGCCGTCTTGATCGCGTCGAGCGTATCCACCAGGTCGGCCTGGTCCTCCTGCACCTGCGCAAGCACGCCCGCAAGCGTCTGCTCCGTCTCAATGTTGTCGGGCGTGTTGGCAGTGGCCGTGACGTCCGTCTGCTGGATCGCGAAGCAGCCGCCGAACGGACCGGATGCGGCCGTGTTGAAGCATCGCACCGTGCACACGTTTCCAGTGGAGGCTGTTATATGAGCGCCGGTCGGAAACCAAGAAACACAAATCAGAGAGAAACTCACCGCCCTTGCATTGCATGTCCGACGGCAGGGTCACCGCCAACGTGATCGACCCATCCGTTCCATCCGTCTCAGCCACGGTCAGCGCTGTCTGGCCCGACACACCGTCCGCGTTGCTCGTCAAGTCAATGTCGCACGAGTACGGCCCGGCACCGTCCGTGCTGCCCTTGCTGATCAAAACTGTCACCGTGCTGCCCGCCGTCACCGACGTCACCGTGTCATCGGACAGCTGCGTCTCCGTGTTCTCGCCAATGTCGATGTTGCCGCCCAGGAGCGTCCGCCCACACTCGTTCGTCACGTTATCCTCAATCTCCGTCTGGTTGATAATGTTGGCGTCCGACGAGTCCAGCTTCACTTGGAACCCCAGACTTGCTGCCGTGCCTGACGTGCCCTGGGCACTGACAATCACGCCTTGGGCTCTAGCCAACGGAACGGCCGCCAAGGCGGACACGGCAAGAAGCGTGCGAAAGAAGGCCATAATGTCCACGAGAAGAAAAAATAAGGTCCGTTGAAGAGAATAGCGTGCCCAGCACTGATTGAAAAAAGATTGACAAGAAAAAAAATGGTACGAGAAGAAGAATACCGAAAAGATCAGACCAGCTGCGGAGGAAAAGAAAAGAGGTGGAGAGACGAAGATGGAGGCACGACAAGCTTTTATTCCTGCAGAATCTACTTATTTTCGGCTTCGCGAGACGGCGCCCCTGAGCCGGCTGTGGTCGGCCTCTGCCGCACGCGCTGGCCAAAGCGGTCCCCGACACCATCTGCTACGGATCTTGTTGCAACGGTGGATTCGCAGTGGAGCCTCATAGGTCCGACGCCGTCCATTAGCGGGCATCTGGGCGGGGAATCCAGTGCCGCAGCCGTTTCGGATGCCCCCGTCTAGGAGTTTATTGTTTGACCCATCCTACGAGTTTTCGCCGCCCCAACCCCCCGGAGGAAAATGCTTAGCATTTTGCCAAGACATGGACACGTTCGCTCGCAACCGAAATAGAACCCCAAATAGATGACGAATTACGCTCTAGGAGCATATTCGTAGCAAGAGCAGAAGCGGGGAGCGCCACAGAATATGCGAGTTTCGTTCCTCGATTTTGCGACACGGGCGAATCCCGACTGCTCCTCAAACCAGACGACCCAGTCACCTCAGATTAGTGCTTCAGCTCATTTCGCGGAGGGTCGCAGAGCTTTCATCTATTACTTGTGTAAAAAAGACTGCGCGCACCGATTTGTTTTAGTCGATGCTCCGTGCTTGCCTAGTATTGCATCCTACTACGACATACTCCGTAACGTCGGTCTGGGTAAGTCTGCTTGCGGACCGTCTGGTAACCGACTGCGAATTCCCACAGCGGAGCTCATTTTATTTATTTTAATAAACAGGAGCACGTTCGAGCCAACCAGTAGGCCCTTTTCGGCTGTGGCCGGCGCTCGAGGTCGCGGGGCTTTCATTTTCGGCTAGCACAGGTATGTTTCTGGCATGGCCGGGATCTGTTGGGGAGTATGCCCGAATGGTAAAAAACTGGTCATACATATTGGTACCGAATGAGCTATTTCACAACTGTGCCCATTCTATGGTGGAAATTTCACGTCAAGGTCTCCCAAAAACTACTCACACGTTAGCTATTCAAGTCAATCAAACAGCTATTCCGAACTACTGCGCCTTACCCAAAGGTCTACGAAGTACAGATTGCTGCATTTTTGGTGACTCGTAGTACCCATATCGCTTCTCGTAACGGTTTAGCTACTGGTTTACCACTTGTGTTTGATTGGCTAGGAAATCAAAATAAGCCCCGCACAAGGCTGATGCCTTTTCCTTGCCGACTCGCCATTTTCCTCATTGTCCTTCTCCCACCGGGTCCTGGTTTCTTCATCCGCAATCTACTTTACCCATCGACGCACTATCTAAAAAAATTATACGGCACGATGGAGCGCCTCCACGCCACGGACTCCATAAATGTCGATTCTACGAATCGAAACGCATCCGAAAGCACGGGTTTGCCACTTGCTACGACGCTTATCTCCGAAGTGGGCGGGCCATCCACGACCAGGACGGAACAATCCCCGCTGGAAAATGACCATCCACCAGACATATCGCTATTTGGTGGTTATGGCTCACCCAGCCGAGCCGCAGCAACGCTTGTCGCGGGGAATAACACGGCGAGAGGCATCAATGCAGAGGGGGGCTCACAAATACGGCTTGAGAACAATTATTACCTTGGGAACTCAAGACGGGAGCACGAGGAGACCTTACACCCTCCCTCCAAGCCCGAAACGCCGCCCTGGGTAGTGCCATTTGGTCGCAACGAGAATTTTGTTGGCCGCGAACCTGTTATACAACAGCTCATGAAGAGGATTCCTCCCTCGGCGTTCGCACACTGTCAACGTACTGCCATTGATGGCATTGGTGGAGTCGGAAAGACCCAGATTGCTCTGGAGGCCGCATTTCGCTTGCGGGAACTTCATCCAGATTGCGCCGTCTTCTGGATCCCGGCCATGGACTTGAACAGTTTCGAAAATGCCTGTCGACAGATCTGCCGAGAGATCTGCCCGCATTTCAAGGAGCAACGTCAAGGGGACAGCACCGACGTGAAGATTCTCCTCAAGTCAACCTTGGGACGCTCGTATTGTGGCAGCTGGCTCCTCATCGTCGATAATATCGACAACCCGGATCTGCTTTTTAGTGCGGAGGAGCCCCGGACCGAGTACCTTCCCAAAAGCACTGCCGGATCAATTCTATTCACATCGCGTACCCGGAGTGCGGCGACCCGGTTGGCCGAGAACAACGTAATCCCAGTGTTACAAATGCCTGAGTCCGAATCTCTCCAACTCCTAAGGAAGTCATTGGTGAATCCGACCGAGACGCAGGGGGATGCCACGGATCTTGTCACGCTCCTTTATCACCTACCTCTTGCCATACGCCAGGCCACGGCCTACATGAACGAAAATCAGATATCCCACTCCAGATACCTCGAAATTTACAGATCAAGCGACGCCGATGCTATACGTCTCTTAAGCCAGGAGTTCGAGGACAACAACAGGTACAAAGGGTCGAGGAACCCAGTCGTCGCCACGTGGGTTATCTCGTTCCGCGAGATTCAACAGCACGACAGCTTAGCCGCGGACTGCCTTGGTTATATGGCTTTTCTTGCAGAACAAGACATCTCGCAATGCCTTCTACCCCAGGGCGACAGCTTTGAAATGACACAGGCAATCGGAACTCTGAAAGGATACGGATTCATCACAGAACGAAAGGAGTCAGGGTCGTATGATATGCACGGACTAGTCAAACTAGTCCTTCAACACTGGCTCCTGCAAGAAGGGAAGCGGGAACATTACGCCACTGCCGCAATAAAACGCGTCAAGGAAGTGTTTCCATTTCCCACGTTCGAAAACATGGCTGAATGGACGAGGTGGTTTCCACATGCAGTAGCCGCGGTCGACTTCCGGAAGCATTCAGCCAGCGAATCAGACACCATTGCTCTTATGTACCATGTAGCGAAGGGTCTTTTCTGGGTCAGCCGCTTCAAAGAGAGCGAATGTTTTTGCAAGGAGATATTGGCAGCGAAGAAGCGGCCCTCGGCGAAAATATGGGAGTTGATGGCGAACGAAGAATATCCACCCGAGTTATCGGTGAAACTAACACTCTTTCCGTCACTTGCCATGCAAGGAAAGTACGCAGAGATAGAAACAAGGGGTAAACGGGTTGTCATGGCCCGGAAGTTGTTGCTTCGACCAGACACTATCGAAAGCCTCAGCGTGAGAACCTGGGTTTCTGCAGCAATGTTACGCCAAGGAGATTTGATAGAATCTAAAAGGTGGCTCAGGGAGATTTCCGAGGAAGCCTCACGACTGTCCGGCCCTAAACGCCCAAATATCATCAAGTGGCAATTTGGATTTATCCCTCTGAAATTGGGAAATATTGGCGGGACGGAGGATATATTCAGGCCAGTACTTGAAGCATACGAACGGCAAAACGGCCAGACACACCTTAACACACTTATTTGCCGATTCAACATGGCGATGATAATGCACGCCCATGGGCATGTTGATCAAGCTAGAGAAGCCGTTCGGGAAATTGTCGACTTGCAAGCCCAGCAGTTGGGCGGCACCAATCCTTTCACGACTATTTTCCAGATTTATCTTGGAGAGGTGCTGCTACTGCAGAAACAGTATAGTGAGGCGGAAGCAGTGTTCATGAAAGTGCTTAATGAGCGAGAGCCGAAACTGGATGTAAACCACCCGTGGATGGTGGAAGCTCGGCAAGGCCTTCAGCAGATTAAAAGCGTACGCGGTCGAGAAAGAAGCACGGGGGGGGGTGGGGGGGGGGGTGAACCAGGCTAGCACTGTTGAAGACAGTGTTTAGATAGTACGAAGCTTCTGTGAACATGTGTGGTTGGCTCTGAACTTGTCATTTGCCTTGAAAAACAGGAAGAAAGCAGGCAATGGAGCTTGGTAGTAAGATTTACCCTATAATCTATAATAATGTGCGTTTCGTTAATGCATCATTTTAAACCATAATACAGCTTATATCTCATGTTTCTTGCGATCCGCTCGGTAGGATTGAGGAAGCGTGTTTAGTAACGGACTGATTCAATATGGGGGTAGTAGATGCAGCACCGTTCAGCTCCGCTTTTCTCCCATTACATACCGTACTTCGCTTCCTCGTCTCGCGTTATTCGTCACGGCTATTAATGCACCCGTAAAGTCTTTTTATTTATCCAAATCAAACCCCTTGTCCTCATTGCCACCGCCTACTCTCTATAGCGGTGGGTAATGGCTGAGATCTCCGAGGCGTTAAACTTTACCTAGCCGTCATTCTGCTCCTCCTGCTTTTCCTGATCCGTACTATCTTTTGGGGTCGTGCTTGTATTGTCATTGGCATCTGGCTGGAACGCAAGGCCAAACGACGGCCCAAAATTGCATGCCAGGCTCATGCGACGCTGCTCGTTATGGAACAGACTCTCCTCCCGGGTCATTGCTTTATGCAGGTCGTTTCGTAGCGCGGCGGTTTCTATACGGCTAGAGGTCTTGGACAGACGTCCCGTCACATTCGTGTCCAATGGGCCCGAAAAGAGCTCACTGCCAGCAGCCGTGAGCCGTGTCGCGTGTGTTGGGACGGTAGAGATAGTATCCAGCTCTTGCTCTTCTGTTGTTGCTTCACTTCGGTTGCCCAGTGCCATGGCAGCGTCGATGCGGACCTGCAGCTCGCGCTCCCGAGCCTCGTCAGCCAGCGTTGCGTAATGTGAGCGCCGGTACACGCCGAAAATGCTGCCGACATAGGATACGACCTCCCAGGAAAACAGGACGGGCAGTGCGATGTGCAGCTGCGGATTGCAGCCGTGCGACCAAATGTCCAAAAGCACCTGGTAGACCTCGTGTGCGGGAAACAGATAGCCGACGCGGTAGAAAGAAGGAGACAGCTCAAAAGGAAGCAAGATGGACGTCACGTTCATGATCATCCACATTACCAACGCCATGGGCACGTAGGCTGGCGGCAGCCAGATAGTGAAGACATCAAGCGTGAGGAAGTTGGCATGGGCAAACAGCCAGAGGACCATCCACGTCGCGACAAACTGCCGCCCGCCGACATTCCAGTCGACACGGAACGCCCAGATGGCGCCCGCCGTGGACAGTGAGCCGACGAGGGTATAGCTGAGCGAGTTGATGGTGCGGATCAGCAAGATGCGCAGCGCGTGAATCTTGCTGTACGTGTGGAAGGCGCTGGTCAGAGCGTTGATAATGCCGAGGTAGAAGAACTCTTGGATCAGGATCAGGATGATCACCAGCGTGTTGTAGATGGCGCGTGAACCCTGTGGCGTCGGTTGGATGTCCATGGCCACCGGTGTCCACGGATTGGCCAGCACATGCACGGCGGCTGGGCTGCCGAGGGGCCACGGAATAATACCGTCGCTTCCCGACGTACCATTGGCCGCTAGAGCGACGCGGGCGGCCTGTGCCAGGGTCTGGATATTGCCTGAGATGGCCGAGTCGACGACGGTCGAATACCGCGCTTCGTTCCAAATGTAATAGAGCACGTCGCTGCGGTTGTACTGCTCTGCCGTGCTGCTGCTACTGCTGTTGAGAGCAGCCTGGAGGCGGCCAGAGGCGCCGGACGACACATACAGCGCGCCCCAGAATTCAATGCGGCAGACGGCATGGCGTAGATCCGTGGCCGGCACAGGGTACTCGTCGGGCGTGCTCACGACGAGTGTCGGGAATGTCTGGCCGGCTAGCGATGCGTAAGCTGTGAGAACGGCCTGGCCAATCGGCGACGTGCCGCCGGGGCTGGCGTCGTAGTCGACAAATGCAATGGTCATGTTGTGACTGTGTGTTGACTGGTGGAACAGCGAGCCAAAGATGTAGCAGAACAGGCCCAGGAACAGCAGCTGGAGAAGCAAAAAGTTCTTGCCGGCTGCGCGCAGAAAGGCGACGATAATAGTCTTGAAGCCTGGGTCATGGAACCGCAGCCGATTCTGCGTCGCCTTGGGATACAGGCGGTCCATGCTGTCTCGTCGCGGCGAACGTGCGCTGTTTGTGAACTTTGTTGATGTTTACGGTCCGCTGTCCCGTATCCGAAGCCGGCGGTCAGTAAGCGACCCAACGAATCTTAAGTAAGATTTTAGATATCAGCTGATGGGATGTCGTCAGCAGAAGACGGCGGGGTAGAAGGTGCATGCTTATCCCCAGATTCAGCAATACGAGGCGCCCTTGTGGCAGGCCAGAGTAGGAAGCTAGCTACATGCTAAACAGGCAGCAAAAGCTGTCTCTAAACGCCTGAAAGTTTTTAGAATAAGCATATTAGGGCAGATTACCCGTTGTCTCTTATCTTACAAGGCTGTTAGAGTTGGCCATAAGTCCTTGACGGAAAGCAGCCTAGGTCTGTATTCAGGACCTGAAAGTCTACAACTGAGTCCAGTAATTCATAAGGAAAATATTTTTTAGTGGATTATAACCACAAACGCAGTGTTTTGCCAGCGATCCTCCCTGCCCCTTGTTTCACCTTGTCGCTTAATTCCGCCGTACGTGCATGGGCTGATTTTACTGGTCTTCCGCTAACCCACGTGAGGCAACGGCCAGCGAGCGATCCACAGACGGAAATCGATTAATCAAGTGCCTACAGTACTATGCCGGTTGCATTACGCTTTGTAAATTGCTAACTAATAAAAATATCGCCTAACAAGCTCTACACAGACAAAAACTTGACGGCGCATTGCTAATGACGCTTATGCACTCTTTGCCGGCCCGCCATACTTTTTCAGGACCTCCTCTGGGGTCGCCGGCATCAGGGCGCCCTCGGGCGGCTTGTTCTTGCTCTTGAAGTGGTCGGCCATCTGCTTAGTCAGCACGAGCACTGTATCTCAAACTCTCGAGCTCTCGTCAGGGTGCTTACCTCGGCCATTGTTACCCAGCGCACACCCTCGTGCTTGTTAATGTACTCAATGATGCGCTCGTGCATCAGCAGCACGTGGGGCCGGCCGGAGACATCGGGGTGGATGGTCATGGGAAAGATGAACTCGTCGTACTCGCGGTAAAAGTAGTCAAAGTGGTCCTTCCAGATGTCCTCAATGTCACGTGGGTTGACCCAACCGTGCGAGTTGGGCGCGTTCTTGATAAACATCATGGGCGGCAGATCGTCAATGTACCAGGAGCCGGGGATCTCAACAAGGCCGGTATCCTGTCCGCGCACGAGCGGCTTCATCCACTCCTCGGCCTTCTTGGTGTAGTCAATCTTGGTCCAGGTGTCACCGGTGCGGAGCCAGTAGGCCTGGCAGTCGTGGTGGGACATGGAGTGGTCGTACTCGATGCCGTAGCTGAGCAGCAGCTCGGTGCCCTCTTCGGAAGTTTCCCACCAAGGCGCGACGGAGCCACGGGGGGGCTTGCCGCAGAAGTCAGTCAGCATGCGCCAGGTCTTTGCGAGGACGTCACGCTGCTGCTCAAAAGTCATATCGGCGGGGTTCTCGTGGCTGTAGCCATGGAGACCAATCTCGTGGCCGCTGTCGCGGACCATTGCACACTCTTCCGGAAAGGTCTCGAGCGTGTGTCCCGGGATGAACCAGGAAGCCTTGATGTTGTACTTTTCAAACAGCTTCAGCAGGCGGCGGGTGCCCTCGGTGCCAGCCCAGAGGCCTGCGGGGGGCTGTCAGAAAAAAAGCTTGAGAGGGGGGGAAGAGCTCGGCAGTACCTCTGCTAATGTCGCTCGTGCTATCCTCGCCACCGTACGAGCCCAGCCAACCGGCGACAGCGTCAATGTCGACGCCATAGCTGTCGGTCAGTCAGTAGATCGTACGTCGTAGGAGGGGAGCTGGACAACGGACCAGACGAGAATCTCCTTCTTGCCCATGACTGTAGATTTGTCGGTTTGGATGCTGAGTTCAAGCTTGAGTTTGCAGTCGTTCTACAGTCACTCCAGCTTGCCAATGCAGCCGAGTCCAAAGCTCGACGCGGGGTCAGACGCGCGACGCTTTCTAGAAACGGCGTGTCGGCGTATCAGCGGCCGTACAATGGCCGTTATCAGTGGAGAGCGACAAGAGTGGGGAGTGGAGCCTTGGATTGCCCCATTCTCACCAAAAGCCCCCACTCTCCGGAAAAGCGTCGTCGGCGGGCTGTCTCAAAAGTGGCAGATTCTCCCATTGCTGTTTGATCACCACGATTGAGAGTGGGCGAGACAGCGCAGCGACCACAGAGGGCAATTAGACGGGGCATTAGAGTGCAAATTAGACGCAAGTCGGCAAGAATGGAGACTGCACGCGGTCCACGACAGACGGGGTCGACGGTGCCGACCGAAGACAAGAAGTTTGCGTGCAAGCACGACGGCTGCACGAAGCGGTTCACGCGGGCGGAGCATCTGCAGCGACACGCGCTCAACCACACGTACGGCGACGCCACGTGTCCGCGGTGCCGGGCGCACTTTAAGCGACCCGACCTGCTGGACCGGCACATGAGCCGGCATCGCCAAAAGGACATTGAGGCCGGCGGCGAGGGCTGCGGTGTGCTTGACACCCGCAAGCGAGCGTGGAAGGCGCCCGACGGCAGTGTTGTCGAGCGGCGGCCGCACCCGAGCGAGCGGGAGAGAGAGGCCGGGGGGCAGACGGAGACAAGACAGTCGCAACCCACCCAGCAACCACCACCAGCCACGGACAGCGCCGACGTTGCCGACACCATTGCCGTCGCTGTGACCACGGCCCCGACGATCACGGCCACCACGGCCATCACCGACCCTACCGGCACCAACGACACCATCAACGCCACCAACATCAACAACACCAACAACACCACTGACCCCTCCTCCCGCTTCCAGAGCTGCTTCCCGCCCGCCCCAGCGCTGCAGCAGTTTCCCACCTCGCCCGTCTCTGAGCGCGAGTCGGAGCAGTCCTTTCACGACTACGACCAGTCGTCGCAGGCCCCGACGTTTGTGCAGCCCGTCACGCCGTTTGACCCCCTGCTCGCGTCGCTCCTCCCTGACGACCCGCTGCATCTCTGGTACGAGCAGCCGTTCCAGCCCGACACGGCCAGCTCGTTTAACATGCCCTATACTACTGCGCTGGACTATAACTGGCTCTTCAACATGTCCTCGCCGGGAGAGCTGCGCGCAGGTGGTGGTGGTGGTGGTGGCTACGGCGAGCAGCAGGCTTTTCCCCCACAACATCAGCAACATCCGCCACAGCAACAACAACAGCAGCATCAACAGCAGCAGCAGCAGCAGCAGCACTTTGCGCTGACGCCACGGTCCAACAGTACCATGACGAGCATGAGCCTAGCACCGGTCCACGGCGACAACCAGTCGTGGACGGGCTCGACAGCCGCCAGTCATGACGGGGCTGACGAGCACATGTTTTCGCCCGTGGATTTCGGGGGGTCGGCACAGCCGATGCAGACACAAATGGTGGTCTCGCAGACCCAGATGCAGCCGGCCGTCCACCACCTCGCACAGACGCAACCCCAGACGCACTCGCACTCTCACTCGCAGTCGCAGTCGTTGCCACACCAGCCAACTGTCGCCCGCACTCCCACGGGCGAACGGCCCCTCTCGATGCTCGACCGCACGGCCGAGCTGCCGAGCCTCAACCGCGTCGCTCACGAGCGCCTGCTCGCCGTCATCGCCAATGCCAAGCCGTGTCTGCCCGACCAGGGCGCCGTCAGCTCCGTGGCCGCCCTACGGGAACACCCCCTGCTCTCTCAGACGGCGCTGCAGTCGTATCTCGATCTCTTTTTCGCCCGTTTCAACGCCGCCTACCCCATCATCCACCTTGCCACCTTTGACCCCGCCGCCACCGAGCCTTTGCTGCTCCTGTCTGTCGTGCTCCTCGGCGCCACCTACGCTGCCAAGGACGCCCATCAGGTCGCCGTCTGCATCCACGACGTCATCCGGCCCTGCGTCTTTGCCCACGACGGCTTCTCCGCCCGCCCCGAGCTGTGGACGCTCCAGACCATCCTGCTGGTCGAGTGTTTTGGCAAGTCCCGCGCCGGCCAGAAGCAGCATGACATGAGCCACCTCTTCCACGGCCTGCTCATCAACCTGATCCGCCGCTCCGACTGCCAGGCCGTGCGCCCGACCGGACCACCACCGTCCACGCGCGAGCACCATCCTGCCGGCCCGCCTGGCCCGGCGTTGGATCGCGCCTGGCGCAAGTGGGCCGAAGCTGAGCAGAAGAAAAGGTGTGTTTTCTTGTTCTTCTATTTCTTTTCTTTTTGTGTCTCTCCTCAATTTCCTGCCACTTCTCTTCCTCCACTGACTCCCCAGACTCGCCCTGTACTCCTTCATGTGGGACACCCAACACGCCGTCCTCTTCTGCCAGAGCCTCTGCATGTCCGCATTCGAGCTCCGTCTCCATTTCCCCTGTCGCCAGGCCCTCTGGGAGGCCCCCGACGCCACTTCCTGGGCTGCCACCTGGTGGGCCACCACGCCGCCCACGCCGCAGCCTTTCTTCTTGCCGACCCTGCGTGCCTACCTCCTGCCAGGCGGCCCCGCGGCGCCACCCGGCCTCAGTGCCCACGCCCGATTGCTCGTCCTGCACGGACTCATGTCCATCGGCTGGGACATGCAGCGCCGCGATCAGACAAGCCTGGGCGCCGCAATCGCCGCTGTCCCTGGCACCACCTGGCGCGACATGATGGCGGCTGCGTACGGCCGCTGGAAAGTCGACTTTGACGGCTACTGTGCCAATGCCGACGGCGGGCCCGAGCTGGTCACCTTTGCTGCTGCCGCCAACGCCGTCTACCACGCCGCCCAGTGTCTCCTGCGCATGGACTTCCTCGACATCCAGATCTATGCGGGCGCCCGTCACATCCTCGGCCGGCCCGTTCAACAGCGGGACTACCTCCGGTCCGCGCAGGTCGTCCGGCGATGGGCCAGCGCTTCCGTCGCGACTGAAGATTCTGCTGGCGGTTCCATTGACAGATTTCCCTCGACTGCCGTCTCCCCCTCCCCCTCGCCCTCTTCTACCGCCGCCACTCCTCCCATTGGCCTCGCCGATGCCGCTGGAGCCACCTGGCATGCCGCCTGCATGCTGCGCGAGGTCGTTCCTGAGGCCGACTCCGAGGCCATGGCCGGCCTCTTCCACGTGCCCTGGTGTCTCTACCTCGCCACCCTTACCTGCTGGGCCTTTCACCACGCTGCGCCAAGTCGCGGCCTCCCTATCGCCGCGCCGCCACCGCCACACCTTATCGACGATCTCGATGATGGTGCCGACGAGATCGTCTGGGACGCACACGCCGAGATGGAGGCCCTACTTGCCAGCATGGCGGCTAGTCCGGACGCGCCTCTGCAAACGCGTCTGCGACAGGGCGGCCGCCGCACCAACGGACTGGTGTGGGTCATGGCCGATCTGCTGACCAAAGTCCGCTGGGGCATCGTCCATGCCGGCGTATTGGTCCTACGCGGCCTCGTGCCAACCCGGCTTATCAACCAGTACGAGGCGGACGAGTATTAATAAATAGCATCGGCGCAAGAGGTCACTTGAGCAGGGCTCAACCCTAAACTATCGGTACCGGCGGTGTGCTCGTTTGTGGATCTTAATAAAGTAGCGGCGTGCCCGTAGGCCAGTGCCGAGTAGCTAAATAGATGCTAGACCGCAGCTCAGCTTCCTCGTGACCCACACAAAGCCCGACGCGTGGGTCTACTTGCCGGACTTGCGTCTGGGGAACTTCTCTGGCGGTCTGTCTGGAGAAGGACATCAAACACTCTGCAAATCTCTTCTTACTATCGACCGTCGACCATGAGCTCTAGCCAAATCTCGCAGTACGCGCCGGGCATGGAAGGACGAAATGATGTGGCATCATCAGCAATGCCATACCAGCGACAAGATGGTCTGAAGACAGTCGCCGGAAAAACAACCGTGTCCATGACAATCTTCATCTTTCGAGGCGAACCCGACTTTTATTTCAACCGCCATGTTCGCGTATACTTCACAAGCGATAACGATCCAGCTTTCCACGAGACCGTTGAGATGAACAGAAAACGAGAATGGGAGGTCGACCGGATGCACGAAAAGGAGGAATGGGAACTGTCCCCTGCCTACGTCAGCCACGTAAACGCCGGCACCATTCAGGTGGACTGCGGACAAGAGTTGGTGCCGGTTGACATTGTGGCTGCGCCTGCTGTGGACAATTTGGGCGAAGAGTTGAACGACCAAACCTTTCTCTACGCCGGCTTAGAGCAGCTTGTACAGCGTGGCTTCCAGACACAGGAGTGGTACGACAACGTTATAGATGAGCTGCTAAACCAGCTGCTCGAGGACTCCTTGAGTTGATGCGGCGGTTGGCTGGGTGGACATTACAAAAAGGACAAGGGAGTACTTGAGATGACAGCGTCACGAAATTGATAATGTTACTCGACTGCCCATCATATCGTAATCTAATGGCTCCATGTAGGCGAATATGTAGGCGCAGTAATTGGTGATCCATGCAGCATTCTGCCTGCGACTTGGCGCTGTAGTTGCATAACCACTTCCCAAAACTGGGCCACTCTCTCTACGTAATAGTGCCGGAGCTCATATAAGTCTCTATCCATTCCAAAACGGCCTCCTCGCGTCCGCTGGCCGATGATGGTGGACCACCATCGCTGTCTATTGCCAAAGGATGCATTTTCAGAATGGTTTAGATCGATCGGTACAGAGTAAAAATGCCCGCCACGGACAGGGGCAAGTCCGCATCCTAGACAGTGAGCTTTAACTACGCCTCCAAGTGCTGGGCTCCTGGGCTCTGCCATTCGCTGAGCAGTAGGTGCCGAGTAGCACAACGTGGCTGAAATATATGGGTGTTCTGATTTAGGGCTGTACTCGTAGGGTAAAATCACTGCAAAGAGATCTGGTGGTTCATATTGTGAGGTTATTTACCAGGTCTTCACATCGATGCCCCCGTAAGAGCGAGCAGATGGGATGAGGAAATTTGGGTTGTTGGTCCTGTGCCGTAAGGCGCTCGAATTACCTAAAGCGACGCGGAGATTGTGATGAACATTGTCGACTCTTTTCGTAGTCCCCTGGGAGGATCACCGGGGCTGAATTAAACAACATCAATACACGACTTCGGTGTGTTTGGTTTGGCCAAGCGAGTGCATGTAGCTAGGGCGGTCAGTGTCAACACCTCCGATGAAAAACACCCTCCTCAGTCGTCATCGACTGAAATTAATCATACTCGACGTCAGCGATCTTTATTTGGAAACTGCCAACACCTTTGTCTGTCACAAAGAGGTGGTGGCGAACAAGGTAGGAAAATGCAGTCACCAAAATGTCACAAAGTCGTACGCTTCAGCCGTCAATGCATCCTAGTCAAGATAATATCGTCGTCAGCATCGAACCTCGTTTCTAGGGTTCGGGACAATATCCAGTTCCGCCAACCAGAAATATTCGTAGGTGTGCTAAAACCGTAGTCGCCAACTGTACCAGTAATTCGGTTGCTCTCCTTACTTGAAGTGGCCCGGATCTTCTAAAAAACCGACAGCATCTTATTCTGGCCGCTCAAACGAAGCACCGTCCAAAATTAGTATATCCTCAGTCCATGTACGATAGTTGAGCTCACTCCGTAGGGGCGAGAAGGGAAGCACAGAGCAGCGGAAAAGAATTGACCGAATATCCCAGATCGCCAGACGTGAGGTCGGTCGAATTAGGCAGTGCGAATGCCTCGTGGACACGTTATTCCGTTGGCACACTTCCGCTTTTGACCCACTAATTATGGTGGCCGCCCCGTAAAAAGTCCATATTAAGGGTTAGCGGTACGGGACGGTCAGGGGGGTGGAAGGGGAAGAGTGGAAGGCGGATGGGTGGATAAAAAGCGGCTGGGTAGGAGACGAACGAGCAGGATATTGTTTTGCTGAGGAAGACAGAGAGACCGATTACTCGTCGGCGCTCACCGACGTATGATTTTAGCCAACGACAAGTAGCCGATGTGGTGTGATTCCACCATCCACTGGCAGGGTAAATGTACAATGTCGAGTGTTTATGCATGCCGCGGATTGCGGGGTCTGTTCTAGCAACGCCTGCACTGTTTTTTTACCGTTGGATATCGCGTGTAGGGAGGGGGAGGGGGGGGCAAATAGTACAAGAGGAAGACAGACAAACTTTCAAGTGAACTAAGAAAGCCATTCTCGCAGAGCTAAGGCTGGAGCCTCCAGTCCTGCGTTTGCCATACGAGGGACACTGAGCACCCGCCTATCGGCCTTGACGTCTGTTCCGACGCTGGACCGCGGCTGCGCCGATTTGCGAGTGAAGTTAGTACGACTACAAGTACACAATCTACGTCGTATGGCTGGGCAGCAGTGTAAGTGGAGTTATAGAAAGGACTTTAAGTGCTCATAATCGTACACAATCTTATGAAATTCACGCAACACGTGTGACAGATTCGTCAATGCTCTGGTGGCTGTCGACATGTACGTTGGGTTTTCTTCCCCGAGGGGCTATGAATAATGAGACAAAGACCAGCCAGACCTTCCTGCAGTAGAACAAGGTCCAGCCTCACAAACTTCGCCGCTGCGCATCAGCGTCCATTCTTACTCTCGCCGTTCTAATACTTCCAAGCGCCGACTTTGGTGGGCCAGCTTAGACCGCTATTTGTCTACATATGTGCGGAGTACTCGTAGGGCGTTTAAGGGATGTGCATGTCAACATTCCGCGTGCACCCTAGCTAGATCTAAGTCGGCTTAGACAACATTCGTGCCGCTCCCTTCATACACCATTTCCTAGATTCGCGCTAGCATTACGGATCTTCTTCCTCCCCCCTCCATTTGGTACGTACGATTAAGATAGCATAATGCCGCTGCCATCATTACGGAGTAGGATCAAGGCATTGCGCCCTCGCCCTTTTTTGTCTCGGTCACCGACTAGGGGACCTGTCGTCGGTTAAGAGACCACGAAGGATGGAAGCTAGCGGAAAGGGAGTCTAGGCTAAAACACATACGGTGGGCACGACCCGTACTCAGCACTGCCCCTTAAACCAGACGCGAAAAATAACGGCAAACAGCGCCCTTGATGCCTGCCTCCGTCGGCCTAGCTAGTTCGAAAAATTGAAAACAAAAGCGTGATAACATCCTTCGCGCAATGTTAGTATGGTTTCGTGGTTGATTAGAGTGCATAAGGGGGACTGTAGACTGTCGGTTGCCAAGCCTACTCGCAGGGCAAAGAATCGCCAAGCGGGGCGTATGCAATTTAGGTCGTACTTAACGTGGCTCCCATGCCCGGCGTGACCCCGAGGGTAGGGGGCGCGCGTCAAGTGCGGGGCGGAAGTTGGGGGCTCATACCCTACCGCGGGTCCGAAGGCCTCTGGGTAGACGGCCGAGTGCCATGCCTCGTAGATTTAATGGAAGGAAGCTAGTGAAAAGACAAAGTAATTGGCAACTTGGCCTACACCGGCAGTTGCCGTATTTTGCTCACGTTGCCGACGACGTGTATGCGCCGGCTACTCGTCCGACTCTGCCGAATCGGCCGTATCGACGGTCTAGCTCTCTGTTATTGCTACCGCGCCGGTTACAACTAACGTGCACCTCACTACGTTTTCGTCATCAATTGGCCCTGGCCAGAAGGCTTTGCCTGCAGCATCGCCCTCTAATCAGCCTCGCGTTTCGTTCAACTCAAGCCCTACGCTCACACTTCCGAGACCGTGCGCTTTGTTTGCGGACTTGATCGGTAGCCACTTTGCTGATGGAGACACGACCAGTACCTCTGTCGGAAGGCGTGTTTCACCATTTGACCGTTGTCCTCTTTCAGTTATGATCCCCGCTTTATAACTTGATGGACCATGGCTACATCTGATTACTGATGCTTACTGTCGATTTTTCATCGTCCGATGAAGGTCACAATGCGGGATCACATTGTTCGCAAAAGAGGAAGCCGGTCTAAATGATTGTCCGGGTGACTTCGGTTTAAAAAAAGTCCGAGATGGGGAGTGGTCTGAGTCGTAGAGAGACATAGACTTTGTAGCTATAAAGCTTCCGTCCGCCCACTTGCGCAAGGAGTCTTCTCGTTTCTTTCAACAGTCCAGTTTGCTCAACCAGATAATACTTAGCATCCCGTCTAGTCGACTCGACAAGTTACAATGCGTTCTTCCGTTATTGCGTCCCTCGCGGCCCTCGCCTTTGGGTTCGTCCAGGCCGAGACTGGCTGCACCGTCGACCTCGAGACATACGGATCTACCGCTGACCCTGGCGAGAGAATCCTCTACGGTAATTCTTAGCTGCCTTTCTGTTAGGGCTATCACTAACTGAGTTGAAGCCATGCTTATCAGACTGAACGATGACATGGACGAGGCCATTGGAAGTGTAAGTCCTTTTCACTGCTTTTGCTGCGCCGATCTCGCTGACTCATCAGACCTGCTGTGGTTGGGACAACACTGTCTCGGCCCCCTTCGACGTGGTCGTCTATTCCGGCAAGGAGGCTGGATTTACTACGGTCGCGGAGCTGGACACCTTGCTTACGCCTTGGATTGGGACCTACCTGCGGTCACAAACGAGCACGCCCGATTACTCCTCCGACTACCCCTACGACTATCTCGTCACCAATGTGACCTGCCCTTAGTGGATCTCTGTTGGGAATGAAATAATAGTTGTCACCTTTATCAAGATATCAAAATGACCGCTAAATAAAAAGAAAGCTTGTACGACGTATGCTTAACGTGGGGGCGACTGTTGCAATTAGTCTCGGTTGATGCGCAGGATCTTGGACATTGCTCTGACATTTTTGCAGTCCGCTGAGATTCAGTCGGATGAGCGGACCTATTAGGGCTAGAGAATGCTTTGCATGTTCCACTCCTTTCTTCCAGTATTACGACTCGGCCCGTGCTGACGCGTCAGCCGTCGCCACGAGACCGAGCGCTAGCCCGCAGGGGGAAGCTCGGACATTTGCGGCGCGTACTCCGTAGGTACGAAAAGCACCCCTCTGTACAGAGTACTCCGTATGATTATCACAGCGTCGGATCACAGAGTACACATACCAATCGATGCCGATTGCCGGCGCCTTAAACGACAAATTTGTATACAGATGACGTCGGTGGCTGTCCATTCCAAAATGGATCTACTTGAACCACTCCTTCGGCGATGCCCATGATCGCATAGGTCGGGACAGCACGGGTCAACGGGTCCGGTTAAAATGCTTCGCCTTGGATGCGTGGCGACGACTGGACTGGACTTCCCACCCCGCAGTATCGGTAGGTCGGGCTATTATACGTAGTTGTGTAATTAACTCTGAATAAATTCCTTGCTCCTGTAAATAATGTGCTAGTCTGGCTCTGTGGACTAAAGCTTGCGTATGCTTGGTCTACATACTGCCATGTGAAGTCGGTTGTAAAAAAACAGCCGTAGCATTCTTCCAGGATAAAGAGCCGTGCTAGCCAATTGCGTTGAGAAAACTAAAAACAGCTCTCCATGGTTTAGAGAGATCAATGCAAGAGGCGGGCTTCACGTTTGACTTTAGCAGGTACCTGACTATGTTAAAAGGGGCCATTTGCACGAGTGATCGCAAATCCTGGCCTGTTCCACCTCGTCACGCTCACGATTACCATCCTCTAACGTCATTCACTAAAGTTCACAGCAGCTATTAATGGTGGGTCTTTGGGGTGGTCACTGGAACCAAGCACTGGAAAGCCAGGCTCATTGCATTCAACATGGGGAGCATCAAGCTCAAAGTTATCTGAAGCGACTGAAGGTCTTCTTGAAAATGTACCCAGAAAATGTACCCAGCTCCAAGTATGACACCGTCCTATGTACAATCCCGAATCATAAGGTGCAAGCATAAATAGAATACAAGAAGAGAATGCTAAATGCGCGCAAAAAACGCTCGAAGAGAAGAAAGTGTGGTTTCCAGACCTAAACCCAAACGGTGCTGGTGTAAACCAGGGCTGCGCAGCCTTGGGCAGCTGTTTCCGTCAGCGCCGCGGTGGTAGCCGGGGAGGTCGTTTCGGACGTCATCGTGAAGCTCGCGGTAGAGCTCGCGGTGGAGCTCGCCTTGGAGCTCGCCTTCGGGCTTGTAGCTGTCTGCACGTCGGACGTAGACGTAGTCGCGGCGGCAGCGGCAGCAGTAGTCTCCGACTTCTCGGCTGCCACAGCGACAGACGCATCGGCGGAAGCGGTAGTCAAAGTCGAGACCACAAAGGTGGTGGGGTCAAAGGTCGCGGCCGAAGTAGTGGACGCAGACGTCGAGGTCGAGGAAGAGCTGGTCGTAGCAACGGTGGACACGGACGAAGACGTAGAAGTAGTGGCGGCCTTGGTGCTTGTCGTCGATGCTGCCGCGGACGTGGTAGTGCCGCTGCTCATGCCCGCAGGAGTCTCATCATCTTCTAGGGAGCCATAGCATTCGCACTGCTCAAAGTCGGTGGTAGCAGCACCAGGGCAGGTGACGGGAGTGAACTCGACGACGGCATTGTCGCCAAAGACCTCGCTCTCGGCCATAATGTCAAAGTGGTACGAGTACCCGTAATCGTTCTCCGCACCGACGCTGGGGCACCACACTTCGTTGCCATTGTAGGGGCAGAGGTTGGTCACCATGACAATAATGCTGGTGCCAGCCGTCTCGCCATCGCCGCAGCCGCTGCAGGCAGAATCTCCGGTAGATGTCAGGTTGTAGCACTTGCCACAGCCACCGCCACACCAGGTAGCGTCGTCCGTGTCAAACAGGGCCTGCGAGCCAGCAGCGGTGTAGACTGAGGTTGCCACGCCGAGCTGCCAAGAAATAGCTGTCAGTAATGTCCAAGACAAAGTGGGGCTTGATTCGAGTCTTACCTGCCAGGAGTAGATTCCAGAGGAGGTGCCGCAGCCACACGCACCCTTTTGGCCGTCATAGTACCGCTGCGTATTGGAGTCAGCGTCGTGCCCACATATTCAAATCGTAGAGGAATGTAGTACCGTTGTCGTAGCAAGATAGCCAGCAGAGACCGTCGAGGCCAGGGCAAGAATGGAGAACTGCATGGTGATGGTTTGGTTGAAAAGTGAAAAAATGGACGAGATATTCAGGTCAGCTGAATGTGTGTTGAATGTGTTGAATGATTGGCAGAAATGAGTGAATGCACAAGCTTGCTTGTGGGCCGTAGGCGGACTTGCGAAAATGAGAGAGTGAATGAAGAGAAGAGAAGGAGCGACTGCTTGAGGAAACAAAGAGAATCCGCCCTGCAAACGGCGAAGAATGTCGATATATATGAGAGAGTAGGCCCCTATCCCTCCCTGTAGTGCTAGCTGCTTTCGTGGCATCGCCACACGTGGTCGTCCGCCTTCGTCGCTTCTTGAGCTGATGTCCGCGCGCTAATTGTTTCAGAGGTTGTAGCGCCCCGCGTGTAGTGTGATCGGGTAGCATGATTGGTGGCCCTGAATCCTCGGGTCATAGTGGACCTCTGAGCTGTCATCCAATGGCACGGGTAATTTCAGGGGGTTCGTCGCAAAAAAAAATTCGGCGTTCCTGCATTCCTGACCGCTGGTTGGGCTGTCCTCCTTGAAACACCGGTGTGGAGGAGAAACTTGTTCCTTCATACTACCCGCTTGCTAACCGAGCAGCCCAGCCAGTATTACACTGATATTGCGGATTAAACTAGCAACGTAGCCCCTGGCATCCAGATCCTTGGATAGACTCCACACTCTACTCCCTTCCACGAAGCCGACCTCATAGTCCAGCGTGCGGCTCTCCTATTATTCCCTGCCCTTGTTATGCCTAATAAAACTAAAGAAATCGCTCTGTTGCGCAAGAAAACCCAATCACCGACCCAACACAAAGCCGCTGGTCGGCGACCTCCCAAAGCTTATTCCAAGCTTTGTCGGGGTTTCAGCCTCGAGAAGGATCGGCTTTAGGCTTTCACGTCTGTGCGCAGGCGACCGAACGCGGTGTGTCGATCGACAATCGGTCAATGTGTCTTCACTGCTCCGAGCGCAAAAAATTGTGGCACGCCTGCACGCAAGACTCGTAATTTGCCAGGGTCATGGACTCCTCCATGTCGTCCTGCTCGTTCTGGGCGACTTTCTGGCCCTCTTTCTCCACTGCCGCAGCCACAGCACATTCTGTGGCCGCTAGACTGTCAAACTCGGCGTGCCAGCAAGCCTGCACAACCGGTCCCAACAGCATGTCCTCGTCTGTCGAAGGGAAGTCGCCACGGATCAAGGCGTCGCAAATCGTCCGGAACTCCTCGCCCGTGCGCCAGAGGCCGTATGGAACGTCGCCTGTCATAATGTTGTAAAGACAAGATCCGACAGCAAACTGCTCGTGTTCAGGTCCCGCGACCGAAAACGAGCCCGCATCTGATGCTGGCAAAGGCGGCCGGTAAAAGGGGTACGTAGCCAGTTTGATGCGCTCGCCGCGACGACATGCGCGGCCAAAGTCGCAGATTTTGGCGTGCTCTTTGGTGTCGAGCAGCACGTTGCCTGGTCGCAAGTCGCCATGGAAAATGTTCTGCGCCTCCAGCCAGGCGGACCCGCGGGCGATATCAAGTGACCAGCGCAGCTGCAACGGCACGGGGAGAGGCTTTCGCACTTGCGATTCTTCGTCCACTTGGCGACCTAGGCGGCGCTCGAGGCTCTCAGGTTGGAACTCGAGGAAGAGGGCATCTACCGCCAGGGGACCGAGGGCAAAGTACTGCAATATGTTGGGATGCGTAGGCGTGCGCGCCGTCGCCAGCATCTCATACACGTCGCGCTCGTGTTGTAACATCTGTTGGCTCTCGACGGCCCGCGCGTCCTCGTATGGCTTGCCGTTGATAACCCGGTGGGGGATCTTCACCACAATGGCGGCGGCGGCGACCAGCAAAGGCACCCGGAATACGTGGCCATAGCCACCGTGACCAAGGTATTCGACCGCTCTGAATGGATTGTACAGCATGCGCTTCGTGTTCGCGGGAGTCTGGTCGGGCGCCATCCTTTTTGGTTGTGTTGGCGTTGCGGCCCGAAATTCGAACCTGGCTGGCGAGCCCAGCCACCACCGCGCATACAGCAATTGGTGGCCCATGTATGTACCACCAGATTGCGGGGCATTAATCGAGGCGTCCGAGACTAGCTTAGACATTTTCCTGGGCGACGACAAGGGTGTTTGCTGGTTGTGGAAGTGCAGATAAACGTAAAATGTTCAGCACAGTATGGACCTGCTGAACGTTTTTTTCGCTTCTTTATCTGGCACTCTTCCGATACTTAGTGTTTTTACTGCTCTCTCAGTCATGTGTAATGGTCTTAACTCTAGGAGGTCTGTCAATGATAACCTGCGTAGGTGAAGGCCATTGCGTATACCCCAGTGGTTCTGTAGTAGACCAGCACGTTAGCACCGGCCCCCTTTCACTTTTTCATTTTCGAGTTTACGCTGCACACTTAAGACATTTCTCGACATTGAAATAGCGTATCTACATGTTACTTTTAAGCATGAAATCATTCCCTGTGACGACGCCGTACTATTTTTTTCATTGGCTATACAACATTACCCCTCCTTCTCGTTCCCGGCTGTTCGGCTATTCGGCGAGGCCAGTCATCGATGCGAGATGGGATACATATGCTGTTAATTTTAGTATCTAGAGATACGGGCCCCTTCAACATCTTGGAGTGGGCCATCCCGACTTTATGCAGACCGTTTCTATTTGAGCCCGCTTTACTCCAGCTAAGTAAGATACGTATGCTGTTTTAACGCTCCTCCCAGGTTTAAAGTCTAATGGGTAAGAGATCGACAACAGTCGTCTTTGCTAGAAAGTGTAGCTATCCCATGCTAGAGTCGATTAGGATTGTAACATCTAGCGAGGCAAAGGCAACGAACCAAAACTGTGATTTAGTGAACATGTCCACTTAGGACAGGCCTAACACACAACTAAGTCCTTGCTACGTGTATTCGACAGACGAAAGAAGCCAATGCGCACCGCGTACTATTTGAACACCCTACAGCTTGTCTCTAAATGAGATAGATGGCGCAGCTATGCATCCTCGCAATCGATCACAAGCTTCCCTTGCTTCTCCCCAAGCCTCACATCCAGCAGGTTTTGGCCTGACGTTTGTACTGTGACAGACATACTGTCGGGTTCGTGCCGCTAGATATAAGCTTAAGGCTTGGCTCCACAAGCAGCACCCAGTGGAGTTCTACTAGCGTACCGTGCCGTCTTGCCAACAACCAATATGACGTGGCCAGCTCGAAGATGCTCCATCTATGGTGGACTGATTTTCTTTGGAAGAGCACATCGCTTCTTATCGGCAGTCATTTGTTTCTCCGGCCAGCTTTCTACTAGTGAATAGGGCATGCATAAAATATCTATGGCATCCTGCTTGCTCGCCGGACCTGTATTGTGGTCCTTGTAATGCTTTGGAGTTACGGCACCTAGTATCTGGTTCTATCTTTTCTTATGTTGCTATAACAACAACTCCTTTTTGGCACGGCCGTCCGTAATGAAAACTGTTAGACAGACTAAGATGTCGCGGAACTAATATACGGCCTCGAGACATGTTACAGAGGCGTTCTAAGATAAAATGCCTCGAAACTTTAAGGCGTCGCCGTGCAAGACGGCCACGTCGAACTACAGAACATTATACAACTCTTTGGAATAGAGAGAAGAAGAGAAGATACGCGCTACAGCTGGTCGCTAGAAGTAGTAGATAATACTAGAATGAGGACGAGGGAGACGTATCTCGAACATGCTAGGATGTGTATCCAAGTTACGAGTGGCACTAGCCTCGAGGCAGTTAACACGAGGTGAAGAGGTAGAATGGAAGATTATTAGCTGTATATGATGTGATATGGACGTCACCTTTCAATAGATAGAAAGACATCCAGAAACCTTAGTCCCGAGTCCCTACATTTGAGCCTTACAAGGAGAAGACGGCTTTGGCAGTAGCACAAGGTACATACGCCATTTACCAGGTTGCGCGGGTGGTAAACTCAAGTAAAAAAGGTTAGTTATCGGACTTCAGAATATTATGCCCTATACAAATCAGAGGCACGGTGCAGTACTGCCCTCTAATTGGCACATATTAGCTCGATACTGCAACGGACTCAGAATCGGCTGCCTTGCTATTACTTTCTCGCCAGCAGTGCCCATCCTCATTCCATCCGAACATCTGATTTCTGACACTCTTTAAAACGTGCCTGTCCAACGCCAATTTCCAGTGACGGCTCGGCACTACAGACTGTGACTTCGCATCGCACAAGTTCCCAGTACAGTACGAAAGCAGATAGCCAGCTCCATTTCGTTGCAGTGGTCAGTTCATGCCTAACATCTCAGGAATGCAATGCAGGCTAATATTATGCGACGGCTCTCGGTGGACATGTCCGCAATTCCGAAGCCGGCATCGGAAAAAAGTGGGGGAAAGCACCGATTTCGAGGATAAAGACGGATGTAATGGCGATTCAATTGACAACCTTTTAATTGGGTGTGAGCGGGAGATAAGACAGTATAGAACCGTACTACCAGGGCACTACGCTTGCCTATCCTCGCGGCTCGGCGCTGCTCCGTATTTAAGCAAAGAATCTTCCGATGCCCTTGACTCGAAGGATCCGATTATGCTGTCTTAGAAAATGCGAGCGTAGAACATATCTTATTCAATCGCAAATTCGACATGTTAACGACTGCGCTTGCCGCAACCTTGTTGCTATTATGCGCACTGCTTGTCAGGCAGTTGTTGCCTGCGCGGAGAGCCGCCCGCCGCACTGAAGCTGATCCCAATGTGAGTTCTCCAACTTCGATGGAGTATGATTGCGATCAACTTACGTGTCACCAGGGCAAGCCACCGACTGATCCCCGCGGCGCGATTGAGCCATTGCCGGACTTGGACTGGAGCACAGTAGAGCCGATTAAATTTCGGCCCTTCAAGCCCAAATACAACCTTACAATGGGCAAGGCAATTCTTTTAGGAGAACGGGATTTCTGTTAACAACTTACCAGCGGTCGAGGCTTCGAACGTGTCTGAGATAATTGAGATGGACAAGAATTATCTTGAGCGGATCGCGTTGAGGAAGCAGCTGCTGCGCGATAAAGGGAGCGAGATCGTTCGCGTGACCGATGCCGCCCAGCCGGCGGTCGACGAGCTGTACACTTGGCTGGTGAATAGCTACCTGCCAACCCGCTTTCCGACCATGTTCCAGATCGCCGTGAACCCTAGCACCGGCAAGGCGAGCTTGTACAATGCTATCACTGATGAGCATTTACCTCTTCAGCCAAGCTTATCACCGGTCGAAACTCTCACCACGCTAGGCGGCATCGTGGAGGACGACTTTCTGGTTCTTATGCGCACGGCTGATGGAGAAAGTTATGCGCTTAAGGCCTTCTTGTCTTGCTTCCCGAACAGCTTCCACCCCAAGGACATCCTGGACAAAAATCTGCGGAGCATCCACACGCCCGTCCCCGGCTACAAGGAGAAGCTGCAGTTGAGCATGGACCGGTTCTTTGGGAGACTAGAGGTCGGCAAATTTGTTAAGAGAGTCAATGTACGTCTAAGCTGCCATATTCGTCTTCTAATACTAACATGAACCTAGTGGGGAATGACACCTAATAGCGATCTATACACCCCGTCAGGCGATGAGGACCCTCTCGAGCTGAACGTCGAAGAGGTTAGCAGACTCACTTCTATTATAGTTTACATTGCTGACAGAGAAGGCCGTTTTGCGGTGCGAGCGACAAGTGTTGCATCGCCTTCCACAGACTCGTGCACTCATTTTCTCGGTGAAGCAATATGTGTATCCGGTCCGGGATGTTAAGGCGGAGGGCAAAGGGAGGGAGCTGGCTGATGCTATTGACGGGCTTAAGCTGGGCAATTCGCCGCAGATTCACTATTACAAACGTGCCGAGGAATGGGGGCCTGCGGTCAAAGCGTACCTGCGTGACGATTGATATTGCGCTGGCCCGCTACGCTGAATAAAAATGGCCGCTTTTTCCTCTGTACGATGGTGTTTAATACCCCACTGCGATGGGGAGTACCGTGCCGTAACGAAGTGGAGATTATGCTGATCACGAAGATCTGCAAAATTCAACGTGCGCAATTCGGCCCAGATAAGCCGACTTGTCCTCCAAACGATGGCCGACATTTGCGCCCCTTCATCCAGCAAAATTAGTTACGAGCAACTCGCAGGAAATGCCGTGAAAAAACAGCGTAATGCACAAATGTGTAAGACTCTGGAATAGAGCGCACTGTGGCCTTTCTAGGCCAAGTCAGGGAGGCACGTAATGACGCCCTCTGATTGGCCAGAATGAGCAAAAGTGGAGAAAACCCTGGTGAAAAGTCTGCGCCACAGAATCCTGCCAATGTACCTAATTCTGTACCGATACAATCACTAGATTACTGTTGCAACCCAGTATCTCGCAGGGGATTCAGGCACGGTGACAGTAAGCAGTCCAATTCGGGAGTAATCTGGTGATTGTATCGGTACAGAATTAGGTACATTGGCAGGATTCTGTGGCGCAGACTTTTCACCAGGAGTTTCTCCACTTTTACTCGCAAAATGACAAAAAATCGAAAAAGAAATAGCTGTCACCAGAGAGGCTCGAACTCTCGACCTCAGGATTATGAGACCTACGCGCTAGCCAACTGCGCCATGGTGACTACTCGATGAAATCTTTTCTTCCCAGCATGCTCATGTGGATAGCGCTCTGGCCTGCAGAAATTATTACACTCGACCATAATTCTACTCTGAAGGCTATGGCGCTGTACGCTATTTTCCAGCTATTGCGCCCACCCACGAACCTAATATCAGAGGTCATAAGCCTGTAGAGCCTTTACACCCGTCAGCGCCGTATAATCCGCTCTAAGCACTGGCAAGCATCTTCTTACAGCTAAAACGGATCGAACTGCTACTTTCTTAACCAGGGCACGGGTTAGTATGACAGTATTTTACAAGCCACCAAGGGCCACTGGGGGAAAGCTTCGCATACTGCAGCTGCTTCGGAGGCCAGAAAGAAGGGCCTGCAACTCTCACATAAGAACTACAAGCATGGCTAACCACGGCAGCTCCTAATTTCAGCTTACGCATGGGCTGGCGGCACGCACAGAATGTACTAGAAATGTAGAAGTCCTGCATTAGAGCCCCAGCCCTGTTGTTGCGGCTAACATAAACAGCGTCTGCCTAGGGCACAGCCTACGACCATTTTGAAGACGACGAATGCTTTGCTGCTACCACGATCTCATTCCTTGAATCCCTAGGCGTGCCGATGACCAGTATTTTTTAAAATAATACAAATTAAGCCTAATCAAACGTGATTATCAATTAGTTTTGACAACAGATTACGCGAATTCTGGCGTCACGGCCCATAAATACAAAGGCCGCGATGTTCCCATATGTTCCGCTAACACGACAGCGACACGTAAAGGCAAGATCTGTGCTAAATCGGATATCATTCTTTTGGTCCCCCTCGTTTAATTATGTTGCCGATAATTTTGATAGCGATGAACCAAAAGAATTCAGCAGTCGCGGCAGGGCACCGCGAGCAGGGATTACATGACCAACATATTCAAGATGGTTGTTGACTACCTCATCCGTAGCAATCCTTTTTTTCGTCGCGACATCGGGAATATGGGAGGATTGCGTAGTAAGGTGACTGCGCCTATCAATCCGTACCGTACAGCACATACTTTCCGGCGTCTCTCTTTCGGGCTGAGATTTGTCATAGCATGTGGTTGCATACCTCCTATGTAGACTCACGGCTTAACGAATACCAAACCCCGGACATGGTATTGTTCAGAGACCACTTCGATATGCATACGCACTCCAACTACGGCGACATTGAGCTGGCCTAAATATGGTCATCCTATTATACTCCTCTTCCTACTATGTTCACGGTTGGCACAACAGTTATATTTAGTGTATATTTTGACGTCCTAACCGAACCCCTAGAACATCGACTCTTGCTCATGCTAAGAAGCAGCACTTGGTGGCGGCCAGCTATCATCCTGTAATACCGTTTTGCAGCGGCCGATGGCCCAACAGCTGGCCTTCTACGATCCGGGCACGACAAGTGCCCTGGGCCTAATAACCGAGTCGGTCCTCCTCTCTCTCCTCAGTTCATATCCAGCATCCACGGATTAAATTAATGGCCGCTGCACCGCTGCGCTTTATTATTTAGCCGCTGTGCGCTTGGCATGTCTACTACAGCCGTACTTTCATAGCATTCGTCGGCGAACCTGGCAGCTGGTCTAAACTGTCGTTGGGAAACCTGACCGCAACGGCAAATCCGTTCTGATACGACGGGGTATGATCCAAACTGCTACCGCAAAGCATATGGTGGAGATCACATGCTGTAGGTGTTTTTTGCTAAAACTGAGCCGGTAGTGGTGGCTAGTAGCAGACCAGACTGCTGAATACGAGAGACGAGACAGGGTTTTGCTATGGGACCGCGCAGTTCTGTACGGCAGATCGCTAATACAAATCCTAAATCAGCATGTGCATCTCTATCGACGTGTCCCTAACGCTAGATCGGACTAGGGTTTCCGCAGGATTGTGGCATCAGGAAAGATTCCGCCATAAGACACTATTTCCCCCTGTCCAACTTCCTATGGATACTGCTGGTAAAGCGTGCTACGGATTTAAGGGACGTAGTAAGCCTGGCTGCTTCATGCCATATGTGCATTCGCTACGCTACTAAGAGTGACTTTGGTCCAGCTTGCGCGTCCAGACGAAATCGACGGCCCTGATTGATCGAAGCAGAGTGATGCATTACGAGTATTTTCTCTGGGAAATTTGCGTGGGCTACATTAACAGTATGGTCCTCGTCGGTATTCAACAATGAAGTCACCATGGCGCAGTTGGCTAGCGCGTAGGTCTCATAATCCTGAGGTCGAGAGTTCGAGCCTCTCTGGTGACATCATTTTTTTTTGGCTTTTTTTTACCCTGATCAAACTTGCACCCAGTCTAATCATAAATCGTAGCTTTCCATTTTGTTCGCAGTCTGTATTCCGACCAATTGAAACTAGATTCGCCGAACAAGGCAAATCTCTGTCAATAATCGCTGTATTTCACTAAACATTTTCCCCTTATCCTAAGCGATTAACAAGAACATAAGCGATGGTGTCTTTGTTAATCGCTTAAAGTGAAAACACAGCATCGCTCGTCGCTCGTCGATCGTCTGTTAGCCGAGAACTTATCGGAGTCTTGCCTATCTTATTATAAATACCTCCTCGCCTTCTTCTCCCCGAATACCTGCTCGCTTCCCTCTTTTCTAATAGTAAACGCCTCTTCTCTCTATACCACCATCTTTAATCTTTTTACTCATCCTTATTCAGAACGTGCTCGAGCCGCTCGAAGAGTCATTTATTCTCCTGTCTGTAATAGCAACCGCACTCTCCACGAGTTAGTTTTTTCTATAATGAGTTGTGGAACGCCTCATATCCTACCGATAGCCAAATGGCAACATAAAGCCCGGGTAGTCTACGAAGACACTGCTTTTCTATTTAGACTTAAGCTGGGTGGCAATGCTATAGAATTCGGCAGAGCAAAGTAGCGGTCGTCATTCACGATTGCCTCCTCCTCGTTCGGCTCTTAGTTGCTGAAGCAAACTCTCTACAAAACCCCGTTATAGCCTGTGTCAAAACCCTTGGAAAGTTGGAGTTCAACAGTGGTTGCAAGTAAGGACATTGTAAAAGTGTAAGTAGAAGCTTAGATCTAGGTAAGCCCTTCGCCGGATAGGTCGGGTCTACATTATGCCTACACAGCGACACGGAGATAATTGGTTTAATTGGTGGCAGCCGTGGGGATACCTAACTACCCTGCTATGACAAGGCTTTACGAAAAGGCACTGCACGAGTTTTTCAGCTGTTGGGAGCCATACTTGTAGCTTTGTCACGGAGAAGCTTTTGCGTCAATTTATTATGCTGTCTATCAATTTCTCGTCTCTTCGAGAACAAGACAGGCCGTTATTACAGACTTGGAAGTTTACGCTCATTCGGGCAAAATAAAGATCCGCCAGAAATGGATAAACGGACTACGGAAGGATGATGGATGAAGTTTCATGCAGGTGGTAGATAGTAAGGATATGAAATATGTGAAACTGCTTTAATACCGGTTCTGCTTTTATTTGGCCGATGTTTTTGTGTTGCCCTAGAGAATAACAATAGAAACAGCTAGCGTCGCAATATCTATACTATGGGAAGAGAGAGTAGGAGTTACGGGCGGCGATACCCTTAACAATTCTGCTATCTTAAGCAAGCGGGTTTTCTTGAACAGTTTGTACGCCTACACTTTTCGTGTAGGCACTACTGTCTTTTGTAGATGATAACCTAAAGAATGGGGATTGCTCTGTCGAATACACTGTCGTACATAAAATGCCTTTAGTAGGGGAAGTCGACACCTAAGCTCAGCCAGTAGGTCCTTTCGATGATGGCAATAAATGGCGACAAAGACCTTGATATTTCGGATCCCAGTGCCTACGGCCCTCCCGCGGCGTTAAATAGCATTATCATCGTCATCTTTAGCGTAAACGCTAGTCGCATCAAGGCTACAAGGCTACACTTATTTACAAAACTTGCGGCGAGTAGTAGGAGGGCGGACGGAAGGGAACTGTGATCTGGGGCTGAAATCTTTGTCCGGAAACCGCCAACGACTACCGAATGTATAGCACAGAGGCGGATAGGGAAGTTGTTAATAATCACAAGTTATGACTGAATTCTGGACATCTTATGCAAGAAGTTTCGACGGTCACTTCGTCGAGGAGCGGCCATCCTGATTCCTAGGCTACGTTGAAACCCTATATGGAAGTGAGGATTCTAATAGCGACAGCGACATGGAACAGATGGCAGTGATGGCAGCCACAGTACAAGCCATACCATACAGGCGGTGGAGTACCAGTAGAGCAAATGCACTAACAAGTGAGGAGCGGCAGTAAAGAGGCCTAGTCTTGACAGACGTATCAAGAAGAAGACATTAAAGGACGGGGCGTAGTAGAAGAGGGTGGACTGTCGCTATGAGCTGAAGATTGAATCACATCGGACATTAAATCAGTATTTGGAAGGTGGGGCGATTATCGGGTGATGGAAAGCGACATAGAAGCTGCAGTAAGGGCGATATGTAATATTGATTTTGAGAGCGATTCCTGCTGTGCGCTACGACTTGTTGCATCCAATTTATTTTTGATTTATTGAAGAAGTAGAGAACTATGTACAACAAGATGCTTGTTACTGTTAAGATTTGACGGATGCGCTCGCCTTACGGGGCGAATTTTTTGCGTCTCTTCGGTTTTCCAGGGAGTACGAGTACTTACTCGTAGTGCACTAACTATCTCTGGTTGTGCCCCCGCCCCCGCCATTGGTGAAAGACGCTGATACACGCAATTGCGGGTCGCATCCTTAGTGGGTCCGATCGCTGGATGGCGTCAGAGCGCTTGTGTGCATTGGCCAGGCCAGAAGCACAGGGCCGCTCTTCTTTGTCCATCGGACGCTGACCCGGCTTGGCGCGAGTGGGCTATGCGCGTCATCAGGCTGAGTTTCGGATGGTGCGGGTACGAGTACGACACCGCGTAAAAATCCCTTGCAGCGACTGCTGTACGAAGTGACTGCTCGTACTCGTACAACCATTACTTTCATTACGGTCAATTTATTTCTACTCGACCGTTCCGATGGACACCAGCCGCCGAAATGCTCCAGAAGCCACCGATGGACTAAACATGTCGCTCCTACGCGACCTGTCGGAGTGGACTGGCAATCTGCCTGCCGTAGCTGCCCGACTGTATGACAACAAGGACGCTGCAGCTGTCGCAGTTGGGGTCTTGGACTATGCAGGAACCCATCTGCCCGACCGGATTCATTTTCGGAGCCCTGCGATGCCGGCGGTGATTCTTGTGGTGGCCGTGGTGCTGTCCTGTGTGGCGTCTCTGCTGGTTTCCATCGCCCAGGTGCTTGCATGTGCGGCTGTGGGCGCCTTTCTGATTCGGTTTTTGTCGACGAAATCGGACAGCGCAGGGAACGTCCAGCGGATGGAGTGGCCTCATAACCGGCGTGTTTTGCGGAAGCGGCGGTCGCTAGGTAAATCTCTCACAGCTCGTGGTGTGTCTGATGCTGACCTTTCAGGATAACATGGGGGACAAATGGGTAAGGGAATCACAGTCACGTTTTACAAAAAAGTCATATTACACGCTGCGGCTATCTCACTGGCTGTGAAGTGACGGGCCTGGGGGCTAGCAAATCAAGGGGACCTCACGGCTGGCGGGCCAGCTGCTCGGCAGACGGCACGGGTGGGACGTCGGCTTCGGAGGCGTAGTAGCCAAGGTTGGACCGCTTGACGTCGGCGAGGGTCCAGCCGTTGCCGAGCCAGTCGAGCTTGTCGGTGGCGTCAAGGGGGACGGAGTCGTAGTCCTCCCAGCGGGGGTGCTTGAGAGTCTCAATGGCGTGGACATTGCTGCCAGGCCACAGGCCGACGACCTTTTCGCCATACTTGTACCAACTGTGGCACTTGTCGACGTAGACGGTGTTGAGGAAGAACTTATCGAGGATGGCCTCCCAGCTGGTGAGCGAGTCCTCGCGGATCTCCATCGTCTTGATGTGCTCGCGGCTCATCTTCTCGACGGCCTTGACGACGTAGCCGATGACGGACTCGAGGATCAGCAGCAGCGAGCCGGCACCAGTGGCCGAGTTGGGTCCACCGACAACGAAAAAGTTGGGGAAGCCGGGCACAGAGTGCGACATGTAGGCAGAGGCGCGGCCACGCCAACGGTCGCCGAGAAGCTGGCCATTGCGGCCCTGGATGGAGAAGCGGGGGATATGACTGCAGTCGAAACCGGTGGCGCAGATGACGGCGTCGACCTTGTACTCTTTGCCGTCCTTGGCGCGCACGCCCTGCTCGGTGACGCAGTCAATGCCAGAGGTGATAACATCGACATTGTCCTGCACGAGGGCCTCGAGGTAGCCGGGGCCCGGCGTGAGACGACGGCAGCCGGGGGTGTAGTTGGGCTCGAGCTTCTCGTAGAGGCCGATCTTTTCGAATAGCTTCCAGCGCATGATGATCTTGATGCGGTCGGTGGCCTCGGCCTCCTCTGTCGAGCCGGGGAACAGGCGGGGAAAGTCCTTGTTGATCGAGCTCTCCATCTCCTGGCGCAGTTGGCGGTAGTACTCGTCGTCGTTTGCGAAGCGCGCCCGCTCCTCGTCTGTGTACGTGTAGTTGCCAAACTCATCGCTGTTGCTGAGAATATCCTCGATAAAGGTGGAGCCGAAGGAGCGGCTGATCCAGGCACCGCCACGGACAAAGTTCCGGACCTCGGGGCACTTTTCCTGGAGGTGGGGGAGGATCTGGACGGCAGAGGAGCCGCTGCCGATGAGGGCGACTTTCTTCCCGGAAAAGTCCCTGCAAGGTTAGACGACGGCAGCGAGGATGAAAGACAGGACCATGCGGAAGAAAACTCACCACGACGCATCCCAGTTTGCCGAGTGCATCAGCTTGCCCTGGAAGTCATCCAGACCATCAATGGCGGGCCACTTCCAGTGGTTGAGGATGCCGACGGCGCTGATGACGACCTCGGCCTTGCGGCGGCCCTGGGTGACATGGCCCTCGGCGTCGGTCTTCTCGATGCTGAGGTCCCAGACGCCCTGATCCTCGTCCCAACGGGCGCCAATGACGCGGGTGTTGTACTTGATCTTCTTGTCGACGCCGTACGTGGCGGCCACACCCTGGATGTACTTGAGGATCTCGGGCCCAGGCGAGAACAGCTTGGACCAATCCTTGTTGGGCGCAAACGAGTACTGGTACACGTGGCTGGGCACGTCACACGCGACACCGGGGTAGCGGTTCTCGTACCAGGTGCCGCCGAGGGACGCGTTCTTGTCGTAGATGGTCACCTTGGCCGCCGGCACCTTTTGCATCATTCGGATGTACAGGGCAATGCCAGCGATACCGGCGCCAATAATGGTCACGCGAAGGGGGTGACCCTCATCGACGGCCCGGCCGCGGGGCTTGAACTGGGCCTTGGGCTGCTGCTCCTGAGGGGCCATGACGGGCAAGGGATGGAGCAAGGAGATGAGGCTTGAGAGATGGGGAGGGGAGCTGCAATCTACAAAAAGAACAGGCTGCAGCACGAGAAGAAAGAAAAGGATGAACTACGAAGGCAGCAATGACAGACCCCCTCGGGCGAGCATGCGGGTGCAGAGGGGTATAAGTACTCGAGCGGGCTCTGCCCGACTCTGCCAGGCTCTGCCAGGCTCGGCCGCCACTCTGCCTGCTGTGCCACGCTCTGCCGCACACTCGACTAATTCTCGGCCGGCCTCTGTTGTCTGTTTCGCAACACGTGTGAAAGACCGCGGCGTCCAGATCGGCGTAGACGATCGATTGCATTGGCCACTAGACGAACTAAAAACCTTCTTTACCTAGGAATAAGGAACGTTGGCTACATGCAAACGCTGTTGGAGATGCGCGCGGGTCCAAGTATGAGTACTTCCGCCAACGTTTATTATCCTTGCAGAGGTCCTAGTGTTCAGGAACGGACCCTGCTGGTCGGAGCGGGCAGCGTGACATGGTCTGCGGAATCGTACGACTATTGCTCGTGCGCCGCTAAAGAGCCCTGGGCGTATGCAAGGCCCCTGAGCTGAGCCAAACGCTACGGCGGCACTATTGGCAATAGTACTCGGGCATTGGCTAGGCGGGTTGATGCGGACGGGATTCCACGAGGTGTTTCCCGGTCGGATGTGTCAGTGAATCGCAGCGGCCGCTTGTTTTCGTGTGTGTGTAATAATAGACGGTGGCTGAATTGCCCGAGTTGCTCGAATTGGACGGATGGCTCGAGCAGGTCGAAGGGGCCAATTTGGCCAATTTGGCCGCATTGAGTGCACTGACCGGATTGGCCGAACGGGTCGCCGCAGCAATCCAGCCCCCTGCAGCGGCCGGCCGTACTTTATCCGGCAGATGTCCGTGCAGGCTCCACTGTTGGGGTGCAGTAGCCACGCGTCGGGGATGCCCAGGCTGTGGTTATCTTTCCGCGGGCAAGACGAGCAAGATACGGAAGAGGATGATTACGAATAGTACCGAGTACATACGACTTCGACTACGACTACGTCGCATGTACCCGTACATTTGCTCGTACTGTAAGACAAAGCACGTCTCGGGCGATAATACGAGCGAGCGGACCTCCAATGAGAGCCGTCCATACCCACAGTAAGGACGACCCTGCGAGCACTCTCGGACCTCCTTTGTACACATCCTCGTAGTATGCTTACCCGAGCGTCGTGCTCGTGCATTGCATTGTGTCGTACTGCCCCTCCACGCATCCCTTCTCCCTGCCCGCCGTTCTGGGGTCACCCGTCTCCAGACTCCGCAGCGCCGGCATTCGTACGAGTGATTCGCGGGGCCCGAGCATCCTGGCTTGGGCCATCCTGGCCTGGGCCACCAGGGCCAAAGCGCCACGGCACGAACGTCAAGTCCCGCAATTGTTGTCTCTACGGAGTACTCCGTATTCCGAACATCACGGCCGAATCAATCCCACAATCCAATCGCCATGCTCACGATCGCAGCCCCTCTCACGATCGCAGCCCCTCAAAATGTCGCGATGCTGGTTGCAAAAGAAAGAAAGGAAAAAATGGCCACGCGGCGACATTGTGGACGGATACATGTCAAAATAATACACTAACTGCCGCCATCGGCCTCCAAGTGCCCGCAAACCTGACTCAGCCCGACTACGGAGTCTAGTCTCTTGAGTTTTCTCGGCTTCCCATCAGCGGTCTTCCCGCTGCCAGCTTCTGCACCCCCCCCTTCCCGGAAACGTCACCATGTCCGTCACCAAGACATCGAGCCTTATTCAGCTGCAACAGTTGCCGGCCGGCGGGTCGTCGCCGGAGCGCGGCGTCCTCGCCGATACTTTTGAGGCTGAGTCATCGGCGTTGGAGCCGGAGCCGATAACGTCTCCCGAGACCAGCTTCCAGGCCTGGCTCTCGGTCTTGGGCGCCTTTCTCCTCCTCTTCAGCAGTTATGGATTCATGCAGACCATTGGCACGGTTCAGGCCTACCTCGAGACGCACCAGCTGGCTGCCTACAGCTCCCGCGATGTCGGCTGGATCTCCGGCTGCTACACCGCCCTCACGCTCTTTCTCGGCATCCAGGTCGGCCCCGTGTTCGACACATATGGCCCGCGCTACCTCACGCCCATCGGCTGCGCCATCTATGCCCCCGTCTTTTTTGTCCTGGCCGAGTGCGAGCGGTACTGGCAGTTCCTCGTCGTCTTGGGCTTCTGGGGTCCCATCGGCGGCGCCATTATCTCCATGGTCGGCGTCGGCATCGTCAGCAAGTGGTTCGCTCGCCGTCGCGGCATGGCCATGGGCCTCGCTCTGTGTGGATCCAGCACCGGCGGCGTCGTCATGCCGCTCATGCTGCGTCAGCTGCTGCCCTCCGTCGGCTGGGCCTGGTCCATCCGCATCATCGCCTTCCTCATCACCGCCGTCCTCGTGGTTGGCTGTCTCTGTCTGCGTGGACCCCTCCCCGCTGCTTCTGTCGCTGCTGGACCTGTCCGCCGCCGGCATCTTGCCGTGCTCAACTTCCGCGCCCTCAAGAGCTGGACCTTTATCTTTGTCACCATTGGCCTGGCCGCCCTCGAGTTTGCCATCTTTGGCATCTTCTCGCTGCTGCCGACCTACGCCGCCGCGGCCAATTACACCGCCAACACGGGCTACTCGCTCATTGCCGTCTGCAACGGCACCTCCAACTTTGGCCGTTTCCTTGCCGGCACGGCTAGCGACCACTTTGGCCACTTCAACACGCTGCTTTGCATGATTATTATCACAACTGTCTTTACGGCTGCCATCTTCGTACCGTTCGGCTCCTCCTCGATCGGTGCACTTTATGCCTTTTCAGCTTTGTGGGGCTTTGGCAGCGGCTCTTTCATCTCGCTGACCCCTGTCTGCATGGGGGCCATTTGCAACACGGAGGATTATGGCCGTTTCTTTGGTACGTCAGTCGGCGTGTTCTCCGTCCAGCCACTAACAGAATAAGGCACCATGTACTTTTTCGCTAGTTTTGCCCTATTTGTGTCCACGCCTCTGGGCGGTCAGATGCTCGAGACTTGCGGCACCCAAGCACTGGCCATTCTCTATGTCGGCATTGTGGCTCTAGGAGGCGTCTGCTTCTTCATCGCAAGGCGGTGCCTTTCGCGGAAGCAAGGACTTGCGATTTGGGCCAAGATCTAAATGACTGATTAGTAACGCGAATTGTGAGTGCAATCGCTGTTTGCAGGTATGATATTGCTATTGGTAATGGTTACGTGAATACGCTGGACGACTTGAAATATGGATGCACGCCTTTTTGACTGGAATGGTTTTATACTCTCCTCTCCTAGATACGACGAGAAACAAATCTACTCCGTAGGATACATACGAGATATTGTATTACGCACAAAGTTCTTGCCATGATAAAGGAATACCACCCTTGCGGTTCCGCACAAGCCGCGGCTCATTTAGGACACATTGACTAGATAGTGTTTGTGCGACTTGCTACCAGATTGGTGCGAAAAGAATTGAGTACATCCTGTATGTAAAACCGCTAATGTCGGGTGTCTATGTCGAAGTACTTGTGCGAGAAGCCAGTACCTCCGAAGACCCACATTCGCCTTATTTCTGAATCCTTCTGACACCGTCGCAAAACTGTTACCCGCGGAACTTGCCACTCGCAAACTTACCACTTACAAACTGCAGTGTTCAATGAATCAGTTGCCGTTTTCCTGTGATGATATACTCCTGAAGCAACTGACTTCAGAGGCTGAGTTTGTGAATAGCCACCACACCCCGTGTATAAATAGACAGGCATTCGCTTTCCTACCCTGCCAAAGAATGAAATATCCACAACAACATCTTGACAATGTCGGACAAAAAACAATTATGGAAGCCCTCGCGTGCGGGCAACCGCGAGTATTGGAAGTTGGGTATCTACATAGAGCCTGAGCAATACGGCACACTCGCCGAGTCGGTACTGGCTTGGCAAATCGCATTTTACCTACTTGTCGAAGCCCTTGAAGCCCTCGATCTGGCTCTTCGGCCTGAAAATTACGAATCCCGCCTGGCTCATATTCAGGCCGGCGCCGATGCCATGGGCGAGCTCTTTACACGCTATATCCGGGCGTCCAAGGACCGCCCGAGCGCGGACAAGGCAGGAACCGACAACTACCCGCCACCCCATGACATGAATTCCTACGACCGGCGTGCCTGGTACTTCTTCCAAGACCGGCGATGTGAGAAACGCCAAAATAGGATGCTCCTGGAACTGCAGATGCAACTGGACCGGTTGAACGGAAAAGATGTGCCCGTAATCTCGTGGCATAACGAAGAGAGTGAGATAACTCCACATGTCATGCGCGGACCACCGACAAAAGAAGAAGTTCATGGTGCCATGAAACTGGCGGAGTGGCAGTCTGATATGCTTCCAAAACTGTTTGATGGGTTGTCATTTCTTTGACGGGTAGAGGTTTTGTGTAATGAGTGTTGGAAATTCAAGTTTCCAGTTTCCGTCTACCTAACCATATCCACTGGCATGTACTGTCATGCCGACCCCTCCTTGGAGCTCGCCGCATCCTTTTCGAGGCGAACACCATTGTAAAACTGGCGCTCGCGGAAGACGCGAATGTCATCGTCAAACAGGGTGCGGCCTTCTTTGCGGGCCTTTATGGCCTTGCGCTGCACGCGCAGGACGTCGTACTCAGTGTTGCGGGTGAGATACCAGGTCCAGATATTGGCGAGCCAGGCCGCTGCGATACAGGCGGTGGCGATGGCGAAACTGTTTTTGTAGCCGTTGTAGGCCCATCGGCTCTGGAAGAGCTGGGGCCCGACGACGCCGCCGAGCTGGGCGATACCGGACTGGACCCCGTAGGTGAGGGCAGTGCCTGTAGTGCCGACGAGGGTGGCAGAGCGCCAAGCCCAAAAAGGAATGAAGTAAGACTGGTAGAAGAGGGTGCTCAAAATACAGCTAATGTAGATTCCGTAGCGGTTCTCAATGGTGAAGAAGAGGACAAAGCAGACGACCATTCCGGACATAATGATCCTGTAATGTGAGCAGAGAGCACGAGAGCGGCGACGGAAAAGAAGGAGTGCAAAAAGAAGAACAGAAAAAAGAGAAACGCACATGATGTAGGCTGGGCGCACAATCCAGGCGCGTTCGATAAACCAGGCAGAAAAGATGAGGCCGAGAATAGCGGTAGCAGCGGGCGGGATGTTCATGAGCTGGTTTTTGGGCAGCTTGGCGAAGCCGAGGTTGGTGATGACGGTGGGTAGATACCAGGTGAGGGCATAGCCGCCGAGGTTGACGAGCGTCTGCGATAGGGTAAAGGACCAGATGAGGGGCGAGCCAAGCGTAGCTCGGATTTCGCGCTTCGAAAAGGCAGGGTCGCTCGTCAGGGGCGCGTTCTCGGGCAGGCGAGCCTCGATGAACTCGCGCTCTCGCTCGGTCAGCCACTTGTGAGAGCGCGGCGACTTGGGATAGTCGGGCAGCAAAAAGAAGACGACGGCACTGAAGAGCACGGTGATGCAGCCCTCGATAATGTAGACCCAGCGCCAGGCACTGAGGCCGCGGATGCCGTTCATGTAGCTGAGGCCGTAACAGAGCAGAGAGCCGACGATGCTGGAAAGAGTAGAGATGGCGAAGAACCAGGTGACGGGGCGGCCGACTTCGTCTGTGCGGTACCAGTTGGAGAGCTGCGCCATGACACCGGGGAACATGCCAGCCTCAAACATTCTGGTAAGTGAGCGCGAGTGAAACGATGAGAAGAAAATAAAACTAACCCGAGAAGAAACCGCACCGCCCATAGCTGCTGATGCGTTTTCACGGCTGCATGGCAGGCCGTGATGATGCCCCAAGTGAGAAAGATACGTCCCTGCCACACGTGCGGCGTGATGCGTTTCAGCAGGAGGTTGCTGGGGGCCTCAAAGATAATGTAGGCGATCTGATGCGTGAGCATAGGGCAAAACGACAAGACAGGAAACAGACCAGCACACGTACGCCATTGATGGACCCGACCCAGTTGTACTGATTGGTGGTCATCTTGAGCTCCTTGAGGATGTTTCTCGGCTCGCCGACTTGCAGCACCCTGACGCTGGAGACATTATTGACATCGATCTGGGGGGGGGGAATTAGTTTATTGCAACTAAATATTTTTCGCTTCTATCGTCTTCATTCTTACCTGTTTAATCATGTACATGAGCCCGATCAGGACAAAGAAGCGCAAGTTGACCTTGTGCATAATGGCCTTTTCCTCGGCGGCCGTAAAGGTCTCGAGAAAGGCGATGCGGGCCTCGGGGTCGTCGCGCAGCTCGGCCTGGCCACCGCGTTCGCGGCCTTTATGGGACGGCGGCGACAGCACGGCTTCGGGCGTGGTCTCATCCAAAGTGACATTGGCGGTTCCACCGTCGCCCGCCGTGACGGACACGACCGTGGGCTCAATCTCCTTGGACATGATTCGTGCTGCTGTTTTGATTTAACAGTGGAAGCGTCATGGTCCCACCAGACCGGCTCACCCGCTTGTCTTGTCTTTTATATGCACGACCAGTGCCGGATCTGGATATCTGTTATCCGCCTGCGATTCTCGACGATGCCAGGTCGCGTTAGGCGTACGTCCCGTAGGATCGCAGAGCGCGCTCGTGCTTTCTGTGGGTCATGGCGACGAGCTCTGTTGCCATGTGCGCTTTGGCGCTGGACGAGATGCGACGTCGGCCCGTCCAGCAGGGTGCCGAGAATGCATAAAGGTTGCAAGCGGCAGTAGTGTGCGTCCCTGGTCCCAAATCGCCTTGTCGTGGTTGTAGATGACGAAATTCTCGACTAGGTTCCGTCATCACGGCCGGCCACACGGGGAGCTAACATCGACGGGCTGCTGGGGTGCGAGGGACGTGTTGCCAGGGCCGATGTCGCGGTTGGGTGGCCGAATAGTTGGTAGTCCATAGTCGGCTGCGTCTCGTTTAGACCGTCCAGATGAGGTATTAGTGGCCGATGGGTAACCCGATCATGTGCGTCTGTGAAAACTCTGTTTCTGTTTCTGTTCACTTTTTTTTTTACTTTCGCTCTCCTAATCCTCTAGCTGACTGCCTAGCCCTTCTCTACCATAGCGGCCGCCACCGAGCACGTCGGCTTTTCCGTCACGTCGTCGACGTCGTGCGAGCTGCCCTACGTCGTGGCCACGCGATTTCCCACACTGGACCTGACAGAGAGTCGCTTTAGCTGTAACAATGTGACGAGCTGGCATGAGTCGGCGTCCGAGGCCGTCAGCCTATCGATGATACATCATGACCAGTATCCAACTCAACGCACCAAGACACCCCCAACGGGAGCAATATCGCACCTACCATAACAAACACGCTTTCTGCCTCCGTGACACGTTTCATCATAAAATATGTCGGATAGGCCGTCATGTAGGATTTCAAGCCTTTAACCCCAAGATTCAACAACTAGCTCGGCGAAATGGGTGACATAATATTCAGCATGCGGCAAGGAAGACTTGTGGTTTCGAACTTTACAAGGATATGGGATACACTTTCTGCCTCTATCTCGTCTCGACCGTCTGTTCGTCCTCCGCTGTCTCCGCCACGTACGGCGCATCCTCCTTGTAAACAGCGTACTTGTATTGACTCCCCGTGTGGTCGGCGCGTAGGTCCTTCTGCCCCTTGCCATAGATCTTTTCGCGGATTGTCAAGGGCTCATCCGTTGCTGCTGGAAGTTCCGGGTACAGACCACGACGCCGCAGCTCCGGCACGAGCAAGTCGACCACATCCTCAAAACTGCCGGGTGTAATGACATACCCCAGATTGAACCCGTCAATGTCGGCCTCACGGATCCATCTCTCCAACTCGTCCGCCACCGTCTGCGGACTGCCTACCGCGACCGGCCCCAGGCCACCAATGCAGGCTCGTTCCGCTACGACGCGCGGCGTCCACTTGGGAATCTCCTTGCTCGTTGTCGCGAACGAGTCTAGGATACTGCGAACCTTGTCGGCCACCTGCGAATCTTCGCGCGTGATCTCTTGGTCGAGCGGCAGTTTAGAAATGTCAATTCCGGTCCAGCCGCTAAAAAGCACGAGACCACCAATTGTTGAGGCGTACTTTTTGAACTCCTCGTGCTTAACCTCGGCCTCGGCGTCGGTGCGGCCCAAGATCGGCGTAAAGGTGGCAAAGAATTTAACCGAGCGTGGATCGCGACCGGCCTCGGCGGCGAGCTGCCGGATCTTGTCGACCTTGGGTCGCAGCACGGAGGGTGAGTGTGCAGACACAAAGACGGCCTCGGCGTGCTGCGCAGCAAAGGCAGATCCGGCGGGCGAAGTGCCAGCCTGGAAGAGAAAGGGGGTGCGCTGCGGCGACGGATCGACAATGTGCTTGGAGTTGAGGCGGTAGAAGCGCCCGGCATGGTTGATCGTGCGGACCTTGTCTGGATCGGCGTAGCTGTCGTTCTCCGGGTCGGGGGCGATGGCGTCGTCGGCCCAGGAGCCTTCCCAGAGCTTGTAGGTAACTCGCAGATATTCGTCCGCCTGCGCGTAGCGAAGGTCGTGCTCAATGGGGGCATCAAGGCCGATGGCTTTGAAAGCGCTCTTCTTCCACGATGTCACAATGTTCCAAGCGATACGGCCATCAGTAAGATGGTCCAGAGTTGAGAAGCGCTTCGCAAGGAGAAAGGGCGGCTCAAACGACGTGGACGCGGTAATGCCAAACGCAAGATTCTTTGTTACGGCGGCCATGGCCGTGATGGGCTGGGTCATGTTAGCAGTTGGAATTTTCTCGCCTCTTACAGAAATACGCACAATGCTTGGATCGGTAATTGGCCACTGTGCTGCCCGACGAATGCAGTTGTCCAGACTGTCTTCATACGTGTCGTAGCCGCCATACGAGTCGGCCAAAAAGAGGGCGTTAATGCCGCCGCGTTCAAGTGTCTTGGCTAGATCGATCCAATACGCGAGTTTGCGCTTGGTGGCGGATTTGTCCTTGGGGTTCTGTCGAGTGTAAGCGGATCAGCCACTCATCATCGAGGTGACCGGCCGCCTCCTTCTTGCTGCACATCTCACCTTCCACTGTCCGGGCGATAGATGCCCAATGGTTGACATATCAAAGGCATTCAGAAGGATCTGCTTCTTTCCATTTCCGAGATCGTGCCCTGCACTCGGAAAATGCTGGTCGGCCATAATGTTGTTTTTGCTGTCTTCTGTTATTGCTTGAATTCGCTGTCCAGACAGTCTCCAACCCACCAGCATGCAGCCGTTCGCGGACCTCCCCCGGTTATAGACGTCGGTCATAATGACGGTGCCCCTCCCGAAGTGCGCTCCGACAGCCGGACGTCGTGCCGCCGCCCAGCCACGAACAGATGTTGTGATTTCGTGCGCAATGATGCGACAGCGTACTTTGGCGATAGTGCGCCAGGAATTAGGCCCTGTACGCACCCTATTCCATATTGGGCTAGGCCTACTGGCGCCGGTGCAACGGTAACGCGGGACGAGTGCGACATGCCAAGACCCTGTAAATTAGTGCACACGGCGCAATGCAGTGCTACTGCGGCAGCGTGCTTGCATATGTTGGGTAACATATGGCGACATTTCGGGGCCGCAACCGGCTGTCAGCCGTGCAGGCGCGGAGCCGAGTCAGTTTAACATGGGTACTATCCCGGCAGTGAAACAGCGGAAGTTAGTTTTTTGGCAGACCATTTACACAATAGAGACACAATGGCTGTCCAGGATAAGGAAGCTCTCGCGTCTGATCGCTCGACATCCACCACGCCGCCACTAGAGTTTTCTCCATCAGCGTCGTCCTCTTCTGCAGACTCGATTTCATCCCTGCTCGACAGCTTCCCAGAGCTCGCCATTCTGGACAGAAGCATTGACGAACCGCGGAAACTGCGAGTCGCTGTCATTGGCGGCGGTATCTCGGGCATCACGGCCGGCATTCTCCTACCGGCCAAAGTGCCCAACATCGAGCTGACAATATATGAGAAGAACAAGGACTTTGTAGGCAGTTTCCCGTTTCTTCCACTCTCTCCATAAAATTTGTTAACGAATGCAATAGGGTGGCACATGGCTTGAAAATATATATCCGTATGACTTTCTTTCTGTGAGCGAATAATACAAGACAACAAACACGGCTAACCGTCCAGTGGCGTTCGTTGCGACGTCCCCTCCCACGTGTACCAGTCGACCTTTGCGCCGAATTTGGAGTGGTCTGACAAGTTCTCGCCCGGCGCCGAGATCCGTGACTACTGGCAGGCCACCGCGCGAAAGTTCGGCGTCTACGAGCGCGCCGTCTTTGGCCGCCAAGCCGAGGACATCTTATGGGATGCAGACGAGTCCGTCTGGCGTGTGACGCTGCGGAACGTCGACACGGACGCGGCGGAGACTGTCACGGCCGACTTTGTGATTACGGCGATTGGTCGTTTTAATGACTGGCAGCTCCCAAAGTACCCCGGTCTCGCCGATTACAAGGGCGTCCTGCGGCACGCGTCTCATTGGGACGGAAGTTTCGACCTGGCTGAAAAACGTGTGGCCGTCATTGGAAATGGCGCCAGCGGCATCCAGCTTGTGGCCAACATCCAGCAGTCCGTCGGCCGACTGGACCACTATGCGCGGAACAAGACGTGGATCGCGGCGTCGCTGATTGGTGAAGAGCGCACGTTGGAACCGCAGCCCATCCCCGAGGCCCTGAAGAAGACATTCCGGGAAGATCCTCAGGCATACTTGGCGTACCGGAAAGAGCTCGAGGACAAATATTGGCGACGTTTCCACACGTTTCTGCGGGGGTCGGAGGAGAACAAAGCCATGCGCGAGTCGTTTATTGCCATCATGCAGCGCCGGCTGGCCAAGAAACCAGAGCTGATCGACAAGCTCGTGCCCGACTTCTCCCCCAACTGCCGTCGACTGACCCCCGGACCGGGCTACCTGGAGGCGCTGACTGAGGACCACGTCGAGTACATTCAGACACCGATTCGGCGCTTTACGGAAACGGGCATCGAGACTGAGGACGGCACCCTACGCGAGGTCGACGCCATCTTCTGTGCCACCGGCGCCAACGGCGACCTTACGCCGCCCTTTTCGGTCCGCGCGGGTGGCCGTGACCTGCGCCAGGACTGGGCCCCCGGGGGCAAGTTGGGCTTCCCGTACACGTACCTGGGCCAGGCGGCACCCGGATTTCCCAACCTATTGTTCCTGCACGGACCCAACAGCTCCGGCCCCTCGGGCACGCTGCCACACGGCGTCGAGAGCCAGGTAACCTTCGCGGCCAAGGTGCTGCGCAAGGTGGCACGAGAGGGAATCAAGTCCATCCAGCCATCAGCCCGGGCAACGGCCGACTTTGCCGCCTATGCCGACGCCTTTTTCAAAAAGTCAGTCGTCACGGAGCCGTGCAGCTCGTGGTACAATGGCGGACGGGTTGGCGGCCGTATCTCGGCGCTGTGGCCGGGCAGCTCATACCACGCGGCCGTCGTGCGCCAGAATCCTCGGTGGGAGGACTGGGAATACGAGTACCTTACTGCGGGCAACAGGTTTTTGTGGTATTTTGGCGACGGCGTGACGAAGCTGGAGACGGACCCCGCGGCAGACGTGACGTCGTATCTTCAGGCGGGGGATGCGGATCTGAAGTCACTGCACGAGTCGTGGCTGGTCTAAGAGTGAGAGTTGTTTGAATTTCACATCGACTCTTTAAAAGTAAATGGCGATCACCGCTCGATTTAGAATAAGCAAAAACTGACACATTACTTCCCAAGTTGACGCTCTAGCTACACCTCCTCGTGATGTGTCTTCGTGTCAATCTCCCCAAGTCCTTTGAGATAGTACGTTCTGGTCAGATCATCCCCAGACACGTCCACATCAACTGTGCCGTTGCCAAAGTACTCGTATCGGTTCTTCTCGGAGCCGAACCGCCGCGTAAAGATGAAGTCCTCCCAGCGCGGATCTCGCAGTGCCGCAATGCGGTGCTGGAATGAGCCTGGCCAGGCCAGTAGCATGCGAGAGTCGCCTGTGCCAGCCTTTCCCCAGCTCGTGCACGCGTCCTGCGATACTTTGCCCTCGAAAAAGGCATTGGTCAGGTCGTTAAACTCTTCGGCCGCGTCCCGCCTTGGCTCCAGCGATGCGTAGCTCTGCGACTGAATTTTGCGTATCGCCTTGGCAATGTACGTCGTCGAAATCTCAACTTGAAGCGGGACGGAGCCACCGAGGCCGTTTGCCTGGGCCTGCAACACAGTAAAGAAATTGGGAAACCCCGGCGCCATGACGCCCAGGTACGACTCGGGGTAGCCGACTCGGGCTGCATCGGCCTGTAGTTCGATGCCGTCTCGCCCGACGACGGGGAACCGCGAAACGTAGCGTACATCGAACCCTGTCGCTGTAATAACTACGTCGACTGGCCGGTGTACGCCATCGATCGTGACGATGCCCGTTTGGTCCGCGTGCGAGATCGTGTCGGTGACATAGTCAACAGCCTCCGTTTTGAGGGCCTCGAGGTACCCTGGCGCCGGTGTTAAACGCTTGCAGCCAGGTGCATAGGCCGGCGTCACCCGCTGCAGCCACGCCTCGTCGCCGCCAAGACGCTTCCGCATCGTGTCTAGGATGCGGGACCGTAGCTCGGCGTTGGCCTCGCTTCCCAAGACATCGGCCCCTTTAAGGAAACCACTTTGCATCTTTAGTTCAAACGCCCGGCGATGGGCGACATAGGCGGCTGCGTCAGTCGCGAACACGGCCTTGTCCTCTTCCGAGTATTTTGGCCCCCCCGGCGCATCCGCCACAGCCTCGTGCAGCTCCCGGAAAAAGGTCGGCGTTACCCACGTTTTGCTGCGGACGTAGTGGTCAATGTGTCGCACCGTCGGCAGAATGTTGGGCAAAATTTGCACGCCCGAGGCACCACTGCCGATCACAGCCACGCGCTTGTCAGAAAGATCAATGTCGGCCGGCCAGCGGGCCGTGTGGACGACGCGGCCTCCAAAGTCGTCGTACAATCCGTGGATGTGAGGGTGTCGCGGATCGGTGATGCGGCCTGGTGCACTGACCAGGAAGCCGGCCGAGTCCACAAACACGGCACCCGTCGCCAGATTGCGCACCTCGACGGCCCATTTGGACGACTCCTTGAGCCATGTAGCTCCGAGCACCTGGTGGCGTAGATGCACGCTATCAGTCAGGCCAAATTCCTCCACCGTCTTTTCGTAGTACTGCTGAATCTCGGCGCCTTTCGGATAGTACTCGGACCAGCTGGGATTGGGCGCGATGCTGAGCTCTACGGAGTCAGGAATGCTTCAGAGAACCAGCCATGGAGGACTCATGAGAACGTACGGTAGACGTGGGACGGTACATCACAGCGGACGCCAGGGTATCTGATTGATCAGTCTGTGTCATGGGTTGTCCCTGGGGGCTACTCACAAATTAGACGCCCAGGTGCCGCCGATTTTGTCGAACCGGTCGTACACTACCACCTCGACATTCTCTACCTTTCTTGAAAGTACCAGCGCTGATCCGATGCCGCCAATACCCGCTCCCACGATAATCACCTTGACGGGCCGATTCCGGGACCATGTCTCTTTCTTGGGAAAGTACTTGGCGTGGATGCGTGATGAGCCGGCAGCCTGGGCCACCTTTGGATTTTCCTCTGCGAGGGAGCCCATGTTGATATTGCGTGCAAGAATAGAGACGTGGGAAATGGCCAACTGACAGCTATCTTAGATGCTAATATGGAGAGCGGTACTAAAGGGATTCGATAATGGTGGTTTCCCTCAGTAGGTTTCAATTAGACAATCACACAACGGATTACCAGATTGCGTCATCGGCTTCGGCAGCGTGGAAAACGGTGACGGCGCATAGCGGCCGATATTTCGGGGCCATCATCCGGCGAACACCAAATCACGGAAACTGCCGAGAGACTCCCTCACACAGGGGCCGCGCCGTTCGCCATATTCGCTAACATGTCAACATCGTGTCGCGTCGGGCCAGCCTGGGGATATGAGTGCTGATTGACTACGTCGCAGAAGCGGTCGTTTGATTTCATGTTTTGATGTCTAGCGCTAAATGCAACCCAATCGTGTGTGCGTTTCATATGGCGCCATTCTGCTCTACAATGAGCCATGCGCGAACGGTGTCAACTTGGACTTTCGTGATTTCCGTAACTTACATGGGGGGGCCGCATTAGTTAAGCCTGTTGGCTGCAGAGGATAACCCAATGGGGCCTTACTAAGCACATGGTTGGCCAGCGCCACACTGCGTGAGTGGTCGATCAGAAATCGGCAACTGCTCCGGTCTTTCCCGCTTTGTGATCGTGTGGTGCAGGCGGTTGGGACCTGCTGCAGAAGCTGCGGAACAATGCAGTATTTTCGGGTTATTTGGTGCGACGGGATAAAGGATGGCGCTGGGGAGCTGGTCATTCGAGTAAAGTGCTCTACACTGTAATATTTGTGCAACTCCGGGATAGCGCGCATATTCTTTCTGAAGGTCTGTGCACGCTAATATTTCAGTGCCTTTGGAGCCGTCCTCGGTCAAAACCTTTCCGTATCTCCGTACAATTGGTAACAACATGTGGATTACCTTAGAAATGAGGCCGAGTCTGATCCTTCTAGAAGCAAGCTCTGGTAAAGAGCCGTTTTCCAGTGATACAGATATGTATCGCTCTTTTCTCGCCCCATGTCCTTTCCTTCATACCTTTCTCATCCACTGATAGGCTGTGTTGTACGTGACCCCGTGGCTCCCTTGGAGTTTTCGTTGCCGCAGTGCATCCGCTGATTTAGTCACAGACCCTCCGTAGGGAAGATTATGCTTCTCTTAGATCCTACTTCGTAACACGTCTACCCGAGAAATGCTATTGGCCATTGCAAAGCTTCGTTACACAGTAAAGATGCTGACTACCATTAATTGAAAAGCACCACTTCAAGTCCGCCCCTCGTCTTCTTCCTTTACCTCGTCTTGTAACATGTCCACGCCTCGCGCCTTCGTTTCCGTCTCCCGAAACCGAAAACAGAGTAGACGGCCCATACGGGTGCCAACAACAAGGGACGTGCCGTCGCGAACCCCGCAAGTGTAGGCGAAAAACCAGTACGGCTTGTATGGCGCGTAAGTCTTGGGGAGCAGGGCGAGCAGCCGGTCCTGCCAGAGAATGGCCATGTGGGAGCCTGTCTTGACGACGGTGCAGGGGTGGTGCGGGGAGGATCGGAGACCTATTTTGTCGATGCTGTTGCTACTATCCGCGTCCGTAGGCGACGGCGACGATGGCAGTGTCCAGACGCCAAATTCCGAGTGGAGCAGATACTGTCCGTCAGTGCCCGAGACCGACAAGCGGCGGGGTATATACGGCCAGAGACTAGGGCTGTCCGGGATTGCGAAGCCATGGGCGAGGACGGCGGCCTGCGGCTGCCATACGTCATCACGGCCGTCGTGGTCTTGACGATCTTGAGGGTCTTCGCGGTCTTCATGACTATCACTCGAGTTAGACAAGTGAGATGTGCGCGTCCAGACAACGAGCCGGCCGTCATCACAAAACCCAAAGAGGGACCGACTGTCCGGTGAAAAGACAAAGCTGCAGCAGGTCACACTGGCACCGGTACTATTGCTGTCGTCATCATCATCGTCGTCGTCATCGTCATCGCCGTCGTATTGTTCGTCTTGCAAGAGCTGTCCGCCTCTGTCTCGCTTTTGTGTGGCCGGATCCTTGCAGGACAACGTGGCGCAGAGCGTCGGCGGCCCTGCGGGGAGGACGCTATCGGGCGTGGGCGAAATGTCCCAGATGCGGCCGAGGTGGCCAGGCGTGGCGAGGAAGCGGCCGTCGGGCGAAAGCGCGACCGTTCCGCACGTGTCCAGCATCACGTCCTCGAGGGAAATGAAGATTGGTTTGGTTGTGTGGGCCGTAGTACTGTCGTCATCGTCATCGTCGTCGGCGTCGGCGTCGTCGTCGTCATTGTCGCCGTCGTCATTGTCGTCATTGTCGTTATTATCGTTGGACTTGCCGTCGTCCTCCATAAAACTGGTCCTCACAACTCCAGCCTTTTCCGGATACAGTGATCGGCACGCATCCAGGTCCCATAGGCGGACCTGCCCGTCCCACGATGCAGTGCCCACGAGCTTATCTCCCGGCGCGAAGACGGCAAAGTGTACCAAACGTGTGTGCCCGCCCAAGACGGCGATGCGCTCACCCGTGTCCGTGTCCCAGACGTCGGTCTCGCCATCGTCTTTACACGAGAGCAGAAGTGCGTCGTCGCTGGAAAAGCTAAGCCAGTTGATTTCGGACTGGCTGCCCCAGAAGGCGCGCAACAGAGTGGCACTCGAGGCCCCCGAGGCCCCAGGCGCATCTGATACCTCGCTAGGGGCCATGTTTAGATTCCAGAGCTGGATTTGCCCGTCGTCGTTTGCCGTGGCCACCCAAAGGCCGTCGTGGGAGAGAAGGGTGGACGTAAAGTGATTCACTCGCGCCGGTCCCTCTGTGTTTCCAGTGCTACTGGTGTCTCTAGCACGTTCGGTACTAGCAGCATCGTCATCGACAACGTCAACAGCGTCGGCGTCCACCCACACGACTTTGAGTATCTCGACACAGTCCCCAAAGGTCAAGACGATTTCACCCCGATCGCGACCAAACGAATACGACAGCTCTTTTCTTCGCGGGGTCCAATAGGACCGGAGGATACTCGGTTTCATCGTCCCCCGTTCCTCTCGTTCTTCTCGTTCTTCACGTTCTTGGATAAGGTGAAATGTCGTGTACCCACCCGTGTCGTCGGTGAGAAACATGCGATCGTTAGAGCTGTACTTCACTGCGGTAAACGGACCCCGCGTAGAGCGCAGCGTGTGCAACCGAGCCGCCGACATCGTTTCATAGATCTCCAAATTGCCACCAGTGCGGAGGACGGCCACCAGTCCCAGCCCAATGGCCACTAAGGCCTCATCGCACCCACCCGCCGGTAACTTGCTTGCCAAAATGTCAGGCAGGCTGCTGTAGTTGTCCGTCACGCGCCGCACCTCTTTCAAACGCAACCCCGGCATGGCAAAGACCACCTCATGTGTCTTGCTTATGGGTTTGTATGCTTTACAGGTGACAATGATGTCGTTGGAGCCGTCCTCGGCAAAGCGCAGGTAGTCAAATGGCTCAAGCTTCTCTTCGGTGGCATCTCCATCATCTTCACCTTCTCCGCCGTCTTTGCCATTCCCACCCTCCTTCGCCTTTTTCTCCCGCATCTCCGCAACAACGTTGTCATGGGATTTTAGTTTGCTGGGGACGGCGCCGGCGGTGAGATCGAAGTACACGATGTGCTCGTTGTCAATGGCGACCAGCATGCTCGGATCCGCGTGCGTAAGCACTTGCACCGGGTCTCCCGGAAGCCCGTGGCTGACGATGTGCTGCATGTGCAACGACGCGCGATCCCAGCAGTGCAGCATGCCGTCATCCGAGATGGACACGAGGAGGCGGGCGCTGTAGGCCCAGCATGTGTCGCGCACCAAGTTGGTGTGCCCCTCGAGTGCTGCAACGTGTGTTGCCGTTAAGGTCATCTCACTGTCCAAGAGCGGTATCGGCGGATCTTGAGGGAGGACGGGCATATCGTCGCCAGCGCCGTCGGCGTCGTTGCCAAAGATGTTGGTCCTGTAGCCCGCCATGTGCAGAAACTGGCTGAACTCGGCAGAAGACATGCCCGCCATCACCAGGCGGTCGATAATCGCAAAGATGGCCTTCAGAGCGGCTTGTATTGGCGACAGCGGCTGGCGGACCGACGGGATCAGATCCTGCAGCAGACTCCGGGCAACGGCAAGCACATCGAGTGCCTCCAGGTCGCGAATCCATGAGACAGCGTGCCGTTTAGCGAAGTTACACACGTCGTTCTCCAGCGGGTCGTCTGGGCGGCCGAGGTCCACACGGTCAAGGTGGCGGAGCCAGGCCAATTTAATGTACAGCGAAAGCTCCCCACGGGCGGTGCGGACCTCGTTGTAATGCCTTACAAGACAGTGTAGGTGCCGGCGGGCCATGTCGGCGTGTAGCTTTGCGTCTGGGTTGGGATCGGCCGTTTCCGAAGCCAGCCGTGCGCGCTGGGCTGCCAATACCGCCCGGCTCGAAAAGTAAACGTACTTCTGTGCTTTATCCCGGCCGTCGTCCACCTTTTGGAGCTCGAGCAGCGGCCGTGCGAGGACGTCGACGAGAATGGCGACGTCCACGGTAACCGGCAGCTCGGCGAGCGCGTGTATCTCGGCGACCGAGAGGGGCCGGAAGGCACGCGCGGCCACAGACAAGACGGCGTTCACGTGGGCCTTATCGCTGCCGGCATCCTGGACAATCCGGTCGAGAAGAAGGCATAGGTCCGCACGGCTGTCTGAAAGGCGCTTCAGGAGGGTGATTGCGTTCCACGGCAGGCGTACTGCCTTGAGCAGATCGACAAGGAGGTGGATGTAGGCGACAGAGCTACCAGCTTGATGGGCGACTTCGCTCGCGAGCTCGTCTAGCATGTCTGACGAGTCGGTCAGAGCGGGACACTTTAGTAATAAGGCGCGGATGTAGCGATGTGTGATTTGGCCGAGCGTCGAATCCTCGGGCGTGAGATGGAGGCGGCAGCCATCCGACGATGACGAAGACGACGACGACGACGACGACGACGACGCCACAATCCAGGCCACCTTGCCCGACAAACGACACGTCGTGCGTATCAGCGCATACAGGTCACGGCGCGCCCACTCCCGCCTCAGCGCGCTGTGGCTCGGGCGGTACTGGCCGTCATTGTCGGTCTCGTCGCTGTTTTCACCCAACAGCACGTCCATGTCGTCGACGACGAATAATACTGACGTTTCCTCCAGGCTGCGCACGATGTTGCACAGCAGCACCAGCAAAGTATAAAAATCATATGACGTCCCCAGTGCAGCGTACCGTGCCTCTGCGTTGTTTTCGTCGTCATTATCCCCGTCGCCGCCCAGCAGTGGGCGCCGGCCTATCGACTGAACCGCTTGCTCCAAGTGGCGCAGCAGCTTCGGCTGGGCTGTGAGCAAAGACCACACGAGGTCGCGTAAGATGGTCACCACAGAGGTGCCGTGTGCGTCGCGCGACCAGTCCCAAAAAGCATGTGCCACGACGGCATCGTTTGGATCTTTATCCCGCTTCTTTCGCTCCCCCTCGGTGACCGCGCGCAATACCATTGTCATGGGGTAGCCCTCCGGGCCGTGGACCCAGAGGATGCGGTCGGCCGAGTTGGTATCCTTATCCTCGACACTGCGTGCCTTGCACCACTTCCTGTACTCGTCCTGTTCCAACACCCAGTCATACAGGCCTTCCGGAACGCCCGGTGACCCATCGTGCGGCTGCGGTAGCGACGGCGGCTGCCGGGGTGTTGCACACAGCAGGCTTTTGACCTCGCTCTGCGAACTCGGTACACAATCTTCCTGGCCGTTTTCGTCGTGGTTGGCCTTTACATTATTTTTCTTTCCGTCGTTTTGGTCGTCGTCGCGTTGGTCGCGATCGCTGTAATTGTCATCATCATCATCATCAACATCATCATCATCATCATGGCCATTGTCGCTGACGTCCTGCTTGAGTGTGTCGTTGGCTGTCTCGTTAATCTCTCTATCATCTCTGTCATCCCTGTCCGGTAGAGCCGGTGGCGGCGCCCGTAGACGGACTAGCTCGGCGATGCTCTCCTCTAGCGCCTCGTCGCGAGCATGCTGCCCGAGGGACGACTCGAGCTCGATAACGCGGTACACATTCGTGCTGTCCATGCCAGGGTCGTCCCATGTCTTCCGTTTCTGATGCTGTGCACGGGTTTCGCGCGGCCCATGGCCTAGGACAATAACGATTATGAGCTGCTTGAAAACGGCCGTGTACAGTTCGATGAGTGCTTCACGGAGGGGTTTGCCATCTTCTTCGTTTGCATCGTTCGTCGATGCTTGGTTCGCAGTATCCTCTGGCCCCTTTGACACCAGCCGCGCCAGCCGGTCGTAGAAGACGATGCGCGCGGTAATGTATGCGAGCCCCGAGACTTCGGACAGTTGCCGCCTTTCTTCAGCCACTTTCTGAGTCTGTGATTAGAAACAACAGGGAAAGGGAAAAGACAAAAAGAGGGGAACCGAAAAACGGCAATGTATAGCATGCAACGTACCCGGATGCACAGGCCGGCTGCAGCCCACGCCAGGTGCGCACTTGGGCTCTCTTGCATGTTTCTGCTGAGCAGCGCTTTAGTCGACATCAAAGCACGGCACGCCGTTTCCTCTTCTTCACCCTCGTCTCCATCGGGTTCTTCCTCGCAGATCCAGCGGCGGACGGCATCCAGCACCGCCTTCGGGACCATGTTATGCCAGCCCAATGAGACGGAGCGGCCCAAGAGATTCGAGCTGTTTCTTCTCAGCAAGGGCCGAAATGCAGTACGCGCTTGACTCTCAAAGGCTTCCAAGTCCTCTGTGTACTCCTTTCGCAAGCGCTCGTAGGCTTTATGCCACAGCGCACGCGTGTCCTTGTCGGTCGGTCTGTCGTCGGACGGCGGCTTGGGTGAGATGGTAATGGTGATTTTGCCGTCGGTCTGGTCAATGGTCACGCCCGGTGTCGGCTCGATCGGAACGGTGAGCTGTGCCATGGCGTTGGCGTTGGCGTTATTTTGTTGTTGTTCAGCTATGTTTTCTGTGTTTGTTGAGCGCCCCATCTGTAACAGAAAGGCAGCAAGAAAAAACGAAATCGAAACTGTGGTTTTATTCACAGGCGCGACCTTTCCGACCGGGGTACATGGCAGGTACGTGGAGGGTACGGAGTATCTAACATGGAGGCTGCGCCATGTAGTGCATGTGCTTGTCCTAATTGGGATTCTGCGGGATGTGCTTGGCAGCTGAAATGCAACTTGGTGCCCGGTTGCGACGTTGTGAGTTGTGAGCGGACAGGGCGTAAGCATATGCCCGAGTAGAATCTTACGGGCTGTGGAATTGTACGGGAATGAGTTACGGCAAATCGATGCTTCGTACGTTGTATATAATGCGTTTACAGATGGAGTATGCTATGGGTACGTAGAAAACAGGAAACAAAAGAGAAGAAAACGAAGACGACGATTTTCAGCAAACACAAACTAAAAGCAACAGGATGGCCGGCGTTTCCGACGACAACTTTTTCGGCGATGATTTGTTTGGACTTCCAGCAAAGTGCAATCCTATCACGCAAGGCGAGCTCGAGGATGCCGAGTCCTTTGACGCGATGCTGGAGAGCACCACAGTCAAGCTGGTCGCGCCCATCGAAGAGGACCGCGAGGGCGTTGCGCGCACCCAAGAGAAACAGATCACGGGAGATGGGCCGCGGGTGATCTGGTCCGAAGAGTTCTCCATGCACCGGCTGCTGTGGGCCGACGGGACCATGCAGGTGGACAACAAGGGCAGGACGACCAAGGCTACGCTTGTCGCCTTCAAGATAAACCTGGAGTCGCCCACCAAAAGCAGCGGCGCGGGCAAAGACAAGGCCGTGCATTCGGCGCGCATCCAGGTTGAGTTCCACGGCACCGGCCAGGATGCCAACACGGTCGGAGCGCAGCGGCCTGTCGTTGTCGGCTGGGCGCCGTTTGCCACGATGGAGCGACCCAATGAGACGACGGCACAGCACACCCGCGACCGCAGCATGCGCGTGGGCCTCCAGGGCGGCATGACAGAGGCTGGGGGCACGCTCGAAGTCTCAAACAGCGACACGCGCGCGTGGCAACAGCGCTACTTTGACAAGTACCGGTCGCAGCCGGTGTCCATTTCGGGGAAAAACGGCGAGAGCAGCAAGTACAATGGCGTACTCTGGAAAATGGAGCAGAACAGCCTGGCACGAGAGGGCGTCGTGCCCGAGCTGCTGGTATACCTGCTCGTGACGCGCCAAGACGACCGCGAGTACGCCGTCAAGATCACCGCCAACGTGTATACAGCCCAGGTCCTTGGGCACAAGGAACACAAGTGCGTCATGCGCGTGACGCCCCAGAAGCCGAGCCGCACGGCGTCGCCGGCCGTCTGCTACTTGGAGGGCAAAAAAATGTGGACATTGTTGGACGAGAACCACTTTGAGGCGCTCCTGTCGCCGGCCATGGACGCGAGCCTGGTCCTGCCATGGGACACGCAAGAGACGGCAAGCAAGATAAGCGCTAAAAGTAGCGTGCAGGACACTAACACCCAAGCGGGCGCTAAGCCCGGGAGAAACCACGAAAACGAGGCTGCACAGGGCAATGAGGCGAGCGAGGCGGCACAGAATGCGACGTTGAACGTGGCAATGTCGCCGACGACAGAGGAGCACACGGCCAAGTGGATGCCGCCAGTGCCAAAAGCACGAAAATCCGGACGAGAACCAGCAACACCATTGGTCGATAAGGCCCTGTGTGATGCCCTGCTGGGCCTGTTCGAGGGTGGAGACAGTCCCGAGAACGACGACATGGAGGAGGACCTGACCACTCGCATGGCCATAATGGAGACCCGCATGGAAGTAATGGAACATCGGATGGCACGTCAGGCACTGGTGATTCGTGCGCTACTAAAGCACAAGGATCGATAGCGTCGGCGAACGTCAGCAAATGTCAGCATGGGTTCGTGCAAGTCACTTGCAAGTCAGCTACCTGTATGTGGTCGGTACGCGGAAATGGGCGACCAGGCTGTTCAGCGGGGGGGGCAAATATATTTGAACGAACAATATGTGGATGGGGTGGGCAGTCTAGGTAGACACAATCAACACATTTGTAAATCAAAACATCGACCAAACGATTGCAACGACCAACGACCGACGACAACACGCAAAGGCCGCTCTCATGGACGTAAAACTCAAACCGGCCATTGACAAATGGCGCAAGGCAGACAGCACCGCGTGGCAAAAGGAGCTTGAACAGCTCTACAAGATCCTCGCGGAAGTGTTGCAGGACATGCCCGGCCCCATTGATGAGTCGGTCCGCAGCTTTTTGACCGAGGAGAGCGAGGACATGGACAGCTGCGTGCGATGGCGTCTGCTACGGCTGGCCATCCATAATGCGCACAGCGCGAACAACACGGGCGCGAGCAAGGTGAACCTACAGCTAGCCAAGGTGATCATGGACTGCGACAGTGCGGGGGAGAATCTGCTGTTTTTCCTCCCGACTGGGAAAAGGATAAGTCAAAAGTGCAAATGGTCGAAGCCGCAGCAGCCGCAGCAGAAAGTTGATAAGGCCGGCATGGCCACCATGAAGCAGGGTAAAGTCGCAGACGCAGACACGAATGCGAGCGCGCACTTGTTTGCCGGCAAGAGCAGCAATAGCAGCAATAGCAGCAAAAGCAGCAAAAGCAGCGCGGCCGCGGAGAAGACGCTGTTTGCAACGGCCATGTGCGAGGGTCACCAGGACGTGGGCGAGCTCGTGGCGTGGGCGAAGGACCTGTTCTCTCGCAAGCCGTCTACCAACACCATTGCCAGTTTGACGCGCCGCCGTATCTCAGGCATACACAAAGATCTCGTCCGCGAGCACGAGACGTCGCAACCCGCCTTCCGGCAGGTGCTGCACGAAGCGCCCGAATTTTTACAGCTGGGGGACAACGAGCTACTCAACAGCGTCATCGACGACCCCCTACCAAAACTGGCCAGCATCATTCTTGCGTCCAAAAACCACGCCGCGCTTCTGACAACGCACGAACGCATCGTGTCGGCGATCAACAAATGGGTGAAAGAGGCGGGAGAAGAGGTGCGTAGCGCGCAGCCAGCAGGCCACCAGAGCAAGGGCCACAACGACGACGACGACGACGACGATGATGCGGACGATGGCGATGACAATGACAATGACAATGACAATGATGATCCATTAAGCGACCACGGCAACGACTACGAAGACGACTCACTCGTGAATCCGCCCAGGGGCGGCAAGAGATCCAAGACGGATGGGCGCGGAGGTCTCGTTTGCCAAGTCCTGGCCCACGCGCCTGTAAATGTGCTCCAGTCGCCCGAGGTGCTCACAGCACTCATGCAGCACAACCTCCTCGAGGACGCCAACATCATCTACGCTTATGGCCGCGCCAGCAAAACGCCCTCGATCTTTTCATTTGCCGAGTTTCTCGGAAATGTCCCTGGCATTCTCCATATGGCCGTGTTGTACCAGCAGCAGCCGCTGGTAGAGGCGCTGCTGCGCCGCGATCCACTGCTGGCCGTCACCCGTAACTGTGTTCGGACCAAAAGCGCCGATGACGAAACGACTCCCGTAAAGAAAGAGACAGAGGAAACCACGTCTACGGAAACGGCCACGGCCGCCGTCAACGGTACCAACGGTACCAATGGTGCCAGCAGCGTGCTTCGTTACCAAACGGCGGACGGCGGATGCTATCCGCTCTGGTTCAACAACGAGGCTCAGCGCCAACGGGGTCCGCACATCGACCAGGAGAAGGCCAACGTAAAGTGGAAGCAGATTCGGTCGGCGCTGATCTACTGCACCATGAAGCACGCCGAAAACGTACAGACGCTGCTCACCATTCTTCGAGAATCAAAAGGTGAGTTGTTCCAGAAGGCGCCCATTCTTCTTTTCTTCTTTTTCAGCCAAATTCTGACAAACAACAGAACCCGGTAAGACAGGACGACCTGACGTACGTCACACTACACCAACGGCTCTCATTCTAATCCCCCAAACCCAACAGAATACGAAATCAACTTTGACATGTCCCGGCTCTTGATCGAGGGCACGAGCGTGGCCGACTTTGTCACGTCAATGCCGCGGCGCGTACGCAGCTACAGCCTGATCCGCTACGAGGAGACGATCCGATACGCCGACTTCCCCGTGCTCGACCGGAGCACACAGCCACAGACGCCGGCCGCGCAGAACCAGCAGCGCTCGCACCTGGAGCACACGCATAGGGAGATTCTGGATATGCTGGACTGGCTCTACGAGCACGGCGTACGCCGCATCATCACGCTGCGCGTGCCCGACCGCATGGCGCACCCACACGACGAGCTCGACATTGCGGCCGTGGTCAGGCGCTTCCGCGTCGAGGAGCTCGACTGGCGCATTCTCGACCTGTCGCTCAACATTTTCCGACCGCATGGCAGGCCCGACGCCATTCCGCTCGTTTGGCCCGTCTATAACGCCAAGGGCGAGAAGACCAAGACCGACAAGGCCAAGGACGGCAAGACATGTCTTACGCGGCTGCACCTCTACACGAGCGGCCGTCGATCGGCGCTGGACCACTGGTTCAGCACCGAAGGCCTCGAGTCGATGGAGCTGGAACATGTCAACATCTATGTTATCAAGGTACGTGTGCACGACGCAAGGAAACAGCCAAAAGAAAAGAAGAAAAAGCTTACCGCGTAGGAGCTCACGACTAAAACAAGAAGCGACGCGACCATTAAGTATATACGTACTAAAGTTGAGGAGTTGAAGAAACGCAAGACGAACATTCAGGTGAATCCGCAGTCGCAGTTCTGGACGCCCCATAGTGAGACGCCGCGGATGCAGGACATGTGCGTCTTTTTCTTTTTTTTTTTGTTCTTTTGTTTCTTTCCCTTCGTCGTCGTGCCCTGCTGACCTCGCCAGCATTCACCACCTGTCGCCGCGGCTCGCGCAGTTCATCCCGTACTACCGCGAAATCGCCGTAAAGTGCCACGAAAATCGCCAGTTCAAGCCCGCCAAGGTGGCCATCATCGACAATGGCATCCTTAGCATGGACACGCCTAACGCGCCCGAGAAAGCCGACCCGACGCGCACTAAAGCCGCGCTAGACGAACACAGCAACAACAGCAGCAGCGAGCGGCATCTGCACAGCCCGGACTTTCTTACCGCCGACAGCCTGTGGTCCCGCATCTGCGAGGGCAAGTCATTTGTGCACGAGCAGGACCGCGTGAGCCCGTGGTATCTGGCGTCGAACCCGCACGGCACCCAGATGGCCAACCTGGTATGCGCCATCGACCCGCTGTGCCAGCTGTTTGTGGCCAAAATTGCCGACACCCACTACGGCTACACGGCAGCGCGTGCAGCAGCAGCCGTGAAGTGGGCCATCGAGAAGGACGTGGACATTATCTCCATGAGCTTCACGACGACTGAGAAACACGGCCCATTCAACGACGCCGTGGTGGAGGCCATGAAAAAAGGCATCCTCGTTGTCTGCAGCCACCACGACGAAGGCGCGCGCATCGGCACCGAGGTCTATCCCGCCAGTCTCGGCGGCACGAAAGTGGACAAGATGCTCCGCATGGCGAGCTGCAACATGTACGGCAAGCTGCAACACGACTGGGACGACAACACGGTCGACGAGGCTAGCAGGAAGATCAACCAGTACGACTTTTGCATCAATAGCCAGGACATTGCCGTCGGTGCCATCCCCTTCCTCAATGCGTCCACCGAGCACATCAGCGGCAGCTCTGTCGCCACTGCTCTCGCTGCCGGTGTCTGCAGCCTGCTCATCGCCTGCTTGCGCACTCTCCAAGCTATCAGCCAGGACACACGCGACGACCCCTCTAGCAGGAACATGGGCGAAAACGTCAAACGCGCACTCGCCACCTGCAATCGGCCCGCCTACGCCGACGTCAAGACTTACCTTGGCACGATGGCCCCATCCACAACGAACCCGCGCTTTATTGCCCTCGACCGCTTCGCACGCCTCGACGAGCTGCGCGACTTCAGCACGACCGGCCTTGAGAAAGCCTTTTATGCCTTGGGTGCAAAGTTTACGGTAGGGTGAAGGATGATAAGGTGTTCGTTGCAGACTTAGCCATCAGAAGCATTACACGCCTAACATATCAGTTTTCTTGTAATGGATCTGGATCGTCATAGTTGTCCGGCGAGCGCCTAACTAAGAAGATGCTAGCGGGCCGTTAGAGCGTCTAATCTACTAGTTAGTGACGATGATTTACAGGCCGCCGTTCTACTAAACGTATCTACAGTCGTATAATTAGTCGGACATAAGCAGACGGTAATGTACACGCCTTGTAACGGGAGAAGGCAACAAGAGATGTTTTTTTGAGCCGTATCTTCCCTTGTATATATTTCGCCTCGGCTTACCTTATTTAATCTCATCTAGAAATACGCCTGTTTTCCGCTAGTATACTGTTTCTTCGCAGTAGTACATAAACTAAAACTTAGCCGTCCACTGCTATTAGCATAGCTAGCCCTAAGGCAATGCAGGCACAGACACTGGTTGCACAATCTTGAGCTTCGATCCCTACGGCAGCAAAGTTGACGGCCACATTCCTGCTGTTGGCTGGTTATCTCGGTACTTCACCATCGCGACGCTCGTCCCACCCACTCTGTTTTGGAAATGCACCCTGCTGCACATAGACGGCTACACTTCCCTGGCTGGTAGACGACTGCGCGGCCCGTGCATTGTGCCCAGCGGCAACATAAGGATTACGCTTAGTTCGAAAGAAGTTAGCTGGTTTGCGAATCCGTCTACAGCTTGTACAAAATGAAGCCGAAATAGATGTCTGCCTCATCAGAGGGAAGGGGATCGTAGACGGCAGCCATAGAGGCTGTTCGGTGAGATAGCGCAACACCTACGCAACTGCGCCTTCTTCTCGTCGGTAAACGCGGAAACTGTGCTGTGTAGATAATAGATCCATATTCATTCACAAAAGTCGAACCCGTTATGGATTAGAATGTAAAGGTTGATCCCGTGTGTAAGGAGATTCTTTTTCAGATCGAACGCTAATCTGCAGTATAATCCGATTTCAGGACGAAATTCGATCCGACAGATGTGTCACCATAACTGCGGCCTGCTAGTGCGGCGACGGCCGGTGGCATAAGGGCAGCTAGTAGCCGCAAGATGGCCGCTCGGGCAGTGGCCGCGATATTAATATGCTCTTAAGTCTCTTCGGACATATTGCTTACCCTCTACACAAAGTTTTAAGGATTAAGCGCCCGAAGCGGTGTCGGACTACATTTTACGTTATCTACGGTAGGATACGTAATTCTAGAAGAAACAAGTTCTTCTTCTCCTACGTCTGTGCTAAACCTGCTTTAATTAAGAGTGTTGACGTGTTAAAACCCTATTAATTTCATTAATATCATTAAAACCCTTTCATCAAAGTAGCACCTAACACTGCTCCCATTAAGAAATTACACTCCATGACACTCTGGCGCACACAAACGACAACGACGGCTCTAAATGCCAATATCTAGGTTAACATTCGACCAGTTAATCCTATCCCGTGGCTCCCCTACCTAGCTGCCAACGCATCGGAGCGAGTGTGGACGAGATATGAAAAACAACAAGATAGAAATCATTCTCCACGAGTCGGTAACCCATCCGGAATTTAACCAACATTGCTCTGTCGTACCATCAGGGTGCGCCTCGGTAGTGCAAGCTCTATGCAGCCTAAAAGCTCACGGCTACTGATAACCGGAGTTCGGTTCCCTGAAACTGTGCTTCTGGCCTCGGGACTTCCTAACAGACGCCATCTCTGTCGCGATTTACACCTAGTCTCTCTCGGATTGGTGCACAAGATCGTTTACTAGAGTCGCTGGCCGTAACTAGACATTGTAAGATTGTAGGCTCGCCCAGAGGCGAGCATGTGTTGCAATCTGCGATGAAGGCCACGACCGCAAGCTCCGCCTTAGTCATAACAATAGCGACGAGGTTACGATTACGCGCCTGGCCCCCTTTTCTTCCACGTCCTTGCGACTAAGTTGATCAGCTGAGCCACGTTTAGCGCCCCTTCGAGTTTCTGGCCTTAATTGGAGACGGGTTGGGCGCACTTGGCGCACTTGGCGCCGTCGGGTGCCGGTAAGGCATAATAGCCGTTTCGGCGGTGGCGCTGGCCCCGCCGTAGAGATGTACAATGCCATCGTCGAAACGCTCGCGGTAGACGCTGGCACGATGTTGCTATATTGGGACGAAATTTGCGTCTTATTTCGATGGAATTCATCAAGGTAAATAAATCACTTTAGCGAAGGTTAAGAAGTAGGAATAAAAGCGGGTGGTCTTTAAAAGGGAGAAAAAAAAATTTAGGAGGGGGCCCTTAATCACTTTTGTTATTACTCCCTCTTTAGGAAGGTGCACCCCTAATTCCTTCTAATACCATCCACTGGGAGAAGAGGGGTTCGAATAGGACATAGAAGTATATGTGTATATATAATTTTTATTCCGGCAGCTCGTTTGCCATTCTGTTGCGTATTATAATCGCGCCGCCTCCCTGTTCACCGGCCGTTTGTGCGCGCTGTACGGAGTACGTTAGTAGGCGAACGTCTGGCATATAACCTTACACCTTCCCTATTAAGAATCGCGCGTGCCTAAATAGAGTGCCGCGGGGAGGAGAGTGTAAAATCTCCGTTTCCCCTTTAAGAGAGTCTACGACGTAGAGACATCGCAGTTATTGTTGCCGTTTCCCCGTAGATTTCATCTCTAGCAATCTACGCAGGGACCAAGTTTTTCCTTGCCGCTAACACCTAAAGTTGCTTCTACTTGTTGCAACCCAGTATCTAGCAGGGGATTCGGGCACGGTGACAGTAAGCAGTCTAATTCGGGAGTAATTTAGTAATTGTATCGGTACAGAATATAGTACATTAGCAGGATTCTATAGCGCAGACTTTTCACTAAGGTTTACTCCACTTTTGCTTATTCTAGCTAATTAGAGGGCGTTATTACGTGCCTCCCTAACTTAGCCTAGAAAGGCTACAGTGCGCTCTATTCTAAAGTCTTACACTCCCTTTAAATGTACGTAACTAAGGCTATTTTTAGTAGCTTTACACTATTACTATTTTTTAAAGGCGCTAGCGGTAGCAGTAGTAAGCTGCCCGCTATTACTAGTACCCTCTTTTATAGATACTAGCGATAGTAAAGGTAGGCCGCTAGCTATTACTAAAGGCCCTTAGCCTCCTTACTAGTAACGCTAGCCTAGGTGCTAAGGCACTAAGACAGCTACCTTAGCGTAGTTTGTAGCTTAGGTAGGAGGAGGGGGCCTAGGTCTAACTCCGAAGGAGTTAGCGGCTAGCGAGGGCCCTAAGCACTAGGAAGCGTAGGTTGCATTGTCTAGAGGCTAAGGATTCTCTATAGGAATCTAATTAGACTTATCTAAAGGCTAATTAGATTCGCTAAATAAATCTAATTAGGTTTGTCCGGAGGCTAATTAGATTTATAAGGAAAACTAATTAGATTAGCCGAAGGACGAGTACGCGTATATATAAGAGTTTAATTAGTAGATTAGTTACTTATTTAACTAATATAACTAAATTTAATTAAAAATAGTATATATATAAGTAAAGTTTAATTAGGTTTAATACGCTAAAGCGAAAAAACTTAACGCTACGCCTTTAAATAGGAAAGTTAGTTAAGTTTATAAAATAAGGGCTATGTATATAAGTATAAGGTAATTATATTATACCCTTATTATAACCTTTACGTTAAAAGGTAAAGTATTAAATACTAATTTAGGTATAAAGCTACTTAGCTTTTTTAAAGAGTAGAATTAAGTATAAAAAATAAAATAAAAAAAACAAACTAAAGAAAATTAAGTAAAAGATAAAGAAAATAAACTAAATTATATTTATAGTAAACTTTAATTAGCTTCTTTACTAAGGGAGGAGCTTTATTAAGTATAGTAAAAGCGTGCTTAATTAATAAAAACAAAAATAAAAAAGATAATAAAATAATCTAAGTAAGTTTTACTAATAAACTTAGTTACTTTTTATTAACTTTTATAGCTAGCTTAAAGAGCGGCTAAAACATTATTATAAACACGTTAGCTTATAGCTACTACTTATACTATTTAAGCTAGTAAAGGGGCTTAAACAAAAAGACTAAAGAGGTAGCTTAGTAAGAAATTACTAAGCGTATATTTATAAAAGGACTACGAAGTTTCTTATAAGGTGCCTTTTCTTAGCGCTTTACGTTACTTTACTTAGCCTTTATCTTCTTTTAAGTCTAATTAAACTTTATAAGCACTATCCCCTTACCTTTCTCCCTTTTTATTATTTTTATAAGCTATACATTAACCTTAATAAGATTCCTAATAGTTATAAGCCTTTTAAATAAGCTATACTACGTAGTATTAATTCTTATAGCCCTTATTAAAAGTTACGCTACTTATTCCCCTTTTAGCTTAATCTTATTAGGTTTAATAAAAGGGCTATAGTTACTTTATAACTTAAGCGCCTTTAGTTATAGTATAAAAAGGCTTTCTTCGTTAATAAGGATAATCTCTTTAATCTTTAATAAGTAAATTACTGCTTTTAGCTATTAGTACTTCTTTAAAGGCGTCCTTAGCGTAGTTTTAAAGCTTTAGTAAGTATATAAGGTAGCTACTTTATTTATTTATATAATAAACATAGTACTTACTTTACTACTTACTTATATATTAAAACTAATTAAGCTTTTGTTAGGGTATACCTTAATAAAAGGCTTATTAGTCTTTACTACATTATTTAAAAGGGTTCGTAAATACTAGTTTGTAAGAATCGTAGAATTGCTAGTACGCTAGTACGTATTCGGTAGGCGGTCTGGCGATGATGAAATATGTGCGGAATTGATAGATTTCGTGCGTGGATTGATGGAGCATTCAAACTGTGAAGATTTGGGCGTGAAAACCATGTATTGAGATGGCTACTCTATCTGCAATTGAAAGGTGGGAAAATCCCCTACTTATTGCACTGTAGGAGGAGGGGTAGGTGACGTAACCATAGTGTAGGTGACGCACCGCATTTGGAAGTACGCTATACCGAAATAGGACTAGCGGACCTTGCCCGTAGGCTTAGCCGTAGGTCCTGTAGGTTTAGCTATTGACTAAGCGCTAGAGGGCGCTGTAGTCTAGGCAGTAAACTAATGCGCTGTAGGTCCTGCTATGCGCTGTAGCTTAGCGGTCCGAAGCGCTGTAAGGCCTATAAGGCCCTACCTAAATGGTATCGGCTATAACAGGTCGCCTACTAAGCGTATCGGTATAAACCGTATATCGCTGTGGAGCGCCAAGCCTGCGCTATCCAACGGTACTAGTTATACTCTTATAGGCATAAAACTTAGCTAAGTAAATCTAGAAACCGACATACCCCCTTAAACCGAACATAGTAAGGTTTAGTAGCGTAGTTTTAGGACAAGGGAAAAAAGAAAACCCTTTAGTAGGATATATAAGGAAAAAGGTAAAAACCTCGAAGTTTTAGACGGTTTATAAGGGTAAAAGTATAAAAACCCTTATTTATTAAGGAAAAATGTAAAAACCTTAATCTCTTAAAGACGTATATGCCCCTAAGCGCGCTAAGGTGGCTAGCCTTAAGTACTAATTGTGTAGACACACGTTTCTTAGGCCTTTTAGGTTATGAAGTGCCCGAAGGATAAGGAAAACTTTATAAGTTAAAAACCTTAACCTCTTCCTTTAATAGTCTAGCGTACAACTAAGTAGCAGGTTACTAAGTTTTAAGAAGTTGTTAACCTCCCTAAAAGGCTGTTATGCCTAGTAACGATTATAGTGCTCTTAAATATTAAGTCTAAGCTTTTGTATAAGAAACCTTAGCTTATCTGCTACTACCGGCTTAGTTAAAGGGTCGGCTAGTTGTTCTAGGTTACCGACGTGTTCTATGCCTAGCCTTTTTTTACGGATTTCGTCCCGAATCTAGTAATAGATGATATCTATGTGCTTAGACCGGTTATAGAAGTGTGAAGTTTCCGATAGGTCTATTGCACCTTTGTTATCCTCTAAAAGCATAGGAGGCCCTTCGGTAGTAATTACTAACTCTAGGAGTTCTTTAAAACTAGTTACTATAGCTTGTAGAAACTTTGCCTCTTTTCCGGCTTCCCTTAAAGCTACGTATTCGGCTTTAGTACTACTAAGAGTTATAATCTCTTATTTCTTAGAGGCCTAGCTAATTAGGTTGCCGTTTAAGAGGCTAACGTAACCGCTAACTAACTTCCGACTATTAATATCGTTTGCAAAATCAGCGTCTAAATAGACTATTAACCCGTTTAAAACACTAGCCTTTCGGTAGTCTTGCCTATAAGTAGGGTACTTATTTAAGTAGCCCTAAACCTAATCTAGCGCTAGAAAGTGGGTTAAATCGGGATTTACCATATATTAAAAGCACTTTATAACCGCATAAGTTATATCTATTCTAACCTTTAAGGCTAGGTACAACAGAGCGCTAATCTGCTGTTAATAGAAGGTAACTTTAGCCTGTAAGGCTTGTTTTAAGGTATTTTTACGAAGCTTAATACTAGGTTGCATAGGGGTATCTCTGTGCCTTATAGAGCCCTTCCTAAAGCGGTATATAATACTAGCGGTATACTTATTTAAGTTAACCGTAAGATGGTGCCTATCTAGCCTATTAAACTCTATCCCTAAAAAGGTATGTAATAGGCTTAGAGGTGAAATTTTTAGCTTAGTAGCTAGCCGATCTACTATTTGTGTAATAGTTTTGTTATTTAGGCCGGTTATAAGGATATCGTCTATGTAACAAAGCAATATAACCTTCGACTTTAGGTCTAAAAATAGTGCCTCGTCGTAAGGGAACACTATAAAGTCCTCTTTAAGCAGTAGATCCTTTAGGTGCTTATACCACAGATGCGGTAACTGTTTAAGGCTATAGAGTACCTTGTTAAGCTTCTAAACTAGGGCCTTATCCGTAGATTCGTACCCTTTAGGCTGTACTACGTATATCTCTTTGTCTATATTACTGTGAACAAAGGCGTTTTTAACGTCGTATTAGTAGATATCCTAGCCGTACTCTACTGTAATAGCCATTACTATACGGTAAGTTTTAAGCCTGTAAGTAGTAGCAAAAGTCTCTAAGTAATTAATCCTTAGGACTTAGTAGAAGCCTTAAACTACCTAACGGCTTTTATAGCGTATAAGCTTGTTATTAGCATTTGTTTTAATAGTATAAACCCATCTACCCCCTAAGGCTTTACGCCCGTTAGGTAGGGGTATTAGATCGTAGGTATTTTGTTCCTTTAAGGCCTTAAGCTCCTCTTACATACTTAGATCCCACTTTGTAGAGTCTAGGCTACTCATAGCCTGTTTATAAGTATTAGGAAGGTTACTAATATTTGTAACTAAGATCGTAGACCTTAAGGAGGGCTCTTGTTTTGCGTTTAAATCCTCTAGATCTAAATCGGGACTAGCGCGCTAAATAGAGGTTTGTAGAATAGTACTAGCTTCTTCCGGCGTAGCGTTTTCGGCGCTAGCGCTAAAAGGGGCGCTAGGGATCTCTATTACTACCCTTTTATTAGGTTTAAAGGGTGTAGGCCCTGCCTCCTCGTTAACCCGTTTAAGCGCACTTTTTAGTACGCTAGGGCCTGCCTTTGTAGGGCGTAGCTTCCTAGGGGTAGCCTTAGACTCTAGGTCTAGGCTTAGCTCCTTAAGGGCTGTAGGCTCTGGGTCTTCGATAACTACTACGTCTTTAGAGGTAATTACTTGCTTAGTAATAGGGTTATAGATACGGTAGTAACGTGTGTCTTCTATATATCCTACTAGTACCCCCTTAATCCCTCTAGGCTCTAACTTGTTAAGGTTAGGCGTCTTATCTAAGTAGTAGGCGGTGGAGCCTATTTTCTTTAAATAAGAAAGGTTTAGTAGTCTTTTGTTGTATAATTCGTAAGGCGTTTTAAAGCCTATAGAACTATAAGGAGTCCTATTGTATAAATAGGCTGTAGTTTTTAACAACTCCCCCTACAACGCTTTAGGTAGGCGGCTACTAAGTAGTAGGCAACGCACCTTATTAAGTAGCGTAAGGTTAATCCTTTTGGGTAGGCCGTTAGGCTCCTTTGTGTGGGCAGGGGGATTTTGGTGTTTAATACCCGTATCCTTTAGGAAGATAGTAAACTTAGAGTTAACGTACTCCTTGCTATTATCCGTCTGTAAGGCTCTAATAGACCTTTTTTCAGCGTTGTTTTCTATAATAGCTTTATACTGCTTAAAAGCTTTAAAGGCATCGCTTTTATGCTTTAGTAAGAAGACTACTAGGAATTTAGTAGAGTAATCTATAAAGGTAATAAAGTAACGGTAGCCTTGAAAGGTAGGAGGCTGTACAGGCCCCTACACGTTACTATAAACCCTTTCTAGAAAGGTATAATCATCCCTTTTACTGTAAGAGGTTTTATAGACCTTGTTTAAAGCCTTGCCTTTAAGGCAGACTTTACACTAAAGTACAGACTTTTCTGCTTCCTTTGTAAGGCTAACTAAGGGAGTCCTTGTAGTAGTTGTAGCCTTTAGGACTTGCTTAAGGGCATTAAGGTTAATGTAGCCTAAGCGCTCGTGCAACGTATGTAGCGTTACACTAGTCTCTTTACTAACTTTACTAACTTTTAAAGCTAGCACCGTTAGCGCAGTCTTCGGCTTAATAACCTTAACTATAGTCTAAAATAAACGGTCTTTAATATAAGCCGTTGTAAGTATATTTTCAGGGTTTTTAGCACTAAAAATAACTCCCTTCGTAAGGCTTAGAAGGACGTTAGAGCCTTTTAACCGCTGCGTGCTAATAAGGTTATACCCTATTTTAGGCGCGTATAAGCAGTCGGTAAACCGTCTAACTTCGTTAGTATTACAAAAGCGTAACAATACGTCTCCTACTCCTAAGATCTATAGGGAGGCGGCTTTCCCTTAGTTAGCCTAGTAGGGCTTCTTTTAGAAGGAAATAAAATATTTTTTATTAGTAATTACATGTTTGGTTAAAGCACAGTCTAAAACAAACTTAGTATAGTAATTAGCCCGCTTATTACTAACTTCTAGCGTGTGTAACAACTTACTAGCCTTAGTTATAAGAATAGGTAAAGCACTAAATAGGCTAGGTGCACTAGAATTCAAAGCTAAGTTACTAGTTATTAGTTTTTGCCCTTTAGACGCAAACAAAGGTGTTTCTAGCACTTTGTTAAACCTAGTAGGTTTAAATCCACTTACTTGCTCTAGATCTAAAAGGTTTAAGTCTAAAGCAGACGTAACTAATAAAGTTTTAGATAAAGCGGATGAATAGGAAGGTAAAGGTGAGCTAGTAGCCTTAGGCCCGCCCTTAGGTAGGATTAGGACCTTTTCTCCCTTTAATTCCTTTCCTTTAGCCTTACCTTTAGTAGGCTTCTTAGACGGCGGAGGGGAGTTATCCTCGTCCTTTAAATCGTCTTTAGACCTCTTAGGCCTAAGGTAAGGGTGTAGTACCCAGCACTTTTTAGCGTTATGTGTGACGCTTTAGCAGCGCTTACAAAAGACTCTAGTGGATTTCTTCTAGGCCTTTAATTTTTTAGACTTTTCTGTCTTACCTCCTTAGTTAAGTAGGACCCCTTCTTTGGTAGTAGAGGCTTTGTTACCGCCGTCTTCTTTCTTTCTAATAGAAAGGCGGCGATCTTCCTTTAGAATAGCTTAAAAAAGCGTATCTACGGTCAAATAACCTTCTTCCTTTTAAAGGTTTTAAGAGGTAGTAGAGATAAAGTTATCAAACTTAGATCCTAGCTTATAGAGGATTATCCCTAAAAGAAAGGAAGTAGGAAGCTTTTAATCTCTGCTTTTAAGCTCGTTTAACAGATTTTTTATCTTGTTAACGTAGTCCTAAGTAGACGCTAAATTTTTAACGTTTAGGTCTAGCATAGCCTTTTAAACTATAAAATTAGAGGTAAAGCCCTCCTTATTATAAAGGTTTTTCAGGGTCTTCTAGGCAACAAAGGCACTCTTTATAGAGGTTAACTGCACCAAAGGCCCATTAGAGACAGCACTTTTAATATAGCTAAGAGCCTTTCTGTTAACCTTCCTCCTTTTAAGGAGGTCCTTCTCCTCCTCCGTATACTCATCGTCTAACTCTATTGGAGTAGCTTAAGAGGAGGAGGGAGGTACGGCTTAGCTGCTAGAAGCAGTAGCCGTTAAGGGTAGGTTGCTAGTAGTAGTAGCAGAGCCTATAATCTCTAGGATTACCACTAAAACCAGCGGTTAAATAAGCGGTTGCTTAGGCTTGTAAGCCTAGAGGTAGTCATAGACTATAGCCTCTCCTACGTCGTTAATATCTAGGTAGGCCTAGCAACGCTAGGCCTAAAGGACGTAGTCCTCGGTACTAGAAAGCAGTTTGTAACCAAACTTAGCTCCGCCTATTATTGCAGTAAATATGGGTGAATCTGGTAAAAAAAATGGGTAAAAACAAGGTGTTTTTGAAGGTGTGGTGACTTATATCCGTTGAAGAGGCAACGAAAACGTGGTTAACCTAAAGAAGTGGCTGCTTTTTGAAAAAAGTAGAGATTTTTTAAAAAGGTGGCTGTATGTGGCTAAATTTTCTAAAAAGTAGAGATTTTTCAGAAAAGTAGAGAAGCCTAAATTCGGCGCTTTTCGATAAAGGTATTTTAGTAAAAATCCAATTAAAAACCGTCGAAATATCGTCGAAATCGTTGAAATCGTTTAAAAAGTAGTAATAGTTACTATCTTTTAGAGACTAAGACACCGTGTAACGTCGTTAAGCTAATAGGAGCAGGCGCAGCGTGGTACAGGGTGGGTCGCAGGGTTGTAGGTGACGGTGACAGCGATTTTAGCGGTGGTGGCACGAAATTAGAGTTGCTACCATGTGAGAATCGTGGAATTGCTAGTACGCTAGTACGTATTCGGTAGGCGGTCTGGCGATGATGAAATATGTGCGGAATTGATAGATTTCGTGCGTGGATCGATGGAGCATTCAAACTGTGAAGATTTGGGCGTGAAAACCATGTATTAAGATGGCTACTCTATCTGCAATTGAAAGGTGGGAAAATCCCCTACTTATTGCACTGCAGGAGGAGGGGTAGGTGACGTAACCATAGTGTAGGTGACGCACCGCATTTGGAAGTACGCTATACCGAAATAGGACTAGCGGACCTTGCCCGTAGGCTTAGCCGTAGGTCCTGTAGGTTTAGCTATTAACTAAGCGCTAGAGGGCGCTGTAGTCTAGGCAGTAAACCAATGCGCTATAGGTCCTGCTATGCGCTGTAGCTTAGCGGTCCGAAGCGCTGTAAGGCCTATAAGGCCCTACCTAAATAGTATCGGCTATAACAGGTCGCCCACTAAGCGTATCGGTATAAACCGTATATCGCTGTGGAGCGCCAAGCCTGCGCTATCCAACGGTACTGGTTATACTCTTATAGGCATAAAACTTAGCCAAGTAAATCCAGAAACCGACATAGTTAACGTTACGCTACGTTACCGCTATCTTAAGCGGTTTTTCCTTATATTTTATCTTGTTTAGGATTATAATCTAACATGTCCTTAGGTACTAGGTTATTTAATTAGTTTTTAAGCTAATCGCCGGGTACTCGCTACTACGTAAAGGCAATAAGTCTATATAACTTAGTTTCGCTTAAATTTAGGTAATAAAACCCGCTTATATTTAGGCGTCCTTCTTCTTAACGGTGTTAAGGACGCTAAGGACGGGGATAGTAACGTTATAAAACGTTAAAAGCGTTTAGTCGTTTAAGCTAGTTTAATTAGCTTTTAAGGGTTTTTAAAAGAAAACCTTAGTAGCTTTTAAAATATATAGCTTATAAGACTAAGAGTTTACTTACTACGTAATAAGTACGTCCCTTATCTTATACCCTTAGCTTATTAGGATTAGCTAGTTTTTAATTAAGTATATTTTAAATTTCGCTTTTAAAAGGGCGTATAAAATACTAATTATACTATTAAACTAGTAAATCCGTCGTTATTCTTAGTTTATAATAGCTAAGACCTAGTAGTCCTTTAAGTATATAAGGAATATAAGGAAGCGTTTTTTAACGTACTTTATAGTTTAGTTATTTTATATTTTAAAGATAAGGCTAGCTTAGTAGTAAGTAATTATTAAAAACTAGATTAGACTTTAGTAGTCTTAAAGGACTAGGATAAGGCCGGCGATTATTTCGTCGTTACTTAGCTAATCCTTATTAAAGATAGCTACCTTAATGTTAAATAGGCTTAGTAAGTAGTTACTATAGCTAAAGTTAAAGAACTTTAGATTTAGTTTATTTTAGCTTCCTTACGCGTTAATATTTAAAAAGTATATAGTAATAGCCTTATTTACTTTTATAGCGTATATACCTTATAAAAAGTAAGTAAGTTTAGTTATAATAATTTAATTAAACACCTTGCTAAGGTATAAGATTTAGTAATTAAACTATCCTTACGTAAAGTTATTTAAACGCGTGCTATAAAGCTAATTTAGTTTTATAGCTATTTTATACGTAGCGGCATTAGTAATACTCTTACGGCTTTTAAAATAAAAGCTATAAACTAATTTATAAAAGGACATTTTAATTATTTATTAAGGGCTAAACCTAATTAAACTTCTTTTTAGTAAGGGCGTTGTTGTTTTTAGCTAGTAAAGCGGAAAAAATAAAGGGAGAACAGCTAAAGAAAAAGGTGCTAAGGGGTAAAGGAGGAGAGAATAAGAGTAGTAAAGGGTACTAAGTAATTTACGTTTATATCTTTTATAGTAAGAGCTTTATAGGCTAAATAAAGAGGGTTAAGAAAGTAAAGGGATATAAAGAGGAGTAAAAGCTAATTAGCTTTATATTACTATTTATAGCTATGTTTAAATTTAAGTATAAAAGTATAGTTATAGTAATACTAAATTTTAAGGCGTTTAAGAGTATAAGAGAAGTTAAGGGGAGATTAGTAATATTTATAGTTATAAGGTATAGTCTTATTAACTAGTAGTTTACTATACTATTTTAAATCTTATAAAAGAGGAGAGGTAGTCCTTTTTTAGTAAAAGTACTTTTTATTTATAAAAGGGTAGGTTTAATTAAAATCTAAATAAAATCTAAAAGAAATCTAATTAAACTAGTAAATAACCTTATACTTAAATAAGCTTCTTTCTTATTTACTAGTAAACGGCTTAATACTTAAACAAGCTTCTTTATTTTTTATAATAATAAATACTACTTATAGTCTTCGTTAGTTTCTTCCCTTTACTTACTTTAACCTTTTTACTTACGTATTTTTATATTTATATTTTATACCCTTTTTTGTCGCTAATTAACTATAAGTAAAAAACGTTTTACTTTAGTTTAGCGTAATACTAGTACTAGTACTATACCTTCTCCTTAAGGACTAGTAAGCTATTTTAGTACTAAAATACTATTTATTAATCTTATAATACTAAATACTAATTAAATTCCTTTAAAGGCTTTTATAACTTTTATTATTACTATACTTAATTAGTCTTTTTTAGTAGCCTTTATACTAGTTTCTTTAACTAATTTTACTTTTATTATTATATCTTAGGCTAGTTTTATAGTCTTACGCCCTTAGTAGCTAGCGATTCTCTTATTAAATAATTTAAAGTAGTTTACTAAGGTAAAGGCTTATTCTACCTTTTTACTAAAGCGTATAGCGGCTAATTTAAATTCTTTAAATAATAAGGCGCGTAAGCTTTACTATACTATAGCTAATTTTATATATAGCGAGTTATAGTTAAACTTTAATTAGCTTCTTAATTACTATATTAAGCTAGCTAATCTACGCGTAAATTTCTTTTATAAAACCCTTAATAAGTTCTTTATGTTTAATAAGATATAGTATTTACTTCTTAGCTTTTTTTTAATATACGTAATTAAGGGCGACGCCGGCGCCTTATACCTTTACTAATAGTTCCGTCCTTTTCTTAATTTTAGTACTTTTTAAAAGGTATTTAGTTTAAATTCCGTTATAAAGGCTTTTTAGTAAGATAATAAGGCTAATTTAGTTATAAAGCTAATCTTTATTAAAAAGATTTATAGCGTACTTCTTAGCGAGTATACTTATAAGCTAGCGACTAACGGGCGTCGATGTAAGTCTTTGTTTATAGCTACTTATAGCTACTATAACTTAAATCTTTATAAATACTACGAAAAGCAGTATATACATTATTAAAGGGGGTTAACTAATTAAGGTTATACTTTATAAGTTATAGTTTCGTAGTTTAGGTGTGTTTCCTTATTAAGCGTATTAAACGTATATACTTTTTACCTCTTTTACGTAAAAGGAAAGAAGTACTTATACTATTTAGCCTAAAGGGAGCGTTTTACGCTATTATAGCTTAGGTTTACTAAGCGTAAGGCGTCTTTACCTCTTTTAGTTATTTCTTTTAACTAGTTTTTAATTATTAGCCTTAATCTAACTACCCTAAGTTTATTTAAGGCGAGCTTTAATTAGTTTTAGCTAGCTTTATAAGGTGCTTTAACAAACTTAAGGTTATAAGTTGCTAGCGGCTTAGGCCTAACACCCTTAGTAACTTTAAGGCGTCCTACTAAAAAAAGGACTAAGCCTAAGGTCCTAAAGTTAGCTAAGACTCCTTTAAAAAAGCTAGTAACATAGTTAGCGCCTATTTTAGCGTAGGTTTCTTTAAGTATTAGTAAAAGCTAAGTAGTTTTATTTATAGTAAAGGCTTTAAAAAGGAAGTTAGACGTTATTCCTAAGGAGTCCTTAATTCTTATCTTACTAAAGTTAAAGAGTGTAATAAAGGCGGCTATTTACCTTATTCCTAAGATTATAAAGCTTAATAATAGCTTAAAGCTTAATTAAACTCCCTTTGTTTACTAAAGTACTAAGGTAGCCTTTAAAGATACTAAAGTGTTTATAAGCGTAATAAAGGGAGTAAAGGGGGCGAAGCCTACCGTTAAAAAGAAAGTTGCGTTTACTAAACGTACTACCCCTCTTAAGGCTAAGCTAAAGAAGGTAGTCGTCGAAGAGTCTGCTTTTAAAGGAGGGTTTAAGGAATTTAATCCTTCTCCTAAGTTTAAAGATAAGGGTAATAGTCTTAATAAGTTTAAGCTAAAGTCTAAGGAGGAGGAGGCTAATTTAAATAACGAAGGGTTTATTAAAGAGGATAACTAGTTCGTTAATTCTAATACTAGCTTTTACGCTACTAATTTAAATACTAAGATAACTAATAACTAGTCTTAGGCTTTAAGTAGGAGAAAGGGTTATATAAGTATAATAGGTTTAATTAAGTTTTTAGCGCGTTTTTTTAAGCTATGTAAATAAGATTTTTTTTAGCGCGCTTACTAAGCTACGTAAATAAGCTTTTTTAGCGCGTTTACTAAGCTACGTAAGTATTTAAAAATAAAATAAAGATATATTTATATTATAAACGTTTTACTATAAAATAATTATAGTTTTACTAATTAATAATAGCTATTACTTAGCTTATAGGATTAATTATAAGAATTTAAATAAAAGGAAATAAAAGGACTTATAAAACATAAGAAATATAAAGGAAATATACTTAAGTAGTAAGCAGCTTTTTTATTATAGTCTTACTTTTTATTTAGTAAGGTTATTTAGCCGTTATTTAGTAGCGTAAAATAAAAGTAATTTAGTATTATAATTTTAAACCTTTACTTTATAAGAGACTAATTAATTTTTTATACTAATATTCTTTACGTAGTTTATACTTCCTAATTAGTTTCTTATATTAGCGTATTATTATCTTCTTAAGCCTTATTAAGCTATTTATCCCCCCTTTTATCTTTAAAGCTTATCTCTTCTTCTTAATTTAGCGTTTAATTAGGTTTATACTAAATTCCTTCCTCGTCTTATATAAATTTCTTTAACTAGTTTTAAAGGAATGTTTTACTTCGTACTACCTTATTAAAGTAGGTAAGAACGTATATTTTGTTTTATAAAATTAATTTTATAAAGAAGGGGCCTTACTAACGGTAGCTAATTTTTAAGGTTATAAACATATTTATAGCCCTTAGGTTATCTTATATAAGAACAAAGTTATTAAGTTAAATACGCTAGCTTATAAGCCGACGTTAATAGTAATCCCTTTTATCTTACTTCGTAGCTTCCTTTTTATAGTATTTATTAATAGCTACTACGGCTTATTTTACGTCCTCTTTCTTATTAAGGAGAGATTTAATTTAGTTCTTAATAAGTTCCTTTAGTATTATATTATTACGCTAGTTTAGTACTTTTTAAGTTAGTGTTTTAACTTTAAAAGGTATTACTAGCTTATATTTATAAATAAGGTAAAAAGAAGAATACTTATAAAAACTTTATATTATTATTTAATTAGTAAAGAGTACTATTAAAAGCGCTTTTCTTTATTTAATTTTAGTACCTTTTATAAGTTTACTTAAAGCTTCTTTAATTAAGAAGTATTTAGCTTTTATAATACTATTTACCTTTACGTTATAAGCTAAAGTAATAACGTAAAGGATCCTAATTAGTTTATATAGTTAAATAAAGTAAAGTTTAAATTTACTTCCTTTATTAACTATAGCTATTAGCGAGACTTTATAGTAGTAAATAATATTTTCTTATAAGAAGCGTTTAATTGTTTCTAAGTCGGCTTTTATAATTACTACTACTTTAACGTAGCTAGTTAAGGTATATTATACTTTAATTAAAAACTTAAAGTTCCTAGTTATAAGTAGTAGTCTTTAAACGTTAAAATAGATTTTAATAAATAAGGCTATAAGTACGCGTTATAATTATACTATTTTAGCGTATCTTTTTAAAGTTTACTTTTAGTATAGTAAATATAATTTTAAAAAGGCGCTAACTTACGCTTTAAGCCCCTTTTACTAGTAATAAATTTTAAGTCTTTTAGTAGTAGCTTCTCTTTTATAATATTTAATAGTAATATATATATTTTTAATTAGTTTTCGCTTTAAATTAAGGTTATTAACTACTTAAAGGAGTATCTTATTTATCTTAACCTACTATAAGTACTAGTTATAGTAATTAAAGTATATACTTTATATAATAAACCGCTAAAGGGCTTATCTTTTTAAACTAAGTAGCTACTTATTAAAAATAAGGAATCTTAATATATTAATAAAGTAATCTAACTATTTTTTATTTTAATTTAAAAGTAGAATTTAATTAAATTCTACCTTATTTTAACTAATTAGTATATAAAAGATTTAAGTATTAATAAATTCTTTAAAGTTGCCTTTTTTCGCTTTTTTAGCTTAGTCCTTATTTATAATTAGTTTATAAGATAAAGCGTTTATAATAACGTTTTTTATACTAAAGATATATTAAACTTTAAAGTTAAATAAGCGGATTTACGTAATTTATTATAAAAGTAGTAATCTAAAGACGTTACTTAAAGAGCTATTTAACTAATAGTATAAGACGAAAGCGTTAGTCTTTAAGACGAAGTAAACACTATATAAATAACTACGAAGTTTGCGTAAGGCGTTTACTATTCCTTTTATCTCCTTTTTTATAATATTATAAGTAGCTTTTACTTTTGTTTAAATACTGCTTTTAAATTATATAAAGCGTTATTTCTTATTTTATAGCTAAGATAGTTTTACTCTTTATTTATTTAAGCTTACGTTTATAATAAGGAAAATAGTTACGCCCTTTATAGTATAGTTAATTATAATTAAGATTAGTAGTAAGGTAATAGTATTTTAAAGTACTTTAAAGCCGCGAATTTAATTAAATTCTTACTAAAATTTTTAATTTTTTTATAAAAGCTAATATAAGGGTTTTATAAGGATTATAAAATAGCTAATTTAAATTTAATAAAACATAATAAGGCTAAAGAATATATATATATCCTTAATGTTATAATATCGCCGCTAACTAAGGATTTTAATTATTTTAGCTTAATTAAAGCTACGTTTATTATAACTATAGTAGTATTTAACTACTTTTACTAATTACTAGTACTATTACGATTTTACTACTACTATAATAACTTTAGTAAGTTTAAAGTTTATAAGAACTTTATTAACGTTTCTTAAGTGCTTAACAACGTATTTTCGTAGTCTTTTTTTAATATATTTATTATTATACTTTGTTTTTAGCCCCTTTATACTTACGTTATTAATAAAGGCGTAATAAACCGTAGGAATTAGCGTATTTAAGATTTAATTAATTATTTAATAAAATTACGTAACTAAATTAGTTACGCCTTATAAAAGCGTATACATTTATAAGAGTTTAATTCTAGTCTTAAAGGTTATTATATTATAAGATTCTAAAGTAAGTAGAATTTAATTATATTTAGAAAAAAGATTAATAAGACTAATTAGTTTATATATTATAATATCCTTTAAAAATTTATTAGCTACTAGTAAGATAAACATATCTTAAATTATAAAAGCATTATATTTAACTACGTTATTAATAAGTTTTAGCTTATTATCCTTCTTTTTAATAAAGAACTAATAGTTATAATAAAAGGTATAGCTATCTTTAAGTACTTTATAGTCTTTTCTTATTTATAAGAGCGTTACTACTTTCTTTTAAAAAGCGTAAGGAATTAGTACTATCCTTAACTACTAAGCGCTATAAAGGACGGTTTTAATTACTTATAAGGGCGCTACTTCCTTTTTAACTCTGCTTATTTTAAAGAAGTCTTATAATAAAGCTGCTTTATAGTTAAATAAGATTTATATAAATAATGCTTACTCCTCCTTTATAAGTTTTAGTAAGAGTCCCTTTAGTATTAGTAGAAGCTAATTAAACGTAAGCTAAAAACTCTTTAGTTATTTATTAAATTATAGTATAATAAATACTTTAAATTTAGGTAGTTTTTATTAAAGGTCTTTTTAAATTCTTACCTATTCTTTACTTCTTTAATTAAGGTCTCCTAAAGGCGTTAATTTGTTTAAGGGTTAATTATTAAGCAATTAAACTTTATTTACCTTTTGCTTATAAAGCGTATTAATTAAGATAACGTTTAATCTAAGTTAGTCCTCTTTATAAGCTAATTCCTTTTATATAATCTCGTTCTTATAAGCAAAGTTAAGGATAGCTAGTATGTTAAAGAGGTATTTAGCCTTAACTCGTTTAATTACTTTATTATTTTTTTTTAACAGAAGTAAAGCTTTATAGTTAGTACTAGTAAAGTTTAATTAGTCTTTAACGAGTTTTAAAAGGCTAGTCGCTTCTTTTATTATACCCTTTAATCTTAGTAAAAGACTTAAATAAATAGTAATTATCCTTAATTAATTACTATTTACTCGTTTAAAGACTCGTACTATTTAGCTACTTTAATAAAATTAAGGGTAACGACTAGTCGCTAATTATTAAAGATTATACTACTATATAAAGTAGTGTTATTACTATGTATAAGCGTAAACTTTGCGTTTATAATAAAAGGTATACTAAGTAGGATTAGGTTTATACTTCGCTGTTCTTTAAAAACAAAGAAATAAGTTGTTAAAAGGTACCCTCCGATTTATACTAGTCTTTGCGCTTCTTTAGTAAACTTTTTTATTAATTTATATACTCTTTAAAACGTTACTATTATTAGCGTAATAGCTAAGTATACTTACTATACTAGGTTAACGCTAATCGTGTTTACTTATAACCTACTATTTATAATTACTTTTATAAATGTTTTAATCGTACTTACTAGCTTAATATTAATAAGGATTTATAGTAATTTAGTTAGTTATATAAAGCTTATTAATATACTAATTGTTTAAAAGAGCGATTTAAAGGCTAGCTCTTAGGCGTTTTTAATTAAATTTATCTCTACTTCTTAGCTATAAGTATTAAGGACAAGGGTTTTATTAAGTTTATTATTTGTTATTTAAAGTTTTTTAATTACCTTAATAGTAAGGTAAAGGACTTTTATACTAATAGGTTTTGTTTAAGCTTACTTGTTTTTATTAACGTAAACTATGCTTTCTACTAAGCTAACAACGTTAGCGAAGTATACTAAAAGGTAAGCGGCGACTAGCTTACTAAGCTTTATTAAATTAGCTATCTCCTTAAGGCCTATTCTATGAACTTTTTTGTGATTAATGCTCCTATTAGCTGTAATCTTTGTATTTGACCTACTAGTACAAAAAGATACATATAAATCTCTACTAAAATCAAAGTTACTCTTGTTTACTACTGCCCCCCCCCTGCACCGCCGCCTGCACCGCCACCTGCACCGCTGCCTGCAACGCTGCCTGTAACGCTGCCTGTAACGCTGCCTGCAACGCCGCCTGCAACGCCGCCTGCAACGCCGCCTGCAACGCCGCCTGCAACGCCGCCTGCAACGCCGCCTGCAACGCCGCCTGCAACGCCGCCTGCAACGCCGCCTGCACCACCGCCTGCACCACCGCCTGCAACGCTGCCTGCACCACCGCCTGCACCACTGCCTGCAACGCCGCCTGCAACGCCGCCTGCACTACCCCCTAAATGCCACCGACTCTAGCAGTCCCTCTTTGAATTTCTACACAACGCAACGCCACACTGCTGGCAGCCTGTTGTAATACGGGCTGTCTGACGCGGCGCCTTTGCCAAAGGTGACTCTGTAAGCACTGTATTGCGCTTTTTTGACGAGCAAAAGGCGCAATAAGGCTTATTTAGCAGATGAATTTGCTGGTGTTGTTGACCTTCGTAATAATTTAAAATTACGGCTAGTCCCGCATTACGAAGGGCGACTAGCTAACCGAATTTTTAAAAGATTTGCGTAAATAACTGCTCCTTAAAGCTGCTTTAGCTTTTGGCTAGAGTCTGCTAGCCGTACCGTTGCAACAAGTAGGTGTTTGTAACTACAACTTTAAGAAGAAAAAGAAAGAGAAGGGCCTGCTGCCTACCGCGCCGAAATCGCTGTTTTGCAGCATATTCTGCCCGTAACTAGTTACTAATATTAACGCTATTTATATAGTAGTTATAAGAGTTAATAATCTATAGGATTAGCAGGGTTTTAGTTACTTAATCGCCGAAGGGGACGTAAGCGGTTTTTACGCAACTTAACGTTTTTTTTAGCCGCTAGCGAAGCCTTTTAACTACCGTCTCGTAGCCGTTGTATTGCGTACTTAATAAAAGCACAAAGGCATTGTCTTTAAAGCTAAGCTATATAACGTTAGTAGTCTAATGTTTTTAAGTAAAAACAGTGCCTTAAGGTATAAAGTCCCTGCTTTTCTCTCGCGCCTTTAACGTAGCTAGTTACTTACTATCTACTTAATTTACCCGCGTTGTCCCCGTTGCCGCAATACCCGTCTCTCGTAGCTTATTAAATAAAGGAGGTATAGCGAAAAGATTATCTATAAAGCAGTAGTAGCCGTGTTAAGGAGACGGTAAAGGGAGTAGTTTTTAAAAGAGTTTAATTATAACTCCCTAAGTAAGAGCTAATTTAGGATAACTTACTAAATTATACTTAATAAGGCCGTTGCCTTTTAAATAAAAAACCTATTTTAAGAAGTAGCTAAAGTTTGTAATTACCTAAACTTTATACCTTAGAAATATAGGCTTATTAGGTATATAAACGATATCTCTACTTCTGCTTATAAAGCGGACCATAGCCTCGTTAACGCTAACTTTTAACAATAGCCTTTAGTAAGTTATAAACGTATTTTAAATATAGTCGCTCTAGCCCTTAACTTTGCTAAATACTAACGAAGTTATCGTCGAATTTAGTGTATCCTACGTATAGAAGCGTCGGTATAGTCTAAAAAAGCGATCTCTTAACATAAATCTAGCAATAGGATAAATTACTATAATAAGGGATAAATTCTAATACTTCCGCATTAAAGGGAGAGGGCTGTAGGTTATATAAATCAACATCCTAAGGAATAAGTAGACCTCCTTTGCGTAGGTAGGCTGCTAGCCCTTTAGTAACCTCTCGTTAATATATTAAACCTATTCGTAGACTAGCGAAAGAGGGTAAAACAACGTAAAAATTTCGAAGACGGTAGGAGGTAATTCGAATAGTTAGCGGCTAAAAGGGAGTAGCCGAGAGGACTTAAATTTCGTCGTATTTAGGAGGGTATTCGGGAGGGTATTCGGGAGGGCTATGGTAGGGTATTGCAGCGGCAATAGCGGCGAAGAGGGAGGATTTGCGGCAGTAGGAGCAGTAGTAGTAGTAGTAGCAGTAGTAGTAGTAGTAGTAGTAGTAGTAGTAGGAGCAGTAGTAGTAGTAGGAGCAGTAGTAGTAGCAGGAGCAGTAGCAGTAGTAGTAGTAGTAGCAGTAGTAGTAGTAGTAGCCTTTAAGCGTTGTTTTTTAATAGCCTTTTCGCTAATTTTTAGCCGGTCTTTGCGTTTTCCTCTAGCTATAATAGTAATTAATAAAAATTAGTTAAGGAGAGGACAGGTCTCTATACTTTTTACTATAGTAGACTGTCGCGCGCGTAACTAGTAGGGGTTGCGCGCCATTGCTTAAGTACACAGAAGTTAAGAAACCTATAAAAAAAGTTTATAAAATAGGCCTTAAGGAGATAGTAACCTTAATCTTTATATTTAACGCTTCTTTTACAACTTAATCTATACGTAAGGCGCGTACTAGCTTTAGTACTATAGTCTTAGCTTTCTTAATAGCCTTTTTCTCGTCGTCTCTTATTAGCTATATAGCTTTTAAGATTTAACGTAGCATATATAAAGTCTAATTAGATTCTACCGTTACGTTGCTAAAATTTTCTAATAGCGTTAAAAGCGGCTTTATATAGGTTTATAGCACGTTTATAAAGATTTTATTATTATTACTAACATTTACTTTTTTAAAGCGTACCCTTTTATTTACGGCTAGGTTAGTGTTTACTATTATATAAGGTGCTATAATAGGGTTATAGTTAGTAATACTTCGTAGGCTAAGTTAATTATATAAAGATAAAGTAAGGGTATTAATATTATCTAAGGTTTAATTATATTCTACTAGTTTAATAGTATTAATTTTAGTAGTAAGGGGTAAAGTAATTATAAGTAGCGTAATTAAACTATTTTAATTCCTTATAGTAAAAAGGTAAAGTAGTTTAGTTTTTACCCTAATCCTTTATACTATTGCTTTTACTATTCCTTTTACGCTATCCTAGTTAGGGTAGCGAGTAAGAAGGGACTAAACAACGCTTTAAATATAGCTAATCTTCTTAAACTAGTAGAATAAGGCTTTTAAGACATTCTTACTACGCGCTAGGTTTTTAACGCTAATATATAGTTTACGCTTATTAAAGACGTAAAATAAGATAAAGTAGCCTTTGTTTTAGTAAACCTAATTATAGTTATATATCTAATGTTTTAGGTTACTATAGTAAAAGCAGATTTTAATTAGCTTTACGTTTTATAGTATACGCCTTAGTCCTTAAAACTTTTTACTATAGTTACTATACTATCCTTTTTAATTATATCTTTAAGATTAGTATCCTTATAGCTCTTTTCCTTAGTAGTTAATATTAATATAGCTATAGTTTTTAACGTAATTAAAGTTTTATTTAGCTTACTTTTATAAATATAAGTTTTAAAATAGCTAGCTAAGTTATAGCTAAGTTATTCTTAATTAAGATTAAACTAAGAGAACGGCCTTAATAAGCTTATTTTAGTTAATGCTTATTTCCTTAAATTTATAAATAAAGGCGTTAAGTTTAGCGTTTTATAAAACTACTAATATAGTTATAGCTAGTATAGCTAAAGCTTATAAATTAAAAGTAGTAAGGGTAGTTAGTAAGCTTAGGTTTATAGTACTAATATAAGCTGTTTTTGTTTAAGTTTATAGTTTTAGAGTAGCTTAATTAAAGTTGTCTTCCTTAAAGTGTCCTTCGCTATAGTTTAAACGTAGTACTTTTTATTTAAGGAAGTCCTTTATAATTTTATTAAAATCCTTAAACGTAGTAACCTTTAAGTCTTTTACTTTAAGCTTACTAATAGCGTAAAAGTACTAAGAGGTATCTTTTAAAAGCTTTTTAATAAAGCGCTTAGTATATTTTATTATAGTTAATTTAATTTTTACGTTAAATAAAAGGCCTTTAAATTTTTTAAAAGCTTTTATAAGGTAAATTAAATTAAAAAGGAGGTTTTTTATAAGCTAATTATTAATATAAGACTAAGGGTCCTTACTATAACAAGGGTCTTTAAACTAAAAGTATTCCTTTATCTTTTTTATAAACGTTGTCTAAGTAGTAGTTTAATTAAAGCTAAGTATAAACTTAGTAATGTCCTTTACCTAGTTTTTAACTTTGTTTATATAGTAGTAAGGGAACTACTTAACGTAGTTATTATTACTTAGGTATACTTAGTTAGTATAAAAGTTAAAGGTTTTAAAGTAGTCTATTACTCCTTTCTTATTAAATATTTTTAATCCGTCTTTACTAGGTAGCGGTATCGTTACTACTAAACAATAAATTACTAAGGCTTACGTAAGTACCTAAGCTAGTTTTATAGCTTAAAAGCTAAGTTAAGTTTAATTAGTCCTATCTAAAGTACTAGGTTTAAACTAAGGCGTAATATTACTTATAATGTTAAAGTAATTATTCTTTACTATTTTAATTACTACTTTTATATAAGTTGTTTTCTAAATAGTAAAATGCTTCTTAGTAAGGATTTTAGTATAGCTAAGGGCTATAAAACAAAAATAAGTAATAAGATAAAGGGTATTTAATTTTTAAAGTATTTTTATACGTTTTTCTATCTTACTTATTAAGGTTTTTCTTTTAGTTATTGTCTTTATAATCCTTCTTTTTATATTTCTTTCTTCTTACCTACCTTTATAGCTACTTATAAAGGGTAGGCTAGTCTTTCTTTAGTCCTTACCGTAAGTTTAGCTTACTCTTTATTTTTAAGGTTTAATTAGTTACTTTATAAGCTTAATTAAATTTTAATAAATTAGTATTCTCTTCTTACCCGCTATTATAGCTACTAGTAAAGGGTAAGCTAGTCTTTCTTTAGTTTATACTATAAGTCGTAGCTTAACTCCGTTTTTTTTATCTTACCTACTACTACGGCTAATAGTAAAAGGGGTAGGCTAGTCTCTCTTTAGTTTATACTATAAGTTATAGCTTTAACTTTTTTATTCGTTATATTATATTTTTAATTAGTTTTTAGTATTAATAAGGCCTAAGTACTTACTTACTTATTTTTATAATTTAAGTAGGTTATATAAAATTATTATTATATTAGTAGTTTGTTTTTCCTTTACTTAAAAGGGCTATAAGGAGTAATTAGTTCCTTCTCTTAGCTATTTAGCTTTAAAAATAGCGTAAAAGTTATTTTATTATAATAAGGTAGTAAAAATTAAATAAGTTAAGTATATTTATATTTAAAGATGTAAAATTTATAATGTTTTAGTAAGGGAAGAAAAAAAAGGAAAAGAAGGAAGTAAATAAATAAAATAAATAAAGAATATACTTAAGTCTTTCTTTAGTAGTTAGCTATACTTAAATCTAATTAGTATTAGTTAATTAAGACTATATTATAGTAATATAAAAGGTTTACTTTATTAGTAATACTTTTAAGTTATTTTATAAAATGTAAAAAGGTTTTTATAAGTATAAATCTAAGTATATCTACTAATAACGCTAGCCTAAGTACTAAGGTACTAAGATAGCTACCTTAGCGTAGTCTATAGCTTAGGTAAAAGGAGGGGGCCTAGGTCTAACTCCGAAGAAGTTAGCGGCTAGCAAAGGCCCTAAGTACTAAGAAGCGTAGGTTACATTATCTAAAGGCTAAGGATTCCTTATAAGAATTTAATTAAACTTATTTAAAGGCTAATTAGATTCGCTAAATAAATCTAATTAGGTTTGTCCGGAGGCTAATTAGATTTATAAAAAAAACTAATTAAATTAGCTAAAGGACGAGTACGTATATGTATAAGAGTCTAATTAGTAGATTAGTTGCTTATCTAACTAACATAACTAAATCTAATTAAAAATAGCATATATATAGGTAAAGTCTAATTAGGTTTAATGCGCTAAAGCAGAAGAACTTAACGCTGCGCCTTTAGACGGGAAGGTCGGTTAAGTTTGCGAAACAAGGGCTACGTACGTAAGTATAAGGTAACTATGTTACTAGCCCTTTATTCCTCCTTATATTAGGCCTCCTTTAGCTTTGCTATAATTGTTAAAATGCGGTACGCTTATAAGGCTCCGTAGTTTTTACTTTTATACCTTTTAGCTTATAAGGCGTAAGAGTAGCTAATTAAACGTAGACTTTAGTATAGGCTTTATAAGGATATCCGCGATTTAACTCTTTAAAGAGACGTATTTAACTTTAATTAGTCCTACTAAGAGTAAGGTTAGGTAAAGCCTTACTTACTAAAACAACTAAACTAATAATAACAAACTACCTACTAACTACTTATAGTTGTGCTATGCCCGTACATTATTACTATAATAGGGCATAGCTAAGTAGAGCTACTAGTAAAAGGTTATTTTATTAGTAGTTTTAAAGTATAATAAGTAGTTCGTTTAGGATTATAAATATAATCCTAAACAAACCTATTCCTACTACTTTGTACTATATACCTAATAACGCTTTTTATATTGTCTTTTCCGTATTATTCTTTTATTATCTACTTTACTAGCTCTACCTCCCTCCTTTTCTAAGAAAGGGAGTATTGTTTTTAACTTATATAATTAAAAAGGGCGGTAGTAAGTAGTAAAAAATGTTTTATAATTTTAATTAGTTAAGTAAGTATTTATAATTAAGCGATCTTAAATAAGATTACTTTTATAATTTTAAACGAAATAGTATTTATAATCCTTAACGAAATTACTAATTACTATTAACTAAAGGGTAGTTACTAGCTATAACTTACTCCTCCCTTAGAATATTTTTTAGTACTTATTATATTAGTAAAGAGAAGGAGTTATAAATAAAAGAAAGGAAAGAATAAGTACTACTTATCCGTCTTATTATAAACTAAAAAAAAGAAATAAATAAATAAAATAAAGGAAAGTAAACCTAGCGTCCTCTTTAGTTAAGATCGCGTATTATTATTACCTTCCTTAGTCTTTACTCCTAATCTTAAGTAGCTTGCTTCGCTACCTCCTTTACTAGGTACTAGTTTATATTTACGACGGCCTACTCCTTATTATTTATAGTAAAACGCCTTTATTTAGTTTAGCTAAGGAGCGCTATAAGGGCTACCGGCGTAAAGGTGCTAGCGCTATTAGTAAAAAGAGGGCGCGTTGTCTTAATACGGGCTATCTTAGCTATAATGTCCTTAATTTCCGTAGGTAGGTTAGCTAATTACTTCTTCCGCTACTACCTAAGGACGACTGTGCTTATCCCGTTATCGTTGTTATCTTTAGCGAAGGAGGAGTCGCTGTTACTATTAGAGGTAAACTTCGACACCTTTTTAGCGTTAAAAAACCTACTACTTGCTTAGCTAATAGCTTAGCTAACGAGGTAAGCTTACTTAGCGCGATTCTACGTAGTCTTAGTAAAACGCCTTTTAATTAGATTAGCTAGGTCTTAAGCCTACTATTGTTTTAAGGCTAGCTTAGTAATCCTTAAAGAGACGCGTTTCCTTATTAAAGCCTCTTAGGTTATAGTAGCCTTAGCTAGCTTAGCTAGCTTAGCTACTAAGGTTTTAGCTAGCTAAGGGGGCTTAAGGGCGTCTTTCTTAGGCTATAGTAAGGTAAGGGACTAGTACTTTAGTAAGTTTGTATTCCTAAGCTTACTACGGCAAAGCGCTAAGCGGTAGTACTAGTTTATATACTAGTTAACCTACCTAGCTAGTTCCTTAGCGTTTACCTTAATTATACCCTTAGTACGCCCTTTTAAGCTTCCTTTTCTTAAAAAAACCTTTTTTAGCTTATCCTTTATTACTACTTTTGTTTAGCCTTTAGTCTTATTTAAGGTAAGGCTATTTAAGATCGTAAGCTTAGGGAATATATTCGCTAGGTAGTTTACTACTAGCATTTTAGGCTTACGGAGGGGGCTATAGTTATTATAGCTAAGTTTAAGGCGTATAAATATAATTTAAGCAAAGACTATAACTTTTAACTTTTGCGTTAGGGTTATAGCTATGCCGATGCCGGGGTAAGGGTGCTTATAGTCCCTTAAGTCCTCTTATCCCTTAATTTAAAGCTCGCTATTATCGTCTTAAACGGTCTTATAAAAGAAAACCTACGTAGATTCTATAATATAAAGGCTATATTACTATTTATTAGTTTACTTTACCTTTAGCTTATATTTAACGGTTATTTAGCCCTTTACTTTAGCTCTTTACTAGTATTAGTTTAAAAACTTAGTTATAAGTTTTTTAGTAATGCCCTAGCGTTTAGCCTTAAGGTTATTAATTTAGTATAAAGTTTAAGCGGATTAGTTAATAATCGCTAATATAAAATAGTTTTTATTAAAGACTAAGGCTATAAAGAAACGCTTATTATACTTAGCTTTTAAGTTAATTATAGTCTTTATCTAAGCTTACTATGTTATTATTATAAAAAGGCTAATAATAAGCTAAAGATTTTATAAAATTATAATAAAGCTAGCGTAAAGGGCGCTATTTAGTATTTAGTCCCGCTATAGTAGTATACCCTTTAAATTAAAAAGCTTTACTATATATAAGTATATTATTATACTAAATAAGCCTAAAGTATAAGCGTAGTAAGGGAGGAGATTCGGGAACGCACGTTTTAAAGTAGTAGTATTAGCTAAAGTTACGTTCTCTAAGTTATAGTAGGATAGGCGCCGTAGGATCTTAAGCCTAGTAAATCCTAGGTTTAGGAAAATAGTGCAGTAGTAGTGTTTACTAAAGGATTTGTTTTAAGGGTTAATACCCTTTAGCTAGTCCTCCGCTAAACGGATAGCGGTACGGGTAGTAGTAGCTACGCTTAACTTTATACTTTTATTTATAAAGGAGAAGAGAGGGGGGGGAAAATAAGAGGGAAAGGGTAAAAAAGAAAAGGGAAAGGGTATTACGCTTAAAGGTAATTTTATTTAAGACTTTAGTAATAGTTAATTAAGAAGCTAATAACGCTATAAAAGGGGGAATTAGCTATATTACTTACGTAATAAGGTTAGTAGTTATAGTAAATGTAAGAATTGTAGGATTGCTAGTACGCTAGTACGTATTTAGTAAGCGGTTTAGCAATAATAAAATATGTGTAAAATTAATAGATTTTGTGCGTAGATTAATAGAGTATTTAAACTATAAAGATTTAGGCGTAAAAACTATGTATTAAGATGGCTACTTTATTTATAATTAAAAGGTAGGAAAATCCCCTACTTATTACACTATAGGAGGAGGGGTAGGTAACGTAACCATAGTATAGGTAATATACCGCATTTAGAAGTACGCTATACCGAAATAGGACTAGCGGACTTTGCCCGTAGGCTTAGCCGTAGGTCTTGTAGGTTTAGCTATTAACTAAGCGCTAAAGGGCGCTGTAATCTAGGTAGTAAACTAATGCGCTGTAGGTCCTGCTATGCGCTGTAGCTTAGCGGTTTAAGGCGCTATAAGGCCTATAAGGCCCTACCTAAATAGTATTAGTTATAATAAGTCGCTTACTAAGCGTATTAGTATAAACCGTATATCGCTGTAAAGCGCTAAGCCTACGCTATCTAACGGTACTAGTTATACTCTTATAAGTATAAAACTTAGCTAAGTAAATTTAAAAACCGACAGTAAATACTTAAGAGAAGGAGAAAAAGTAAATTTTTAGTGCGTTAAAACAACCTTCTTATACGTAAATAGTTAGCTTTTCCTTTATTTAATTTAATTTTAAAAAATACCCTTATTTATTCTTATAATAAAGAGAGCTTTTATAAGTACGTTTTACCTTAAGGCCTTTTTTTAGTAAAAAAGAAGTAAGAAATTTATAAGGTAGTATGCTTATAAATAGTAAATGTAAGGCTTTTTAAGGTAAATTTAAATAAAAGTTAAAAAGAACGTCTTATATAAGATTTATTTAGTATAATCTTAAATAAGATATATTTTTAAGGGTAAAAAAGCCCTTTCTCTTCCTTTCTTTTTATATATTACTATTAATACTTTACTTATATTTTTACTATTAATAACTACTATATTTAAACGTAAGGTCTTTAAGTAATTTATAACTAAGATTACTACTTCTCTTTTACTATTAAAGAAGAAGGAGGAGAAGGAGGAAGAAGATTTAGCCTTATATAATACGTATAGCGTTATAAATGCCTAGGTTCCGCTTATAGGCCGCGGTATATAGCGCGTTTAGGGCGAAGAGATTACTTATTAGCTTTTTATAGCGATTTTAGTACTAAGCAGCTTTTATACTATTCTTTATAGCTTACTTAAGCTTTTAAAGCTTATTAACATTTACTAGCTTTAGGCTTTAAGGGTTAAATACCTAAGCTAAGCCTTACCTTCCTTTTTAAAGGGGTTTTATACCTTATCTTTTATTTTAAGGGTAAACATTATTATATAAGTGTATTTAAAGGCTAACGTCGGTGCCTTACTATCTCGCTAGTACATTATATACGCTAAGGAGACCTTTAGGATCTTACTTAAGCTTATAATAGCCTAACTTATAAGTAATAAGTAGTACGTATATACTTTATTTATTTAAGTATATAGTATTTATAATAGCGCGCCTTACCTTTATTATAAGAATTAAATGTTTAAATAGTACTACCCTTTAGTTAATAAAAGCGGCGAAGTAGTAGCTTAGCGTTACGTTATATACTCGTTTTTTAAATATATATTAATAAGGACCCTAAGCTACTTAACTACTTACGCTAACTATCTTTTTTACGTTAAGGAGAACCTTTACTCCTTTTTAAAGCTTTATTAAGCGAAATACCCCTTATTTTGCTAGCTGTTTACTTATTTTAGGATAAAAGAGGCTTTGCCGCTATAAGCATTAAACTTAGTAGCGTACTCGCCTAAGGACTAGTCCTTGTCGGTATTAATCGATTTTATAGCCGTTAAGGAGAACTAAGAGGTACGTAAAGCGGCTATGTCGGCTATAGTAGCGGCGGTAGTAGCTACGGCGGCTAAACGACCTATGTTAAAGCAGTTAACCTAAGAGTAGAAGAAGAAGGCTACTACTTTATTTAGCCGCTTAGCTATTAGGGTAAAGTAGTTTAATTAGACTTTGCTATAAGCATAAGGAGGTTTAGCTAAAATAACGATTTTAAAGTTAACGCTAGTAAGGGTAAGTAGCGTAAGGCCGATTAAAATAAATAAGTTAGTAAGCTATTTAAGACGAAGCTAAAGAGACTATTTAAAAAGGGGTAGTTATATATAGTAGATTTTAAGGGTAGTTAATAGCTCGTTTTTAATGTTATAGTCCGCTATTTCGTTTTCTATTTACTATATACCTTCTTTATCTTAAATAAACTTTTTTAACTAGCTTAAAGGGTAAGTTCCTTAAAGGGCTACTTTATTAAGTTACTAAAGTTTATAAACGTAGTTAGTACTAGCTTTATAAATAATAAATAAACTGTTTTATTAGTATTAAAGCTTATCTTTAATAAACTTACTAATTTCTTATTTATTATCTTATAGTAGTACTATATTACCTTCTTTTATCTTATCTTTTAGTCCTTTTATCTTATATATATCCCTTTTTATTTTAAAGGTAGCTAATTTTTTTTAAAAAGCGTAGACTAAATTAATAGCCTTTTTAACGTCTTTTTAAAGCTAAGCTAGTATTTAAATTTAAGTTTATAAAAACTCTTTTAAGGTTATTTCCGTTTATTAGTTTAAGACTTACTAGGTTAGGATTACTACTTTTACTAGTAGGACAGCCTCTTTACTATATACTAAGTAAAAGGGGGTATACTTATACGACTTCCTTACTATAGTCTTATTAGCTAAAAGGACTTTAAGTAAGTACTTTATTTACTTTTACTTTTCTTAATCGCTAAGTTTAGCTAAGGATTTAGTAATAAGGAAGTGTCTTACTTTTACTATGCTATTAGCTAGCGGGTTATAAGCTAAAATCGTAATATAGGCTATCTTAAGATCTTTATAAGCTTACGTAACTTTGTCTTTAAATTTTAAGCCTTTATTTACTATTACTACGACTAAAAGGCTATAGTTAGTAAAAACGGTTCCTTTTAGGAATTATAAGGGGGTAAGTAGTTAAGGACCTAAAGCCTCGTTATACTAAGCTCGGGGAGACCCGCAAAGGGTTATAAGGGGCGGGGCCTAATCGCTAAGTAATATAAGGGGATAGTACTAGCTACGGCGAAATGTAGTGTAAGGGGGCTATAGTCTTTAGCGAGGATCGCTAAAGGGGTTTTACCCTACTTAGCGACGCTCGCTAGGCGTTAGTACTTTTGTACGCCGAGGCTTGCCGTAGGGTAGTACTTTTGTCCGCTAAGGCCCGCTATAGATTAGTAACCTTGCCCGCCGAGGCTTAGTAGGAAGTAAGGCCTTAGATCTTAGAAAAGTATAAGGAAGCTTATACTGCCCTAAGGCTGTAATAATTATATATATCTTCCTTTTTAAAGTAAAACTAATAAGGGGGTAAGTAAAAGTCTTTATATTACCTTACCTTTATACTTACGCTGTTTATCCTTTTATACTTATCTTACTTTATAACTTATAACGCTAGTTACCTTTTTATAATTCTTTTACTTTTACTAATTAAAGAACTAATAAACTACTTAAAAGGTGCTTATGTATACTTAAAAATAAATTTAAAGGATATATACTACTAGATTTATATTTACGTAAAAGACTAATAGAAAACAGCTTTTTATACTTAGTATAGCTACTTTAAATATACTATTATGCCTTTTAGCTTTACTAACGCGCTAGCTACGTTTTAAGTATATATTAATTACTACTTTTTTAACCTTTTTAATAACTATTATATTATATACCTTAATAATATCCTTATCTACTTTAATTTAGAAGAGGAATACTAGTAGTACCTTTAATAAGTATGCTAGCGCCTTTAAAAGGCTAAGCTTTACATTAATTTAAAGAAGTGCTAATTCTTTTAAACTTAAGTAGACTTCCTTAGCTACGTTATTAGGATTAACGGGGTTAGTATAAACCTAACGAGGGTAACGGCTATTAAAGACTAGTTAACCCCGAAGTTATATTATAACGTATAAGTTATACTTAGGTTTATTAATTTCTACTACTAGTTTATTAAACATTACTTATACGTCGTAGCCCCCTTAATAAATCTACTTAAAGGAGGCTAAGTAGGTAAAAACTTTAGTCCTTTTTATTAAGAAAAGCAATAAGACGAAGCTTTTAAATAGCTAAAAGGCGCTTTTTAATTAGCTACTATTTTATACTACTAAGACCCTTTACGCTTAACCTACGTTAAGACTAACGCCTTTAAGGTCGCTATTTTAAGCATCTTAACTTAATAAGTAAAGGATCGCTAAAAGCTTATAGCTTATTAGTTACGTAAGCTCTTTAACACCGAGACCTAGTAGGTAATAGGATAATAAAAACTCTTAGCTATTATAAAAAGCCTAAAGTAATAAAAGTACTACTTACTTAGTTTACCTAAACTATTCTTCGTCCTTACTAACTATTAAGCCCTTATAAGCGTGCTTAAATCCTTAGCCTAAGACCTTAATAAACAACTTATAAGATAAGTTTACCGCTTTACTATCTTCGACTTTTACGTAAAACACCGCTTAAGCGTTCTTAACCCCGCTAATAAGCTATTTCGTCGCCTTAACTATACTAATTAAGTAGTCCTTATTACTAATATCCTCTTTACCCTACTAAAGAAACTTAATATACTATAAGAGTTGCTTAATACAATGTATAAGTAAATTACCGCTTTACTATATTAATAAGGGAAGACTAACGCGGCTTATAAAACAATTAAACGGATTAAAAAGGCCGTAGTTAGCGGCTTACTTAACGCTATTACTACTCGCTAATAAGCGTAGCTTCCCTTAAACGAAGACTAAGAAGAGATTAGCTTAGTATAGCTTACTATCCCCTTTTTAGTTATAACCTAAATAGTCGGCTTTATTAGCTTATAAGAAGAAGAACCCTTTAAAGACCTATACCTTATAGTTAAACCTTTATAGTAATAAAACGCTTAACTTTAGTAAACTATTTAAAAGATAGTTTAATATAAGGGGAGTTATAATAGGTATACTCTTAATGCGTAAGGTACTCTCTTTTATAAAGGATAACTAGTTATCCTAAGAAAAGCTACCCTTTATAAAAAACTCTTATACGTATACTATAACTACCTTTAAGCTAGGTATATAAGGGGAAATAAAACCTTAAAACTCTTATCTTAAAAATTTTACTAAGTTAACGTAAAACAAGACGTAAATTAGTATATACGCTTTTACTTAATTTACTAAGGGACTTAAAGGCCTTAATATAAGCTATATAAGTAGCTATAATCTTTACTACTTTTAAAATACCTTTTTTAAGAAATTAGTATAGATTTCCTTATAAGGCTATTACTAAGTTTTAAACCTAATAAGAGAACGTATACCTTTATCCTTATAATTATTAATTGCTTTACTAAACTAGCGCTTTTTATCTTTATTACTAAAACGCTTACGGCTATAAGTTTAGTAAGACTACTATACTAATACGTAAAGTACTAGTTTAGCTCCCTTAAGGGCATTATTAATAACTATAATAAACTATTTACTAGCTAATTTTAAAAGGAGTTTACTTAAGCTTAATCTATTAAAAAGCGGATATTAACCGCTTACTACCCTTAAATAAATAGGTAAACGGAATAGGTAAATTAAACTATTAAGAAATACCTCCGTACTTATTACTTAAAACACTTTAAAGCTTAGATAAAGATCCTTTAAAACGCGGAGTTTACTACTAATAATAGTACGTACGCTACTATAAGCGTATCTTTATTTAAGGCCTTATACGGATACTATCCGTAAATAGTAGGTTACCTCCTTCCTTATAAAACTTAGGTATAAGGAGTAATTAAAAGGTTGCGTAAGCTAAAGGAAATTTATAAAAGCGTTTATAAACATTAAGAGTAAGCGGTAGCTATATAAGCTAAGTATTATAATTAGCGCTACTAACCTTAGGAGTACGCGGTTAAGTAACGCGTAAGCCTATTAACTAAGAACTTCCGCTTTAAGATTAGTCGTAAGCTAGCTTTAACGTATATCCTTATTTATATACTATAATAAATTAGTAAGCAAGCTTATAAAGTTTACTTACCCTTCGTTTATTATTAAATCTACAACGTTTTTCTAGTCTTTTTACTAAAGCTTTAGGTTAATAAGATAAAGGATATAAGCCTTAGCCCCCTCTTTAAATTAGCTAAAGAGGAGGAAGAATTTAAGGTTAAATAAATTATAACGTATAAAAGGGAAGGAGACGAGACATAGTACCTTGTTAAGTAGAATAGCTAGCTTATAAAGTATAACTTTTAAAAACTAAAGGAGTACCTTAAAAACGTAAAAGGGGTATTATAAAAGTATTATAAGAAATACTAAAAGAGATATAAATAATAGGACGAATAAGTAGTTAAGTAGTACTAAAAAAGAATTACTTTTACTACCTTTTAAGCGCTTTATAGCGCTATGTTTATTATATTACCTAAAACCTAAGCCCTTTTAAAGGCTCTTCCTTAGTACTAATAAATACTATGTTTACTACGTCCTTTACGTTTATAGCTACCTTTTTATACTTATTATTATCGCTTATATTTACTACTTATTAAAAAGGTGCTAGCGATATACTAACCTACTAACGGGCTAAGGACGAAAGCGCTATTTAAACTCGCTTTACGCTTAATAATAAGGGTTTACTTTACTAGAGTCGACGCTTAAGCGTTACTAGTACCTTAAAAGGGCTAAGAGATACTTAAGTAGACGTAGCTAATAAGGGTTTACGCCTAATTTACGCTATATTATTTAGCGTTACCTTTATAGCGCGCGCTACTATTTTAGTAGTAATTAAGGTTAAAACTAACCTCCCTTTGTCGCTACCTTAAGCAACTACTAAGCTTACGCCGTAGGCTGTTACCCGCCTTAAAGCTACTTATATGTTATTTAAAAAGGGACGGGCCCCTTCCCTTAAGAGGCTAACAGCCTTAAGTACCGCTACGTAATAAGTAAACTAAGCTGTAAACTACTTTGTTTAAAGGCATTTATTAGCGAAATTAGCTACTATAGTAGTTAAAATACTACTACTAGTAAATAGCTTATCCTACCTAAGTATTAGTCCCTTTGTCCCTATACTTATTTAACTATAAATAATACGTACTAAAGTAGCTACCGCCGCTACTAACTTAAACACCTTTAGTAACTTAAATAAGTTCTCTTTAATAAGGCTACTAAGTAGAAGTAAAGCTGTTTTAACGGCCTTATAAGCTATATACGTCCCTTATACCTCGTTAGCACGATTTACAACTAAAGGAGTATAAACTCTTAACCTCTTACCTCGCTAGTAGAGCGGCGAAGAGCTAGGTTTATAAACAAGACTTAGCTACTAAAGCAGCGAGTACTTTAAGCATAGAGTAGCTACCGCTTATAAGGACTACCGCCTAAGGGTTAGTTACGTAGCTAAAAGCTTAGTAAGCCTAGGTTAGACGATTTATAGCCTTAAGGGCTTAACGTATATTAGGCGTTAGCGGTAAGACGTTAAACGCTGTTTATATTTAGAAAAGCCCTTAACGTAAGATCTTTACTTAAATAGTTATAGCGTAGTTTTAAATAGTTATAGCTACGCTAAGGAGGGGCTAAGGAAGCTAATAAAAGGGGTATTACCGTTAGTAACGTATTACTACTAAGGGTAATCTACTTACTTACTAGCTAGTACTTATAGTTACTTATACTATAAAAAGTATAGCGTAATAACTTAGCTAACTACGTAATATAGTTATAAAACTATATATTTAGGTAAGTAGTGCTTATATATATATAATAAGAGGGGAACCCCTTTTAAGACTAGAATTTAGCTATAAACGTAAGGAATTACGTATTAAGTAGCTTATACTATCTTAAGTACGTATTATATAGTAAGACCTTTAAGCTAAGTAAGACTTATAAAGCCTTGCTTATAACTATTTCTAAAGTTATAATCTCCTTAACTACCTTAGCGGCGGCTGCTACCGCTGCTATTTATAAGTAAGTAACCTTTTTCTTAAGGCTTATAGCTTAGTAAAGTTTAGAAATAACGAGCGTTAGCTATACTTATATTAATAATAATAGCTATAGCTTTACCCTTAATAAGTCGACTTACTAAGATATAAGGGTAAAGATTTAAAGAAAGACTAAGGGCGAAATAAAATAATAAACGTACGTAAGATTAAAAAGGACGCTTAATAAAAGGAAAAAGAAAGAGAGGAAAAGGGGTAAATAAGGCTATATAAATTATTTATTTACCTCTCTTTAAATTTTAGTAAAACTTATACTTATGTATACGCTAAAGTTACGTTACTAAAAGGGGGACGAAAACGCTATAATAATAAAGGCTACTTAGGCTAGTAAAAGATACTTATTACTATAAGCGTTAAAAGCTTTAATTACTACTTAAAAAGATGCTTAAAACTAAGTATACTAAGCTATAAGAACTAAAGAAGTTTAACCTACTATAAGTAACCTTATTACTATATATAAAAGGCTATATAAAAAGGACTAATAAACGTAGTATATACGTAGTAATAACGTTTAATTAATTTATATAAGTAAAAAAGGCTTAACTATAAAAGAGTCTACTTATTAAAACGTAAGCATTTAAGTAAAAAATTTATAGTAATTAATATATTTTACTAAAAACAACTATAAAGAGTATTAGTATATACTACGTACTATAAGCTACTTAATTCTACGTAATTAGCAAAGCTTAGCTATATAAAGTAATTTATAAGGTTATAAGCAACTAAGTAAACGGTTTATAGCAACTAACCCTTAAGGGTAACTAGCGTTATAACGCCGCTTTAAGTTAGTAATAGGTTATCCTAATAAAGCTAGCTTAAAACCCTACGCCTTATTCCTCCTCCTTTATTATAACAAACCTTATAGCTTAAAGATAAGCGCGCCTAAGAAAGGGGTTAATTATAAAGGGGTAGGTAGTTAAAAACCTAAAGCCTCGTTATACTAAGCTTAAGGAGACCTATAAAAGGTTATAAAGGGCGAGGCTTAATCGCTAAGTAATATAAAGGAATAGTACTAGCTATAGCGAGATATAGCGTAAAGGGGCTATAGTCTTTAGCGAGGATCGCTAAAAGGGTTTTACCCTACTTAGCGACGCTCGCTAAGCGTTAGTACTTTTATACGCCGAGGCTCGCCGTAGGGTAGTACTTTTATCTACTAAGGCCCGCTATAGATTAGTAACCCTGCCTACCGAGGCTCGGCGGGAAGCAAGGCCTTAGATCTCGGAAAAGTACGAGGAAGCCTATGCTGCCTTAAGGCTGTAATAATTATATATATCTTCCCTTTTAGAGTAAAACTAATAAGGGGGTAAGTAAAAGTCTTTACGTTACCTTACCCTTATACCTACGCTACTTATCCCCTTATACTTGTTTTACTTTGTAACTTGTAACGCTAGTTACCCCTTTATAGGAATCTCTTTACCGTTTAAGAATTAGCTTTTTATATAGCTACCGCTTTTACGTACTTAGTAAAAGCGTAATAGGCTTTAATTAAAAAGTGCTTACCCTTATTAAGTAGTATATATTACGTATTTAGGTGTATTTTTTAAAACGGGTAGGCTAAAGGAGGTTAAGCTATACCTTCCTTTACTTACTTATTTACTTCCTACTTTATATATAGGACGTAATAAGCGACTACTTTTTAAGAGTCGTTATATATTCTTAACTACTAATATTAAGCTTTTAGCGTTTAGTAAGTGTTTTACACACCTTAATAGCTAGCGTTAAGGTACGCTTATTAAAGTAAAGCTGTTTAGGTTGCTTTATTGTTAATAACCTAAACAAAGGCGTTGTTAAGCGTAGTACTTTTTCTTTATAATAAATTTATATACACTATATATTTTTAGCTTTTTTATAGTAGAGCCTTACGTTATAGTCTTAGTATTAATTTAGGAAGTATAAGGGTTAAAAGAAAGTAAGTAATACGTTTATACTCTTTAAATAGTTATAAGTAGTTAAAGGACTTAGCTATTTATTCCTTTTTAAGGTTCCCTTTATAAGGTGTAGTTAATTTTGTTTAAGATTGTATTTATAATCTTAAACGGAAATTACTATAGTTACTAAAATCCTTAATTAACTCTATAAAAGTATTACTTAGCGCCTCCTACGTATAAATCTACGTATTTATAAAGTCTTTTAAGTCTCCTTCTATGCTACGCACTATTATAGCCGAAATTACGGGATTTAAAATTACGTAAAGTAGGTCTTAGCGTACAGACATTTTTAAATAACTACGTACTTAGAATCTAAGTGCCCTGCTGTTCTTGTAATTACCTGTCGACCCGCTTTTCGGGAATCCTAATTTCTTAGGATTTTAGGAATATATAAGTGTCTACGTAACTTAGAAATTAAGTAACTAGCTAGAGACGGGAAGTACGTAATCCTAAATCTCGTATATTACTATGTAAGGGCTTAACTATAATTAAAGGAAGTAACTAACTTATACTTACCTTTTAAATATTTACTATTATCCTTACTTACTATACGTATTGCTTAGTTAAAGGCTATCTTCTTTATTTAAGGACTTTACGTACTACTTACGTATTAAGGCTATTTATAAATATTATAATACTTATATACTACGTAACTTAACTAAAAAGGGTAACTATTTATAAAAAGTAGCTTTTATAAAGTACTATTTAAGCGGTCCTCTTTACGTAGCTTATCCTACGTATAATAAGTAGTAGTAACTCTTTTTATAATAATTAAAAGACCTTACCTTTAAATAACACTACTTATGTTTTAGTATAAACGTAAAAATTACTAATAAACTATAACCTCCCCTTTTAATAAATTACTATAATAAAGCTTAGTAGATTTTACTTTATACCTACCCTTTTTTTAGTAACTAGCTTTTATTATAAGTAATTTATTAATATACTTTACTATAAGTAAGTAAGAGACTAAAAACTTTACTAACCCTTAAGAATTACTAATAAAGAGATCTTAAGATTTGTATTATACTAAAGTCTTACTAAAATTTAATAAACTTAATAAAAAAGCTAAATTCCTCCTCCTTAAAGAAGCTAAGCTTCCTAAAGTACTAAAGTAAAGTACTTAAGTTACTCCTTTGTAAGAACTATAAGCTTTAGCGCCTACTAAAATTATACCGCTATACGTCCTTTAATAATATAAGAAATTACTAAAGACTATTTAACGTTATAATCCTACTTTATAAGAAACCTTAAGAGAATTACTTACTAAATTTAAACTAGTAAAGTACTAAAACCTTAGAAATTCGTAATAAGCTATTTTACCTAATAACCTTAGCTTTTTATTTACCCCTTAGTAGTTAGCTAAAGGAAAGGAACAAGAAACAAAGTACTAACCTTTTAGCTAAATAAACGTTAATAACGGAATTCCTTTAAAACCTAAAAGATAATTCTACTCTTTATAGCCTTTTCTTAGTACTAGTAATTTCTTAAGCGTAACGTTAAGTAGCCTACTAACTAAAGAAATGCTAAGTATAAATCTACGGTTTTAACATTAGTAAGGATATAATATATACGCTTAGTAGTTAGACTAATAAAAATCTAAACCCTTTTAACCCTTTAATAACTAAGACTTCCTTTACCTAAATAGCTACTTTAAGTTTACTAAACCCTTAAGCAAAGGGTATAATTTAAACTAGTAAAGAAGATTATAACTACCTTAGTATTAAAGATTAGGTTCTTAGTTACGTAAGCCCTTATAATAAAAGCGCTACTAAGATTAATAAGAATACCTTAGCGAAGAGGGATCTTAAGCGCCTTAGTATTTAGTAGATAATTAGTATAGCGAAGAGAGAGGAAATAAGTAATATTATTAATAAGGGTTAAACCGCGACTTAAATTAAGAGAGATTTAGTAAATAATTTTATAAAGATTAGTAAAATAAGTACTTATAAGATAAGAAGGCTAGTTACTTATAACCTAACTAAAAACTTAGAAATAATAAATAGCCCTTTTAAAATAAGTAGTTTAGCTACTTACTAGCCCTTACTAAAGGAATAATAATCTTGCTTAAGGCTTTAATAGCTACGTTATAAATATTTAAATTTAGTAATTACGTAAGTTAGGGAGACTAATAAAAAATTATAAACATTAGGTTTTTTTATTTTAACGCTACTATAAGTAACTATAAAGGGTAACCTATCTTTAACTAAAGGAAGTACGTAATTTATTAAAACGTTAAGGACTTTATTAAAGTAGTTAATAATAATCTTAATAGCTAAGAAGACTAATATAAGATTATTTGTTTTAGCTTATAGTAATAGTTTTATAAAGGTGCTTTTAACTAGTATAAGAAGTAGCTAAGTAATAGTAAACGTAATAAGCTTAAGAAAGATTAAGACTTTATAAAATACGCCCTTTAAAAGCGTTTTGCTATATATAGCGTAAACGTAAATACTTAGCTTTAAGATTACTAGTATACTAAGGAAATATATATTATAAACAAAGATATTTATACGTTTACTATAAAAGTCTTATAGTATGCGCGCGCTGCTAAAAACTATAAAAACCTACTTAAACTTAAAAAGGTATACTTACGTATTTACTTAAAACTCTAAGCTTTCCTTAATTAGCTAACCGTTTATAAGATAATTAAGAATTATCTTAAGTATATTAAAGATAAAGCTAAAACATTTAAAGAAATACTAAGGCTTTTTAAAACAAGCTAAAAAAAGGAAGCTAGCGCGTACTTTACTAAGTTAAGAGGATATAAAAAAACCTAAGAATCCGCCCTTTATAGATTAAGGTATATAAGACTAAATTTAAGATACTAGCTACTATAGCCTTTATACCTAATTTAAAACGGGTAAGGAAATAAGTACTTAAATAAGAACTTAAAACCTTAGAGAGAGTACTTTAAAAACCTACGTAAAGACGGGTATAAACAACCTTATAACTAGCGCTAATACTAACGCTAGCCTAGGTGCTAAGGCACTAGGACAGCCACCTTAGCGTAGTCTGTAGCTTAGTTAGGAGGAGGGAGCCTGGGTCTAACTCCGAAGGAGTTAGTAGCTAGCGAGGGCCCTAAGCACTAAGAAGCGTAGGTTGCATTGTCTAAAGGCTAAGGATTCCCTGTAAGAATCTAATCAGACTTGTCTAAAGGCTAATTAGATTCGCTAAATAAATCTAATTAGGTTTGTCCGGAGGCTAATTAGATTTATAGGGGAAACTAATTAGATTAGCTAAAGGACGAGTGCGAGCATATATAAGAGTCTAATTAGTAGATTAGTTGCTTATCTAACTAATATAACTAAATCTAATTAGAAATAGCATATATATAGGTAAAGTCTAATTAGGTTTAATGCGCTAGAGTAGAAGAACTTAACGCCGCGCCTTTAGATAGGAAGGTTGGTTAAGTTTGCGAAACGAGGGCTACGTACGTAAGCATAAGGTAACCGTGTTATACCCTTATTACAACCTTTACGTTAAAAGGCAAAGTGTTAGATACTAATCTAAGTATAAAGCTGCTTAGCTTTTTTAAAAAGTAGAATTAAGTGTAAAAAATAAAATAAAAAAAATAAACTAAAGAAAATTAAGCGAAAGATAAAGGAAATAAACTAGATTACGTTTATAGTAAACTCCGATTAGCTTCCTTACTAAAGGAGGAGCTTTACTAAGTATAGTAGAAGCGCGCCTAATTAATAAAAACGGAAATAAAAAAAGATAATAAAACGATTTAAGTAGGTTTTACTAATAAACCTAGTTACTCTTCGTTAACTTCTATAGCCGGCTTAAAGAGCGGCTAAAACATTATTATAAACGCGTCGGCCTACGGCCGCTACCTATGCTATTTAAGCTAGCGAAGGGGCTTAAACGAAAAGACTAAAGAGGTAGCCTAGTAGGAAATTACTAGGCGTACATTTATAAAGGGGCTATAGGGTTTCTCGCAAGGTGCCTTTTCCTAGCGCTTTACGTTGCTCTACTTAGCCTTCGTCTTCTTTTAAGTTTAATTAAACTCCGTAGGCACTGTCCCCTTGCCTTTCTCCCTTTCTATTATTTCTATAAGCTATGTATTAACCTTAATAGGATCCTTAATAGCTATAAGCTTTTTAAGTAAGCTATACTACGTAGTATTAATTCCTACGGCCCTTATTAAGGGTTACGCTACTTATTCCCCTTTCGGCCTAATCTTATTAGGTTTAATAAAAGGGCTATAGTTACTTTGCGACCTAAGCGCCTTTAGTTGTAGTATAAAAAGGCTTTCCTCGTTAATAGGGATAATCTCTTTAATCTTTAGCGAGTAAATTACCGCTCTTAGCTGTTAGTACTTCTCTAAGGGCGTCTTTAGCGTAGTCCTAAAGCTTTAGTAAGTATATAAGGTAGCCGCCTTATCTATTTATGTAATAAACATAGTGCTTACCTCGCTACTTACCTACGTATTAAAACTAATTAGGCTCTCGTTAAGGTACACCTTAATAAAGGGCTTATTAGCCTTTGCTACATCGTTTAAAAGGGTTTATAAATACCGGTCGACGTTACGCCGCGTTACTACTATCTTAAGCGGTTTTTCCCTGTATTTTATCCCGTTTAAGATTATAATCTAACATGTCCCTAGGTACTAGGTTATTTAGTCGGTTATTAAGCCGATCGCCGGGTATTCGCTACTACGTAAAGGCGATAGGTTTATATAACCTAGTTCCGCTTAGATTTAAGTAATAAAACCCGCCTATATTTAAGCGTCCTTCTTCTTAACGGTGTTAAGGACGCTAAGGACGGAGATAGTAACGTTATAAAACGTCGAAAGCGTTTAGTCGTTTAAGCTAGTTTAATTAGCTTTTAAGGGTTTTTAAAAGAAAACCCTAGTAGCTTCTAAAACATATAGCCCGTAAGACTAAGAGTCTACCTACTACGTAATAAGTACGTCCCTTATCTCGTACCCTTAGCCTATTAAGATTAGCTAGTTCCTAATTAGGTATGTTTTAAATTCCGCTTTTAAAGGGGCGTGCAAAATACTAATTATGCTGTTAAACTAGTAAATCCGTCGTCGTTCTTAGTCTATAATAGCTAAGACTTAGTAGTCCCTTAAGTGTATAAAGAACATAAGGAAGCGTTTTCTAACGTACTCTGTAGTTTAGTTATTCTACATTTTAAAGGTAAGGCTAGCTTAGTAGTAGGTAATCGTTAGGAACTAAATTAGACTTTAGTAGTCTTAAAGGACTAGGATAAGCCTAACGACTATCTCGTCGTCGTTTAGCTAATCCCTATTAAGGATAGCCGCCTTAATGTTAAATAGGCTTAGTAGGTAGTTACTATAGCTAAAGTTAAAAAACTTTAGATTTAGTTTATCCTAGCTTCCTTACGCATTAATATTTAAAAAGTACATAGTAACGACTTTGTCTACTTTTATAGTATGCATTCCTTATAAGAAGTAGGTAAGTTTAGTTATAATAATCTAATTAAATACCTCGCTAAGGTATAAGATTTAGTAATTAAACTATCCTTACGCAAAGTTGTTTAAACGCGTGCTATAAGGCTAATTTAGTTTTGTAGCTATTCTATGTATAGCGGCATTAGCAATGCTCTTACGGCTTTTAAAACGAGAGCTACGGACTAATCCGTAAGTAGACATTTTAATTGTTTATTAAGGGTTAAACCTAATTAAGCTTTTCTTTAGTAAGAGCGTTATCGCTTTTAGTTAGTAGGGCGGGAAAAAGAGAAGGGAGAGTAGTAAAAGAGAAGGTACTAAGAAATAAGGGAGGAGAGGAAAAGAGTAGTAAAGGGTACTAGGCAATTTACGTTTACACCTTTTATAGTAAAAGCTCTATAAGCTAAATAAAGAGGGTAAAGAGGGTATAAAAGAGAGTAAAAGCTAATTAGCTTCGTATTACTACCTATAGTTGTATTTAAATTTTAAGTGTAAAGATGTAGTTATAGTAATACTAAATTATAAGGCGTCTAAGGGTATAAGAGAAGTTAAGGGGAGATTAGTAATATTTATAGTTATAAGGAGTAGTCTTATTAACTAGCTATTTACTATACTATCTTAAATCTTATAAAAGGGAAGAGGTAGTCCTTTCTTAGTAAAAGCACTTCTTATTTATAAAGGGGCGGGTTTAATTAGAATTTAAACGGAATTTAAAAGAAATCTAATTAAACTAGTAAATAGCCCTATACTTAAACAAGCTTCTTTCCCGTTTACTAGTAAATAGCTTAATACTTAAATAAACTTCTTTATTTTTTATAATAATAAATACTACTCGCTACCTTCGTCGGTTTCTTCCCTTTACTTACTCTAACCTTTTTACTTACGTATTATTATATTTACATTTTATACCCCTTTTTATCGCTAATTAACTATAGGTAAAAAACGTTCCGCTTTAGTTTAGCGCAATGCTAGTACTAGTACTATACCTTCTCCTTAGGGACTAATAAGCTATTTTAGTACTAAAATGCCGTTTATTAATCTTATAATACTAAATACTAATTAGATTCCTTTAAAGGCTCTTACGACTCTTATCGTTACCGTGCCTAATTAGTCTTCTTTAGTAGCCTTTATACTAGTTTCCTTAACCGATTTTACTCCTATTATTATTTCTTAAGCTAGTTTTATAGTCTTACGCCCTTAGTAGCTAGCGATTCTCCCGTTAAATAATCTAAAGTAGTTTACTAAGGTAAAGGCTCGTTTTACCTTCTTACTAAAGCGTATAGCGGCCGATTTAGATTCTTTAAATAATAAAGCGCGTAGGCTTTACTATGCCGCGGCTAATTTTGTGTATAGCGAGTCGTAGCTAGACTTTAATTAGCTTCCTAATCGCTATATTAAGCTAGCTAATCCGCGTATAAATTTCTCTTATAAAACCCTTAATAAGTTCCTTATGTTTAATAGGATGTAGTATTTGCTTCTTAGCTTCTTTTTAATATACGTAATTAAGGGCGACGCCGGCGCCTTATACCTTTGCTAGTAGTTCCGTCCTCTTCTTAATCCTAGTGCTTTTTAAAAGGTATTTAGTTTAGATTCCGTTATAAAGGCTTTTTAGCGAGATAATAGGGCTAATTTAGTTATAAAGCTAATTTTTATTAAGAAGATTTATAGCGTACCTTTTAGCAAGTATGCCTATAAGCTAGCGACCGACGGGCGTCGATGTAAGTCTTTATTCGTAGCTACCTATAGCTACCGCAACTTAAATCCTTACAAACGCTACGAAGAGCGGTATATACATCGTTAGGAGGGGTTAACTAATTAGGGTTATACCCCGTAGGTTATAGTTCCGTAGTTTAGGTATATTTCCCTACTAGGCGTATTAAACGTATGTGCCTTTTACCTCTTTTACGTAAAGGGAAAGAAGTACTTGTACTATTTAGCCTAAAGGGAGCGTTTTACGCTATTATAGCTTAGGTTTACTAAGCGTAAAGCGTCTCTACCTCTTTTAGTTATTTCTTTTAACTAGTTCCTAATTATCGGCCTTAATCTAACTACTCTAGGTTTGTCTAAAGCAAGCTTTAATTAGTCTTAGCTAGCTTCGCAAAGTGCTTTAACAAACCTAAGGTTATAGGTTGCTAGCAGCTTAGGCCTAACACCCTTAGCAACTTTAAGGCGTCCTACTAAAAAGAGGACTAGGCCTAAGGTCTTAGATTCGGCTAAGACTCCCTTAAAGGAGCTAGTAACACAGTTAGCGCCCGTTTTAGCGTAGGTTTCTTCGGGCATTAGCAAAAGCTAAGCGGTCTTATTTACGGCAAAGGCCTCGAAGAGGAAGCTAAACGTTATTCCTAAGGAGTCCTTAATTCTTATCCCGCTAAAGTTAAGGGGTGTAATAAGGGCGGCTATTTACCCTATTCCTAGGATTATAAAGCTTAATAATAGCCTAGAGCTTAATTAAACTCCCTTCGTTCGCTAAAGTACTAGGGTAGCCCTCGAGGATGCTAAGGTGTTCGTAAGCGTAATAAAGGGGGCAAAGGGGGCGAAGCCTGCTATTAGAAAGAAGGTTACGTTTATTAAACGTACTACCCCTCCTAAGGCTAAGCCGAAGAAGGTAGTTGTCGAAGAGTCTGCTTTAAAGGAAGGGTTTAAGGAATCTAATCCGTCTCCTAAGTCTAAAGGTAAGGGCGATAGTTTTAACGAGTCTAAACCTAAGTCTAAGGAGGAGGAGGCTAATTTAGATAACGAGGGGTTTGTTAAAGAGGATAACTAGTCCGCTAATTCTAATGCTAGCTTTTATACTACTAATTTAAATACTAAGATAACTAATAACTAGTCTTAGGCTTTAGGTAGGAAAAGGGTTATATAAGTGTAATAGGTTTAATTAGGTTTTTAGCGCGTTTTTTAGGCTGCGTAGATAAGATTTTCTAGCGCGCTTACTAAGCTACGTAAATAGGCTTTTTTAGCGCGCTTACTAGGCTACGTAGTTATTTAAAAATAAAATAAAGATATGTTTGTACTATAAACGTTTTACTATAAAATAATTATAGTTTTGCTAATTAATAATAGCTATTACTTAGCTTATATAATTATAAGCATTTAAACAAAAGGAAACAAAAGGACTTATAAAATATAGGAAACATAAAGGGAATATACTTAAGTAGTAAGTAGCTTCTTTATTACAGTCTTACTTTTTATTTAGTAAGGTTATTTAGCCGTTATTTATTAATAAAGGATAAAAGTAATCTAGTATTATAATTTTAAACCTTTACCCTATATAACTCTAATTAGTTTTTAGTACTAGTATTCTTTACGTAGTTTAAGCTTCTTAATTAGTGTCTTATATTAGCGTATTATTATCTCTTTAAGCCTTATTAAGCTATTTATTTCCCTCTTTATCCTTAAAGCTTATCTCTTCTTCTTAATTTAGCGTTTAATTAGGTTTATGCTAAATTCCTTCCTCGTCTTATACGAATTTCTTTAACTAGTTTTAAGGGAATGTCTTACTTCGCACTACCCTATTAGGGTAGGTAAGAACGTATGTCCCGTTTTATAAAATCGATTTTACAAAGAAAGGACCTTGCTAGCGGTAGCTAATTTTTAAGGTTATAAACATATCTATAGCCCTTAGGTTGTCTTATATAAGAATAAGGTTATTAAGTTAGATACGCTAGCTTACGGGCCGGCGTTAATAGTAATCCCTTTTATCCTACTTTATAGCTTCCTTCTCGTAGTATTTATTAATAGCTACTATAGCTCGTCCTACGTCCTCTTTTTTATTAAAGAGAGATTTAATTTAGTTTTTAATAAGTTCCTTTAGTGTTATATTGTTACGCTAGTTTAGCACTCTTTAAGTCGGTGTTTTAACTTTAAAGGGTACTACTAGCTTATATTTATAAACAAAGTAAAAGGGGGAATACTTATAAGAACTTTGTATTATTGTTTAATTAGCAAAAAGCACTATTAAAAGCGCTTTTCTCTATTTAACTTTAGTACCTCTTATAAGTTTGCTTAAGGCTCCTTTAATTAAGAAGTGTCTAGCTTTTATAATACTATTTGCCTTTGCGTTATAGGCTAAAGTAATAACGTAAAGGATCTTAATTAGTTTATATAGTTAGATAAGGTAAAGTTTAAATTCGCTTCCTTCGTTAACTACGGCTATTAGCGGGACTTTGTAGCGGTAAACGATATTTTCTTATAAGAAGCGTCTAATCGTTTTTAAGTCGGCTTTTATAATTACTACTACTTTAACGTAGCTAGTTAAGGCGCATCGTGCTTTAATTAGGAACTTAAAGTTCTTAGTTATAAGTAGTAGTCTTTAAACGTTAAGATAGATTTTAATAAACAGGGCTATAAATACGCGTTACAATTATGCTATTTTAGCGTATCTTTTTAAAGTCTACTTTTAGCATAGCAAACATAATTTTAAGGAGGCGCTAACTTACGCTTTAAGCCCCTTTTACTAGTAACGGATTCTAAGTCTTTTAGTAGTAGCTTCTCTTCTATAATGTTTAACAACGATATATATGTCTTTAATTAGTTTTCGCTTTAAATTAGGGTTGTTAACTACTTAAAGGGGTATTTTATTTATCTTAACCCGCTATAGGTGCTAGTTATAGTAATTAAAGTATATACTTTGCGTAATAAACCGCCGAAGGGCTCGTCCTTTTAAACTAGGTAGCTGCTTATTAAAAACAAGGAATCTTAATATATTAACAAAGTAATTTAACTATTTTTTATTTTAATTTAAAAGTAAAATCTAATTAGATTCTACCTTATTTTAGCTAATTAGCACATAGAAGATTTAGGCATTAATAAATTCTTTAAGGTCGCCTTCTTTCGCTCTTTTAGCTCGGTCTTCGTTTATAATTAGTTTATAAGATAAAGCGTTTATAATAACGTTCCTTATGCTAAGGATATGTCGGACTTTAAAGTTAAATAAGCGGATTTACGTAATCTATCGCAAAAGCAGCGATCTAAGGACGTCGCTTAGGGAGCTATTTAACTAATAGTATAAGACAAAAGCGTCGGTCTCTAAGACGAAGTAAACACTATATAAATAACTATAAAGTTTACGTAGGGCGTTTACTATTCCTCTTATCTTCCTTTTTATAGCATTATAAGCAGCTTCTGCTTTCGTCTAAATGCCGCTTTTAAATCGTATAAAGCGTCGTTTCCCGTCTTATAGCTAGGATAGTTCTACTCTTTATCCGTCTAGGCTTACGTTTATAGTAAGGAAAATAGTTACGCCCTTTATAGTATAGTTAATCGTAATTAGGATTAGTAGTAAGGTAATAGCATCTTAAAGTGCTTTAAAGCCGCGAATTTAATTAGATTCCTACTAGAATTTTTAATTTTTTTATAAGAGCTAGTATAAGGGTTTTATAAGGATTACAAAATAGCTAATTTAAATCTAATAAAACACAATAAGGCTAAGGAATATACGTACGTCCTTAATATCGTAATATCGCTACTAACTAAGGATTTTAATTATTTTAGCCTAATTAAGGCTACGTTTATTATAACTATAGTAGTATCTAACTACTTTTACTAATTACTAGCACTATTACGATTTTACTACCGCCGTAGTAACTTTAGTAAGTTTAAAGTTTATAAGGACTTTGTTAACGTTTCTTAGGTACTTAACGACGTATTTTCGTAGTCCTTTTCTAACACATTTATTATTATACTTTGTTTTTAGCCCTTTTACGCTTACGTTATTAATAAAGGCGCGACAAACCGTAGGAATTAGCGTGTTTAGGATTTAATTAATTATTTAATAAAATTACGTAACCGAATTAGTTACGCCTTATAAGAGCGTATACATTCGTAAGAGTTTAATTCTAGTCTTAAAGGTTGTTATATCGCGGGATTCTAGGGTAAGTAGAATCTAATCGTATTTAGAAAAGAGATTAATAAGACTAATTAGTTTATACATTATAATATCTTCTAAAAATTTATTAGCTGCTAGTAGGATAAACGCATCTTAAATTATAAAGGCATTGTATTTAACCGCGTTATTAATAAGTCTTAGCCTATTATCCTTCTTTTTAACAAAGAACTAATAGTTACAATAAGAGGCATAGCTATCTTTAAGTACTTTATAGTCTTTTCTTATTCGTAAGAGCGTTGCTACTTTCTTTTAAAAGGCGCGAGGAATTAGTACTATCCTTAACTACTAAGCGTTATAGGGGACGGTTTTAATTACCTATAAGGGCGCTACCTCTTCCTTAACTCTACTTATTTTAGAGAAGTCTTATAATAAAGCCGCCTTACGGTTAGATAGGATTTATATAAATAATACTCGCTCCTTTTTTATAAGTTTTAGTAAGAGTCCCTTTAGTATTAGTAAAAGCCGATTAAACGTAAGCCGGAAACCCCTTAGTTGTTTATTAAATCGTAGTATAATAAATGCTTTAAATTTAGGTAGTTCTTATTAAAGGTCTTCTTAAATTCTTACCTATTCTTTACTTCTTTAATTAAGGTCTCCTAAGGGCGTTAATCCGTCTAAGAGTTAATTATTAAGCGGTTAGACTTTGTCTACCTTTTGCTTATAAAGCGTATTAATTAAGATAACGTCTAATCTAAGTTAGTCCTCCTCGTAGGCTAATTCCTTCTGTACAATCTCGTTTTTATAAGTAGGGTCGAGGATAGCTAGTATGTTAAAAAGGTATTCGGCCTTAACTTATTTAATTACCTTGTCGTCCTTTTCTAACGGAAGTAAAGCTTCGTAGCTAGTACTAGTAAAGTCTAATTAGTCTTCGATAAGTCTTAAGAGGCTAGTCGCTTCTTTTATTACACCTTCTAATCTTAGTAAGGGACTTAGATAAATAGTAATTATCCCTAATTAATTGCTGTCTACTCGTTTAAAGACTCGTACCGTTTAGCTACTCTAATAGGATTAAGGGTAACGACTAGTCGCCGGTTATTAAAGATTATACTACTATATAAAGTAGTGTTATTACTATGTATAAGCGTAAACTTCGCGTTTATAATAAAGGGCATACTAAGTAGGATTAGGTTTATACTTCGCTGTTTTTTAAAAACGAAGAAATAGGTTGTTAAGGGGTACCCTTCGATCTATACTAGTCCTTACGCTTCCCTAGCAAACTTTTCTATTAATTTATACACTCCTTAGGACGTTACTATTATTAGCGTAATAGCTAAGTATGCTTACTATACTAAGTCGACGCTAATCGTATTTACTTATAACCCGCTATTTATAATTACTTTTATAAATGTCTTAATCGTACTTACTAGCCTAATATTAATAAGGATTCGTAGTAATTCGGTTAGTTATATAAGGCTTATTAATGTGCTAATTGTTTAAGAGAGCGATTTAAGGGCTAGCTCTTAAGCGTTTCTAATTAGATTTATCTCTACTTCTTAGCTATAAGTGTTAAGGACGAGGGTTTTATTAAGTTTATCGTTTATTATCTAGAGTTTTTTAATTACCTTAATAGCAAGGTAGAGGACTCTTATACTAATAGGTTCCGTCTAAGCCTACCCGTTTTTATTAACGTAGACTATGCTTTCTACTAAGCTAGTAACGTTAGCAAAGTATGCCGAAAGGTAGGCGGCGACTAGCTTACTAAGCTTTGCTAAATTAGCTATAGTAACCTTAATCTTTATGTTTAACGCTTCTTTTACAACTTAATCTATACGTAAGGCGCGTACTAGCTTTAGTACTATAGTCTTAGCTTTCTTAATAGCCTTTTTCCCGTCGTCTCTTATTAGCTGTATAGCTTTTAGGATTTAGCGTAGCGTACGTAAAGTCTAATTAAATTCTACCGTTACGTTACTAGAATTTTTTAGTAGCGTCGAAAGCGGCTCTATATAGGTCTATAGCACGTCTACAAAGATCTCGTCGTTATTACTAACATCTACTTCTTTAAAGCGTACCCTTTTATTTACGGCTAGGTTAGTATCTACTATTATATAAGGTGCTATAACGAGGTTGCAGTTAGTAATACTCCGTAGGCTAGGCTAATTATATAAGGATAGGGTAAGGGTGTTAATATTGTCTAAGGTTTAATTATATTTTACTAGTTTAACAGTGTTAATTTTAGTAGTAAGGGGTAAAGCGATTATAAGCAGCGTAATTAGATTGTTTTAATTCCTTATAGTAGAGAGGTAGAGTAGTCTGGTTTCTACCTTAATCCCTTATGCTATTGCTTTTGCTATTCCTTCTACGCTATCCTAGTTAGGGTAGCGGGTAAGAAGGGACTAAACAACGCTTTAAATGTAGCTAATCTTCTTAAACTAGTAAAACAAGGCTTTTAAAACATTCTTACTACGCGCTAGGTCCTTAACGCTAATGTATAGTCTGCGCTCGTCGGGGACGTAAAACGAGATAAAGTAGCCTTCGTCTTAGTAAACCTAATCGTAGTTATACATCTAATGTCTTAGGTTGCTATAGTAAAAGCAGATCCTAATTAGCTCTGCGTTTTACAGTGCACGCCCTAGTCCTTAGAACCTTCCGCTACGGTTGCTATACTATCCTCCTTAATTGTATCTTTAGGATTAGTATCCTTATAGCCCTCCTCCTTAGTAGTTAATATTAACGTAGCCGTAGTCTTCGACGTAATTAAAGTTTTGTTTAGCTTGCTTTTGTAAATATAGGTTTTAAAATAGCTAGCTAGGTTACGGCTAAGTTATTCCTAATTAAGATTAGACTAAGAGAACGGCCTTAATAAGCTTATTTTAGTTAATGCTTATTTCCTTAAATTTATAAATAAGGGCGTTAAGTCTAGCGTTTTATAAAACTACTAATGTAGTTATAGCTAGTACGGCTAAGGCTTATAGATTAAAAGTAGTAAGAGTAGTTAGTAGGCTTAGGTTTATAGCACTAATGCGGGCTATTTTCGTTTAAGTCCGTAGTTTCGGGGTAGCTTAATTAAAGTCGTCTTCCTTAGAGTGTCCTTCGCTATAGTCTAAACGCAGTGCTTCTTATTTAAGGAAGTCCTTTATAATTTTATTAAAATCCTTAAACGTAGTAACTTTTAAGTCTTTTACCTTAAGCTTACTAACGGCGTAAAAGTGCTAAGAGGCATCCTTTAAAAGCTTTTTAACGAGGCGCTTAGTATATTCCGTCGTAGTTAATTTAATTTTTACGTTAAATAAAAGGCTTTTAAATTTTTTAAAAGCTTTTATAAGGTAAATTAAATTAAAAGGGAGGTCTTTTATAAGCTAATCGTCGATATAAGACTAAGGGTCCTCGCTATAACAAGGGTCTTTAGACTAAAAGTGTTCCTTTATCTTTTTTATAAACGTCGTCTAAGTAGTAGTCTAATTAAAGCTAAGTACAAACTTAGTAATGTCCTTTACTTAGTTTTTAACTTTGTTTATATAGTAGTAAAGGAACTGCTTAACGCAGTTATTGTTACTTAGGTATGCCTAGTTAGTATAAAAGTTAAAGGTTTTAAAGTAGTTTGTTACTCCTTTCTTATTAAATATTTTTAATCCGTCTTTACTAGGTAGCGGCATTATTACTACTAAACGATAAATTACTAAGGCTTACGTAAGTGCTTAAGCTAGTTCTATAGCTTAAAAGCCGGGTTAAGTCTAATTAGTCCCGTCCGAAGTACTAGGTCTAGACTAGGGCGTAATGTTGCTTGCGATGTTAAGGTAACTATTTCCTACTATTTTAATTACTACTTTAGTACGGGTTATTGCTTAAATAGTAAAATACTTCTTAATAAGGATTCTAGTATAGCTAGGGGCTATAAAACAAAAAATAAGCAATAAAATAAGGTGTGTTTAATTTTTAAAGTGTTTTTATACGTTTTTCCGTCTTACTCGTTAAAGAAGGGTTTTTTTTTTAATTTTTCGTTTTTTATAATCCTTCTTTTATATCTCTTTCTTCCTACCTACCCTCGTAGCTACTTACAAAGGGTAGGCTAGTCTTTCTCTAGTCCTTACCGTAAGTTTAGCTTACTCCTTATTTCTAAGGTTCGATTAGTTGCTTTATAGGCTTAATTAGATTTTAATAAATTAGTATTCTCTTCTTACCCGCCATCGTAGCTACTAGCAAGGGGTAGGCTAGTCTTTCTCTAGTCCGTGCTATAAGTCGTAGCTTAACTTTGTTTTTCTTATCTTACCCGCTACTACGGCTAATAGTAAGGAGGTAGGCTAGTCTCTCTTTAGTCTGTACCGTAAGTTATAGCTTTAACTTCTCTATTCGTCGTATCGCATTTCTAATTGGTTCCTAGTGTCGGCGAAGCCTAAGTACTTGCTTACTTATTTTTATAATTTAGGTAGGTTATATAAGATTATTATCGTACTAGTAGTTTGTTTTTCTTCTACTTAAAGGGGCTATAAGGAGTAATTAGTTCCTTCTCTTAGCTACTTAGCTTTAAAAACAGCGTAAAAGTTATTTTATTATAATAAAGTAGTAAGAATTAAATAGGTTAAGCGTATTCGTATTTAGAAATGTAGAATTTATAGTATTTTAGTAAGGAAAGAAGAAAAAAAGAAAAAAAAGGAGGAAGTAAATAAATAGAATAAACAAAGAATATACCTAAGTCTTTCTCTAGTAGTTAGCTATGCCTAGATTTAATTAGTATTAGTTAATTAAGACCGTATTACGGTAATATAAAAGGTTTGCTTTGTTAGCAATGCTTTTAAGTTATTCCGTAAGATGTAAAAAGGTCTTTATAAGTATAAATCTAAGTATATCTACTAATAACGCTAGCCTAAGTGCTAAGGCACTAGGATAGCTACCTTAGCGTAGTCTATAGCTTAGTTAAGAGGAGGGAGCCCGGGTCTAACTCCGAAGGAGTTAGTAGCTAGCGAGGGCCCTAAGCACTAAGAAGCGTAGGTTGCATTGTCTAAAGGCTAAGGATTCCCTATAGGAATCTAATTAAACTTGTCTAAAGGCTAATTAAATTCGCTAAATAAATCTAATTAGGTTTGTCCAAAGGCTAATTAGATTTATAGGGGAAACTAATTAGATTAGCCGAAGGACGAGTGTAAGCATGTATAGGAGTCTAATTAGTAGATTAGTTGCTTGTCTAACTAACATAACTAAATCTAATCAGAAATAGCATATATATAGGTAAAGTCTGATTAGGTTTAATGCGCCGGAGCGGAAGAACTTAACGCCGCGCCTTCGGACGGGAAGGTTGGTTAAGTCTGCGAAACGGGGGCCGCGTACGTAAGCACAAGGCAACCGTGTTAATACTAGCGTAACGACTATCCTAAACTACTACGCTAAGGAGGATACCCGTAGTAAAGCTACTTATAATAAGGCTATTAATAGTAAAACTAAGATTTTTATTAAGGCTAAGGCAACTAAGGGTATTAGCTAAGGTAATAGGATAAATATAATAATAAATCTAAAGGAGGCTATAGGAATAATTAAGGTAACTTATAACTATACTATAGAAACGAATAGCGTAACGGACGTTTATAAGGGTAAGGATACTAAAAACGTAATATCTTACCTTTATAAGAATAAGGATAAGGAAGAGAGTAGTAGCGCTAGTAGTTAAGATATAAGGGTAAGGGTATAGTTAATAATAAGGGACTAACTAAAGTAAATAAGTAATTATTAAAAGGATAATAAGGGTACCTTTTTAACTAACTACCTTATTTTTAGTAATAATAAGCATTCTTCTTTATACTTAATAAACCTAATAATAAGAAAGAACTTATAGTTTTATTTAATAATACTAAGAATCTATTATAAGCTATAGCTAACCTTTAAGATAATAAGTACTACCTTTTAAAAAACTAAATTATTAAACTTAAAAACACCTTTATAAAGGTATTAAAGGAAATAAGTAAACTAAAAAACTAAAATAAGGTATATATATATAGTAAGGAATAAAAGAATACTAACGCCCTTTTTCTAAATATAAGGATAAATAAAAAAACTATATTTTATAACAAACTAAGGAGAAAGATAAGCACTTTTTTTAAGATAAAAAGCTCCTTTACTAAGGAAACATAGTTTTATAAAAACCTAGTAATAATATAAACTTTGCTTTAAAAACCTAAGATTATAACGCTAAATAAAACCGCGTTTTACTCTAAGACGTAAAACATTTTAAAAGAACGGGTTTAAGGCGTTAAGTAGGAGGAAATCTATAAGGAAAGACCTTTTAAAATTATTAAGCTAAGTAAGGTACTTAAAGAGTACTAATAAGAAGGACGTTAGTATAACTACCTTAATATTTAAATACGCTTTTAGCCTTAGGGAGATAACGCTTACGTTTATACGGATACTAGCGTAAGTGTAAATCTTATTAGCTAAAAATTCCTTAATAAGTATAAGGTAAATATTATATACTTAGAAACTAGTACGTAAGTTAATAGCGTTAAGAGTTAACTTAAGATTATAAAATAAGTAAGATTTAATATTTATATTTTAAAATAAATTTATAAAAAGCGCGCTATAAGGTACGTTACTATTATTATAAATATAATTTTAAAACTTAAGCTAAATTTATTAATTAAAATAAAAACTTTTTATTAACTAAGCGTAAAAATTAACGTTATTAAAGGAATAATAATACTACGTAGCTTACGTAGTCTCTTTATTTAAAGCAACGCTTAGCTACTTACTATAAAGGTAAACGTATAAAGTAAAATAAACGTAGTTATTCTACTAAAAACTATAATATTTATTAAAGTAAATTTCTTACCTTTTTAAAACATAATAATCCGTAACTACGGTTTTTATATTAATAATTACCTTTTTATAAAAAGGTTAGCGCCTTTTATAAACGCTATATTAAACGCTTAAAGTAAGCGTATTATCTTAGTTATTAATATAAAAAAAACGCTAATATACGTTATTCTTAAATAAATTATTAAAGAAATTTAAGTATTTAATAACGTTTAGCTTTAATAAAGAGTGCTATTTAATTAAGCTTTTTAGTATACTATAATTAAGTAAGACATTTATAAAGTAAAAAGGAGTACTTAAAAGTAAGCCTTTACTTTTAATAAACCTATAATTATAAGATAAGGTAATCCTAAGGCCGCTCTTAGCCTAAATAAGAACAGCCCTTTTAAAAACCTAAACTTTATTAAAAGATTCCCGTCTTATAGCGTTAATAAGCTATTTAACATCTTATATAAACCTAAACCCGTAAGCATATTTATTTATAGCGCTAATAATAGTTTTTACGTATAACTAAAAAAAATTATTCGCTAATATAATATTATCTTTACTAACTATAGTATTATCTTAATAAATAAAGATAAAAAAATACGTATTAACCTTATAAATAATTAGTAAACAATTACTAAATTTATTAAGAAATATAGCTTAAGACTAAAGGACTAAGAAGTAGTAAACAAAACGTTTAATAGCTTTTATAAAAATAAAAAATTTAAATAGTTTTTTAGCTAAACCCTAATTACTTACCTAGTATTTGTAGTATACTAAAAAAACGTAAATAGTACTATTATTAAAAACAAACGTTTTATTATTAATATATAGCTACTTAACTATATTATAGTACTTAATATTTACTTACTACTAAACTAATAAGAACTTATTATAACCGTTTATAAAAGTAAGTATTTCTTAATCCTTAACGCTATAGCCTTTTTTTATTAGCTACTAGTATTTAAAGAATATTAGGATTAAATAGTTGTTATTAGTAAATAAAGTATAAAACGGTTAAACGTAGTACTTATAAGCTTTTAAAATTTACTTACTTTTAGTTAGTAATTTATAAAGAATTTCTTTAAAGGAAAGAAATACTTTATTTACGCTTATATTAACAATATTATTATCTTTAATAAAATAAAAGAAGAGCATACTAAATACTTAAAAACTATATTTTAAATCTTAGAAAAGGCGTAGTTATAAATATTTAAGAAAAAGACCTTTATTAAATACCTTATAATACGCTTACTAAGATATATTATTAATAAGAAAGGAATTTATTAAATAAACGATTAAATTAAAGCGTTTAAAAAAATTAAGTTTTTAAACTATTTAAACGTACTTAAAACATACTTTAAAATAGCTAAATACTTATGTAATAAAATCTTATAGTATAACGTAAAGTTAAAACCGCTATAAAACTAAAAAACTAAGCTTACTAAGTAAAGAAAAAAGGACGGTATACTAGTAAATAATAGGAAGAAGGAATAAAAGAAATAAGCTTTTATAAAACTAACGTTTAAACTAAATAATAAGGAAAAAGAGTTATTTAAAATTTTATAAGAACACCTTTATAAATAAATAACCCTTTACTACTATAATCTTAAAAACCTACTATTTATAAAGCTTAATACTTATAAAAAAGCATTTAGTTTAGTTACTTTTTAGCTTAATAGCTTATAAGACGAAGTATTAATTTTAAAAAAAGATATTTACTAAAAATACGTAAAGCTAATCCTTTTTATATTTTAATTAACTAGTAAGCGAGAATAAGGATATAGTTTAATAAAAGTAGAAATCGCCGCTTACGTTTAAGTAGTTATAAAACTTTAAAAGCTTATTTAGTTAAACTATTAAAAAATAAACATTATTACTAACTATACGCCGCTAAAGGGAATTATTACGTATACTTCCTTAAAGACTATAAACCTTAATAAGGTAAACCTAAAGCTTGCCTTTATAGCGATTTATCTTTCTTAGTTTAACCTTAAAATATTTTATATCTTAAGAACTACTAACGTTATCCTCGACGCCTTATTATAACGCTTTAGTTAGGCGGACGAGTATACTTTTAATAACGTAAATACCCTTAAAAACGTAGTATATAATAAAACTAAAATATAAAATAAAATTAAATAAAGCCTTTTAAAAAGGTAAGAATATTTTTTTACGCTTAAGGAAGAAGATAATAAATACTAAGAGTAAACTACTATAAAGGTTAAAGTATAAATAAGTAATAAACTATAAAAGCGAATTAAAGAAGTATACTTAGTAAACTAAACGTTAAGACTTATTTACTTTAACCTAAAGCGTAAGTATAAAGCGTAAAAAGAGGAGATTTAAGAAAGGTTAGCTAAAAATTTAAAAATAGCGACTAAAGAAAAGAAGATAAAGAAAAAACTATAAACTAAGGAAATCGCTTTTTAAGGATAAAAACTATTTAATAAGCTTTTATACTATAATTAGCTAATAAACTATAAGAATCGTAGAATTGCTAGTACGCTAGTACGTATTCGGTAGGCGGTTTAGCGATAATGAAATATATACGGAATTAATAGATTTCGTGCGTAGATCGATAGAGCATTTAAACTATAAAGATTTAGGCGTAAAAACTATGTATTAAGATGGCTACTCTATCTATAATTAAAAGGTGGGAAAATCCCCTACTTATTGCACTGTAGGAGGAGGGGTAGGTAACGTAACTATGGTGTAGGTAACGCACCGCATTTAGAAGTACGCTATACCGAAATAGGACTAGCGGACCTTACCTATAGGCTTAGCCGTAGGTCTTATAGGTTTAGCTATTAACTAAGCGCTAGAGGGCGCTGTAGTCTAGGTAGTAAACTAATGCGCTGTAGGTCCTGCTATGCGCTGTAGCTTAGCGGTCCGAAGCGCTATAAGGCTTATAAGGCCCTACCTAAATAGTATCGGCTATAACAGGTCGCTTACTAAGCGTATCGGTATAAACCGTATATCGCTGTAGAGCGCTAAGCCTGCGCTATCTAACGGTACTAGTTATACTCTTATAGGCATAAAACTTAGCTAAGTAAATCTAGAAACCGACATACCCCCTTAAACCGAACATAGTAAGGTTTAGTAGCGTAGTTTTAGGACAAGGGAAAAAAGAAAACCCTTTAGTAGGATATATAAGGAAAAAAGTAAAAACCTCGAAGTTTTAGACGGTTTATAAGGGTAAAAGTATAAAAACCTTTATTTATTAAGGAAAAATGTAAAAACCTTAATCTTTTAAAGACGTATATGCCCCTAAGCGCGCTAAGGTAGCTAGCCTTAAGTGCTAATTATATAGACACACGTTTCTTAGGCCTTTTAGGTTATAAAGTACTTAAAGGATAAGGAAAACTTTGTTTAAGTTAAAAACCTTAACCTCTTCCTTTAATAGTCTAGCGTACAACTAAGTAGTAGGTTACTAAGTTTTAAGAAGTTGTTAACCTCCTTAAAAGGCTGTTATGCCTAGTAACGATTATAGTGCTCTTAAATGTTAAGTTTAAGCTTTTAAATAAGAAACCTTAGCTTATCTACTACTACTAGCTTAGTTAAAGGGTCGGCTAGTTGTTTTAGGTTACCGACGTGTTTTATACCTAGCCTTTTTTTACGGATTTCGTCCCGAATCTAGTAATAGATAATATCTATGTGCTTAGACCGGTTATAGAAGTGTAAAGTTTCTAATAGGTTTATTACACCTTTATTATCCTCTAAAAGCATAGGAGGCCCTTTAGTAGTAATTACTAACTCTAGGAGTTCTTTAAAACTAGTTACTATAGCTTGTAGAAACTTTGCCTCTTTTCTAGCTTCCCTTAAAGCTACGTATTTAGCTTTAGTACTACTAAGAGTTATAATCTTTTGTTTCTTAAAGGCCTAGCTAATTAGGTTGCCGTTTAAGAGGCTAACGTAACCGCTAACTAACTTCCGACTATTAATATCGTTTATAAAATTAGCGTCTAAATAGACTATTAACCCGTTTAAAATACTAGCCTTTCGGTAGTCTTGCTTATAAGTAGGGTACTTATTTAAGTAGCCCTAAACCTAATCTAGCGCTAGAAAGTAGGTTAAATCGGGATTTACTATATATTAAGAGCACTTTATAACCGTATAAGTTATATTTATTCTAACCTTTAAGGCTAGGTATAACAAAGCGCTAATCTACTATTAATAAAAGGTAACTTTAGCCTATAAGGCTTGTTTTAAGGTATTTTTGCGTAGCTTAATACCCGGTTGCATAAGGGTGTCTTTGTGCCTTACAGAGCCCTTCCTAAAGCGGTATATAATACTAGCGGTATACTTATTTAAGTTAACTATAAGATAGTGCCTATTTAGCCTATTAAACTCTATTCCTAAAAAGGTATATAGTAGGCCTAAAGGTAAAATTTTTAGCTTAGTAGCTAGCTAATCTACTATTTGTGCAATAGTTTTGTTATTTAGGCCGGTTATAAGGATATTGTCTATGTAACAAAGTAATATAACCTTCGACTTCGGGTTTAAAAATAGTGCCTCGTCGTAAAGGAATACTATAAAGTCCTCTTTAAGTAGTAGATCCTTTAGGTGCTTATACTACAAATGCGGTAACTATTTAAGGCTATAGAGTACCTTATTAAGCTTCTAAACTAGGGCCTTATCCGTAGATTCGTACCCTTTAGGCTGTACTATATATATCTCTTTGTTTATATTACTATAAACAAAGGCGTTTTTAACGTCGTATTAGTAAATATCCTAGCCGTACTCTACTATAATAGCTATTACTATACGGTAAGTTTTAGGCCTATAAGTAGTAGCAAAAGTCTCTAAGTAATTAATCCCTAAGACTTAGTAAAAGCCTTAAACTACCTAACGGCTTTTATAGCGTATAGGCTTGTTATTAGCATCTGTTTTAATAGTATAAACCTATCTACCCCCTAAGGCTTTACGCCCGTTAGGTAGGGGTATTAGATTATAGGTATTTTGTTCCTTTAAGGCCTTAAGCTCCTCTTGCATACTTAAATCCTACTTTGTAGAGTTTAGGCTACTTATAGCCTGTTTATAAGTATTAGGAAGGTTACTAATATTTATAACTAAGATCGTAAATCTTAAGGAGGGCTTTTGTTTTGCGTCTAAATCCTCTAAATCTAAATCGGGACTAGCGCGCTAAATAAAGGTTTATAAAATAGTACTAGCTTCTTTAGGCGTAGCGTTTTCGGCGCTAGCACTAAAAGGGGCGCTAGGGATCTCTATTACTACCCTTTTATTAGGTTTAAAGGGTATAGGCCTTGCCTCCTCGTTAACTCGTTTAAGCGCACTTTTAAGCACGCTAGGGCCTGCCTTTATAGAGCGTAGCTTCCTAAGGGTAGCCTCTAACTCTAGGTCTAGGCTTAGGTCCTTAGGGGCTATAGGCTCTAAGTCTTCGATAACTACTACGTCTCTAAAGGTAATTACTTACTTAGTAATAGGGTTATAGATACGGTAGTAACGTGTGTCTTCTACATATCCTACTAGTACCCCCTTAATCCCTTTAGGCTCTAACTTGTTAAGGTTAGGCGTCTTATCTAAGTAGTAGGCGGTAAAGCCTATTTTCTTTAAATAAGAAAGGTTTAGTAGCCTTTTGTTATATAATTCGTAAAGCGTTTTAAAGCTTATAAAACTATAAGGAGTCCTATTGTATAGATAAGCTGTAGTTTTTAACAACTCCTCCTACAACGCTTTAGGTAGGCGGCTACTAAGTAGTAGGTAACGCACCTTATTAAGTAGCGTAAGGTTAATCCTTTTAGGTAGGCCGTTAGGCTCCTTTGTGTAAGTAGGGGGATTTTAGTGTTTAATACCCGTATCCTTTAGGAAGATAGTAAACTTAGAGTTAACGTACTCCTTACTATTATCCGTTTATAAGGCTCTAATAAACCTTTTTTTAGCGTTGTTTTCTATAATAGCTTTATACTACTTAAAAGCTTTAAAGGCATCGCTTTTATGCTTTAGCAAGAAGACTACTAGGAATTTAGTAGAGTAATTTATAAAGGTAATAAAGTAACGGTAGCCTTAAAAGGTAGGAGGCTGTATAAGCCCTTATACGTTACTATAAACCCTTTTTAGAAAGGTATAATTATCCCTTTTACTATAAGAGGTTTTATAAACCTTGTTTAAAGCCTTGCCTTTAAGGCAGACTTTACACTAAAGTACAAACTTTTCTACTTCCTTTGTAAGGCTAACTAAGGGAGTCCCTATAGTAGTTGTAGCCTTTAGGACTTGCTTAAGGGTATTAAGGTTAATGTAGCCTAAGCGCTCGTACAACGTATGTAGCGTTATACTAGTCTCTTTACTAACTTTACTAACTTTTAAAGCTAGCACCGTTAGCGTAGTTTTCGGCTTAATAACCTTAACTATAGTCTAAAATAAACGGTCTTTAATATAAGCCGTTATAAGTATATTTTTAGGGTTTTTAGCACTAAAAATAACTCCCTTCGTAGGGCTTAAAAGGACGTTAGAGCCTTTTAATCGCTGCGTACTAATAAGGTTATACCCTATTTTAGGCGCGTATAAGTAGTTGGTAAACCGTCTAACTTCGTTAGTATTACAAAAGCGTAACAATACGTCTCCTACTCCTAAGATCTGTAAAGAGGCGGCTTTCCCTTAGTTAGCTTAGTAGGGCTTCTTTTAGAAGGAAATAAAATATTTTTTATTAGTAATTACATGTTTAGTTAAAGCATAGTCTAAAACAAACTTAGTATAGTAATTAGCCCGCTTGTTACTAACTTCTAGCGTGTGTAACAACTTACTAGCCTTAGTTATAAGAATAAGTAAAGCACTAAATAGGCTAGGTATACTAGAATTTAAAGCTAAGTTACTAGTTATTAGTTTTTGTCCTTTAAACGCAAACAAAGGTGTTTCTAGCACTTTGTTAAACCTAGTAGGTTTAGAACTACTTACTTAATCTAAATCTAAAAGGTTTAAGTCTAAAGCAAACGTAACTAATAAAGTTTTAAATAAAGCGGATAATAAGGAAGGTAAAGGGCTAGTAGCCTTAGGCCCGCCCTTAGGTAAGATTAAGACTTTTTCTCCCTTTAATTCTTTTCCTTTAGCCTTACCTTTAGTAGGCTTTTTAAACGGCGGAGGGGAGTTATCCTCGTCCTCTAAATCGTCTTTAGACCTCTTAGGCCTAAGGTAAGGGTGTAGTACTTAGCACTTTTTAGCGTTATGTATAACGCTTTAGCAGCGCTTATAAAAGACTTTAGTAGATTTCTTCTAAGCCTTTAATTTTTTAGACTTTTCTGTCTTACCTCCTTAGTTAAGTAAGACCCCTTCTTTAGTAGTAGAGGCTTTGTTACCGCCGTCTTCTTTCTTTCTAATAGAAAGGCGGCGATCTTCCTTTAAAATAGCTTAAAAAAGCGTATCTACGGTTAAATAACCTTCCTCCTTCTAAAGGTTTTAGGAGGTAGTAGAGATAAAGTTATTAAACTTAGATCCTAGCTTATAGAGGATTATCCCTAAAAGAAAGGAAGTAAGAAGCTTTTAATCTCTGCTTTTAAGCTCGTTTAACAGATTTTTTATCTTGTTAACGTAGTCCTAAGTAGACGCTGAATTTTTAACGTTTAGGTTAAGCATAGCCTTTTAAACTATAAAATTAAAGGTAAAGCCCTCCTTATTATAAAGGTTTTTTAGGGTCTTCTAAGTAACGAAGGCACTCTTTATAGAGGTTAACTGCACTAAAGGCCTATTAAAGACGGCACTTTTAATATAGCTAAGAGCCTTTCTATTAACCTTCCTCCTTTTAAGGAGGTCCTTCTCCTCCTTTATATACTTATCGTCTAACTTTATTAAAGTAGCTTAAGAGGAGGAGGGAGGGGCTTAACTGCTAAAAGCAGTAGCCGTAGGTAGGTTGCTAGTAGTAGTAGCAGAGCCTATAATCTCTAGGATTACTACTAAAACCAGCGGTTAAATAAGCGGTTGCTTAGGCTTATAAGCCTAGAGGTAGTTATAGACTATAGCCTCTCCTACGTCGTTAATATCTAGGTAGGCCTAGTAACGCTAGGCCTAAAGGACGTAGTCCTCGGTACTAGAAAGTAGTTTGTAACTAAACTTAGCTCCGCCTATTATTGTAGTAAATATAGGTAAATCTAGTAAAAAAATAGGTAAAAACAAGGTGTTTTTAAAGGTATAGTAACTTATATCCGTTAAAGGGGCAACGAAAAGGTGGTTAACCTAAAGAAGTAGCTACTTTTTAAAAAAAATAGAGATTTTTTAAAAAGGTAGCTGTATATAGCTAAATTTTCTAAAAAGTAGAGATTTTTTAGAAAAGTAGAGAAGCCTAAATTCGACGCTTTTCGATAAAGGTATTTTAGTAAAAATCCGATTAAAAACCGTCGAAATATTGTTAAAATCGTTAAAATTGTCTAAAAAGTAGTAATAGTTACTATCTTTTAGAGACTAAGACACCGTGTAACGTCGGTAAGCTAATAGGAGCAGGCGCAGCGTAGTATAGGGTGGGTCGCAGGGTCGTAGGTAACGGTAATAGCGATTTTAGCGGTAGTAGCACGAAATAAGAGTTACTACTATGTAAGAATCGTAGAATTGCTAGTACGCTAGTACGTATTCGGTAGGCGGTCTAGCGATAATAAAATATGTGCGGAATTAATAGATTTCGTGCGTAGATCGATAGAGCATTTAAACTATAAAGATTTAGGCGTAAAAACTATGTATTAAGATAGCTACTCTATTTGCAATTAAAAGGTAGGAAAATCCCCTACTTATTACACTACAAGAGGAGGGGTAGGTAACGTAACCATAGTGTAGGTAACGCACCGCATTTAGAAGTACGCTATACCGAAATAAGACTAGCGGACCTTGCCCGTAGGCTTAGCCGTAGGTCCTATAGGTTTAGCCATTAACTAAGCGCTAAAGGGCGCTGTAGTCTAGGCAGTAAACTAATGCGCTGTAGGTCCTGCTATGCGCTGTAGCTTAGCGGTCCGAAGCGCTGTAAGGCCTATAAGGCCCTACCTAAATAGTATCGGCTATAACAGGTCGCCTACTAAGCGTATTGGTATAAACCGTATATCGCTGTGGAGCGCTAAGCCTGCGCTATCCAACGGTACTAGTTATACTCTTATAGGCATAAAACTTAGCTAAGTAAATCTAGAAACCGATATAAACAATCCTTAACTTATAATATTATAGCTAATAGTTTAAACTTTCCTTAAACTAGTATATAATAAGAAGTATTACTTTAAAGAAGAGTAAATAAAATATAACCTAAATTTAGTATTTATTCTACGCTTATAAAAAACAATTTAAAAATATATTAACTACTATAAAGTATACTACGTAAACTAAATAAATAAGAAACTAAAATTAAAAGAAATAAAGCTAATTAAAACAATAGCGACGCTATTTTATATAATATTAATAAATTTTATTATTAAACTACCTCTCGTCTTATTTACTAATATACTTTAGTAAATTTTAAAATTTACTAAGTATAATGCCCTTATAACTAGTATTAATAAATTCTTAAAGAAGTTACTACTTATTCTTAAAAACGTAAAATATACTACTAAAAACTAAGCCTTTATATTCTTATAAGCACTCTTCCTTATAAACTAAGGATTACTTAAACGAATTATTAGTAACTAAGATCTTAAATTTATATTAAATATATAGTAAGCTATGTTTTAGTTACTTAAAACTAGCCTCCTTATCTTTATAGCTTACTACCTTTAAACGGATAAGCTATTTAAAAAGAAAAACTAAACTATAGAAATTATAATTTAATACTTTATATATACTAACCTTAAAGAAAGATAAATAAACTTACTTTTTATACTTTAGTATAACTTAAATAATACGTATAGCGAAGCTATAAACACCTTACTAAATAAACTACTTTTTAGGATTAAGCTATAATTAATTATAAACCTTATAATAGCTAAACTAGCGTTAAAAACTAATCTTTTATTATAAAAAAAACTATAAAAGTACTAATTTTAAAAGGTAAAGGAACTTATTAATATTACTAAAGTTATAGTAAAGCTTTAATATAATAATAAGCATACTCTTATTTACTTTATAGTTAGTAATACTATATACTTACGCCTTTATAAAGGATACTATTTACTTAGCAACCCTTTAAGAAAATAGTTACTATAAAGAGCTAAACCTTTTATAGTAAAATAACGTATTAGCGCTTTTACGTATAAGCTTAATTTCTTAAAAGGCTAAAAAGTATACTTAGTTATATTAGTAAGCTAATTATATTAAGTACTATAAAGAAAAGATAAGTTTAATAAATTAATTAATTTACCGCTACTAATTAAAGTAAAAGGCAGCGTAACGGCGGATTACTTTAAAATTAAACGGATTATAAAACACTATATTTAAAAGACTTATAGCGCTTTAAGACTTAAGTTCCTTATTAAATAAACTAAGTACTTAGTAGCTAAGGACACTTAGATTATTAAAGCGTAACTCGTCGAAAGCGCCGGAGAGTTTATAACTAACTACGAAAAAGAACATTTTAAAATATTAAAAGAACTTGCTTATACTAGTCGCTTTTAAAGGAAGTAAAAGTAAAGTACTATAATAACGTTTTTAGTTAGCTACGTAACTAAGTAACGATTTTAAACTCCCTTTTTTATAAACCTTTATTTAAACTAAACCTTTTCTTTACCTACTTTTTTAAAATTATAATACTTTTATAAATTTAGTAGTAATAATAATAAAGTACTAAAAAACTTTAAAATTTTTTACTTTCCTTTAAAATAAAGGAATAAAGCTAACTACTCCTTTTTAAAATATTTAAACTATTACTTACTTTATTTATTTTCTTTTACTATAAATAAATTTTTACTATATAACCTACTAATACCTAACCTAACGCATTTATAAAATTAACCTTAAATATAAAAACTATAAAACTATACTAAAACTAGTCTAACTATAATTTTAAAAATAAGGACAAGAATGTATTTTATAGCTAAGTATATAGGTTACTTAAATAAAAAATTAAACTAAACCTTACGTATAAATAAATTTTTAAATATCTTTATTCTTATTTTTTAAATTTTTAAAACGTTTATACTTATTTAATAACTTTTAAAACCTTATTACTAGTTTACGTTTCTTAAGCCTTTAAATAACTATTTACTTAGTTTTTAAGCTTTTAAAAAAACCCTTTTAGTATATTATATACGTTAAGCTGTTTATTATGCCTTTAAAAGCTAGCGAGTTTAGTAAAACCCCTTAAAAACTAAGAACGTTACTTAGAAAACATATTAAAACGCTAAAAAGGGTAAAGGTTCTTAAAACCTTAAGAACTTAAAGTATTATAAGTATCTTTAATTCTAACAACGACGAGGAAAACCTATAGTATAACCTAGCTATTACTAAACTTAATAGCTATTTTAATAAGGAAACCTAAAGCTATAAAAACAAATAACTATACTAAGAGATTAAAATCCTCTTATACTTAATCTTTTAAATAGCTAAAACAAAACCTTATTCTTAAATTAGCGAGTTTCGCTAATAAAAAGAGAATATAAAGAACCTCCTTATAGCGTACGCTTAAGATAATAAGAAGTAGTAAAAAAGGATCCTTAGCTACTACGAAGTTTTTACGTTTTAAATTATTACTAAAGAAGTTTAGCTATCCTTTTAGGACATTATTAAAGAAATCCTAAAGAAATATAAGGCCTTTTTCTTAAATAAAAACAATAACGAGGATTTTATACTTAAAGAACTTATTTACTTAGTAGTAACTAAAACTAATAAGGTATTAAAGATTTAGTTTATTTTAAGAATACTAGCTAAAAAGAACTTATATACGCTAACTTATAATAACTTTTTAGTAATATAAAAAGTAGTATAAAACGCTATTAATAACATTAATACGCTATATAAGGCTTAAGAAGCTATAAAGATTAAAATAAAGGATACTTAAGAGAAGCTTAAGGCTAAGATTAGTAATATTTAAGAAACCCTTACTTAGGACTAAAAGCTTATTATAACGTAAAGGATTAACTACTTAAACTTTTTAAAGAACGTTTATAACGCTACGTAAGTATATAAAAGGCACTATACCGTTATTAAGGAACTTTAAAAAGCTAAGATTAATATTAAGCATAATTTTAAGGAGATTTAAAGCAAGACTAAGAACTTTAAAGATAAAAACGTAAAATAAAGAAAGCTTATTAAAGTAAGTTTAAAGTAGTATTAAAAGCTTAAAAATAATGTTACTAAAATATAGTTTATAGTAAGCGACTTATAAGCTTAAATAGTATATAACTATAAGACTAGCTAAAAAACTAAGAAATATTAAGAGTAAATTTAAAAGCGTTTTATTAAGACTAAGCAACGCTTAAACGTAATTAATAAAAGGGTAGTTTTTAAGAATTTAGCTAAGATAGCTATTTATAGTATACTAAGAGGAGCGGCGTAAGGATAGCGCGCTAAGCTTTTAAAGGCTCTTATTATAGTTTTTAAGAAACTAAGTACTTTAAGCTTACTTAAGCAATAAGTAACGCTAACGCCGAGCGCTTACGTAGTAAAGACTCTTATAATACCGTCTTTCCGCGCTAAAGGAAAGGTAGTAGCGAGTAGTTATATAAAGCTAAGTCTTAAAATATTAAATAGTAATATAACCTTAGTTATAAAAACGTAAGAAGACGATAATAAGGACAAAGACTACAATAATAGTTAGGATAAGCTTAATATAGGATTTATATAACTAAAGCAAACTTTTTATTTATTTAAGTAATATAAAATCCTAAAGTATAAAATAAAGAAGAAGAGTTTTTTTATTTTTATTTTATTTATTTATTTATTTCTTTTATTTTTCCTTTATTATATTTTAAAATTCTTTTATTTTCTTAATTTTCCTTTATTAGTCCTTTTTTTATATTAATAATACCTTATTTTTAAACTATTTATTTTCCTATTATTTTAAATAAATACGCTACTACTCTTTTTTACCTTTTTTTATATAAACTTATTTTTACTAATTATAGCTTTTTTATTATTACTACTTATAGTAACTACTAAAACGCGCGTTATTTAAAATAAAAAAGATAAATAAACGTTAGTATTAGTATACTAACTACTATAAAGTCTACGTAAGATTAAAAGCTAGTTAACGTACGCTTCTTAAGATTTAAAATATTCCTTTACTACCTTTTTTTATAATAATAAAAAGGAGAAAAAAGGGTCTCTTAGTTAGTAAAAGAAATAAAAGAATATAAGGTTTACTAACGCTATAATATATAACTTTATAAAGACGTAGGATCTTATAAAAGACCCTTAGCACTTACTACGTACTATTATAGCCGAAATTACAAGATTTAGAATTACGTAAAGTAGGTCTTAGCGTACAAACATTTTTAAATAACTACGTACTTAGAATCTAAGTACCTCGCTATTCTTATAATTACGTATTAACCCGCTTTTCGGGAATTTTAATTTCTTAGGATTCTAAGAATACGTAAGTATCTACGTAACCTAGAAATTAGGTAACTAGCCGGAGACGGGAAGTACATAATCCTAAATCTTATATATTACTATATAAGGGCTTAACTATAATTAAAGGAAGTAACTAACTTATACCTACCTTTTAAATATTTACTATTATCCTTACTTACTATACGTACTACTTAGTTAAAGGCTATCTCCTTTATTTAGGGACTTTATGTACTACTTACGTATTAAGGCTATTTATAAATATTATAATACTTACGTACTACGTAACCTAACTAAAAAGGGTAACTATTTATAAAGGGTAGCTTTTATAAAGCACTATTTAAGTAGTCCTTCTTACGTAGCCTATCTTACGTATAATATTTTACTTCCTTTTCTCTTTTATTATTATTAGTTAAAGGTTTATAAGATAAGCCGTTTATAAAAGCGTTTTAAAAGCCTTTAATATGCTTAATTTTAAAGTTAAAATTTTTTATTTAAGTTATTTATCTTATAATAAGGGCTCTTAAAACGTTTAATAGTTCTTTATTTAGTTAGTCTTATAAGACTATAGCGTTCGTCTTAATAACGAAGTAAATACTATATAAGAAGCTTTAAAGTTACTTTAAGGCAAAAAGCAGTCCTTAATACTCCCTTTTTATAGCGTTATAAAAGGCTTTTACTATGTTTTAAATTCTAAATTTATATTACGCTAGCCTCTTCGTCTTATTTATAATTTGTATTAGTACTACGCCTTAGCTAGTAAAACTTACGTTAACTTAAAAGATAATTACTCTTACCCCTTTATTATAATAAATTATTATTAAAAGTAACGGGTTTATTAAGACATTTTTTAATTTTTAAAAAGCTTCTTCTTAGCTAAGTCCTTATCTTTATTCTACGTTTTTTTATAAGAGTTTAGTTAAAGGGAGCGATATTATTATATAATAGTTAATTTAAATAGCGTAAAAATTAACTATACTATTAAATTCCTAAACGTGTTTAGTATAGGTAGGCGTAGGCTAGTTCCGAATCTTGTTTACCTTAGCCGTTTTAAAGAGACGGCTTTCTCCTTTATACATTATCTTAACTACTATAGCTACTCTCTTATACTACTAGGATTTAGTAACGGCTACTAAGAGTCTTACTAATTTAACGTTAATTAGCGTCTTATTAACGTTTTAAATGTGCTTAATAACGAATTTACAAAGCTTTAGTATTATTTCTACCTCCTTATAAGTAGTTAGTAGCCCTTTTATAGTAATATTGTTAAGAAAAGGCTAATAAACTTTTAAAATTAGGTTATAAAGGACTTAGACTATAACTTATTAAAATTAAGCTACTAAATTAGTCCCTCCTTATAAAAAGGTTATTATCTTAAACAACTTAAGTAGTGTTATAAAAGTTGTTAAGTCCTAGCTTTATTTTACTAAAGGGACTTAATTATATCTTAAAAAAAGGTTATATAAAGAGAGTATTTTATATATGCTATAGTCTTTTAAGTACTCTTTTACTTTAAGCGGAATAAAGGCGTTTTATAGCGTAAACTTATTATAGTTAGTTACGTTGTTTATTAGTTATAAGCTTATATCTTTCTTTTTTACTAAAAACTATAGATTTTAGTATACTACGTAGCTTTTTTCTAAAACGCTTTACTATTTACACTACTTTAATAATTCTATAACTTTTAAAAGTAGTAGGCGTAAGATTAAAACGCTTTTAACTTAGTAAGCTTAATAAAGGATAGTTTTAATAACTTATAGCAAGGTAATAAAAGGATTAACGCTACTAACATACTAAAAGTCTTAAGCGAAAGCTTGCTTTTAATTAAATAAAATATATAATAATAATTTTACCTCTTTGTTTATTAACGTATTAAAGACTTAATTCTTTATTTCTGTAATTTATTTAAGATTAAAGCGAGTCTTACGTAGCGTTATACTAAACTTTAAAGTAACTAAAGTATTAAATTCTAAATAAAAGGGTTAAAGGGTTTATTAAGCTTACGCTTAGCGTATCTCCTTTTATCTTACTAAGCCGTTTAGCGTTAAGCTATTAAATAGTATAGAATTTACGGGTACTACTTTTTTATCCTTCCTTTTATATAAGGTATTTATTTTTAAAACCTTTTATAAACCTTCTTATACCTAATAAGTTTACTTAAAATTAGAAATATATAGCGTAAGCAATAGTTAGGAAAACTATTTAGGATTATAAATATAATCCTAAATAAGGCGCTAGCTCTCCTTAGTTATTTCTTACTACTAAATTTATAAGGTTAGTTTTAATAAGGAATATAACGCTAAAAGTTATAGTAAAGAGAGAGCGTAAGTATAGTAAACCTTACTAATAGTTACTTTACCTTCTTCCTACTTTATAAGGTTTAGGATATTAAGCTTATTAGTAAATAATCTTAGTAGTTTATTAGTATTTAGTTTAAAGACTAAGAGGCTTCTCTTTTATAAATACTTTTCTTACTAACTAAGACAATAAGCTTAGTATCGTTTAGTATAATATTTACGTAAACTATACTATTCTTATTATATAAAAGGGTAAGATTAGTATTTATATTAAAGGGGATACTAAGTAAAAGAGTCTCCTTAGCTAAGCTAAGGAGTATAATAAAAAGATAAATAAGAATAAAGTACTTACTTATTTATATTTTTATAATAGTCTTACTTATAAATTTAATAGTAGTTTTATAAAAGCTACTAAAGACTACTATAGTATAAGATAAAGGAAGATTAAAGGATTTTACTATTTCTAAAGAAATTATATTAACTTAAGAGCTAATATTAAGAATAGCCTTAATAAGCTTACCTCTTAAGTTACTTACTTTTACGTTTATAGTAAATAAGGCCTTAATATAAGTAGGCTTCCGCTTTACTATAAGCTAGTAAGTAAAAGAAAAAAGGGTAATAAGGTTTATAGTACTATAGTCTTAAGTAGTAAAGGTTATACCGACTCGTTTAGGTTTAATTAGCGCTAAGTCGCTATCGTTAGTCGTTTAAAGCATTAAAAAGGCTTTATAGTAGTTTATTTATATAACATTTAGTAAACTAGCGGGCTAAATAGGTTTATTTATCTCCTTATTTACGTAAATAGTAGTAAACGCGTCCTTAGTATAACTAAAGCACTATTAAGCTATAAAGGTAGTAAGCAAAGCATTATAAGTAAGTAGGTATTAAAGCTAAATATAAATAAACTAACTAAGGACTAAGTTAAGTAAAAAGGACTAAATAGCGTCTTTTAAAAGACGCGTAAACGGTTTTAGTTTAGTTACCTTTTTTATTAATTTTATTTCTTTATTATAGTCCTTCCTTAAAGTAGCTTATATAGTAAAGACAGCCTCGCCTTCCTTTTTATTTAAGCCTTTGCTTTAATCCTCTTGTTATTTTTTTTATAACTAAAAAAAGGTAGCTAAGTCTTTAAAAATTTAGTTTACTTTTTAGTCCTTGTCTTATTTAGGATTATAAAAGTAATCTTAATTAGGGCTAGTGTCTTTAACTTTTATTATTAAAATTTCTTAAAAGTCTTCTTTTAGCTTAGTAGTTACTCTTTTAAAACTAATTATATTTATATTTATAGCTATATATTTATATAGTAGCGAATATAAAGTAATAATTAGCTTATTAACGTTAAAAATAAAAACATATTTTATTTTAATTTCTACTATAATTTTTATTACTTAGAGTTTTTATATAGCTACTACGCTATTTATCTCTAAGTATTAGGATAAGAAAGACTAAATAATATTTTAAATCTACCTTTATTATTAGTAGTAGGTAATAAGGGTTTTAGAGATAGTATATTTACGTTTAGTTTTTCTTATAAAGAACTAGCGGCTAGTAGGGTTAAAATACATTACCTTAGCTACTACGTTTATTTATATTTACTAATAGTCTTTAATTTAGTACTTAAGGTAGTTATAGTAAAAACAACTAAAGGGCTACGGCTACGCTACGTCTCTCCTTTTATAGTACTATGCTAAGGAGACTAGCTAGTCTTCGTTATTAGCGGTGCTAAAAGTGTTTAGCATCGTCCTTAGCTTTTAGCTAAGTAAAACTACTAAGGCTTAAGGCTATACTAAGCTACTATATAGGTTTTAGTTGCTTAAAACACTAGCTATAATCCCTTTTAAGGCGAGGTAAGCTTAAACAAAGCGTTATTAGTAAATACTAAGGTTCTTTATTCCTTAAGTAATAAAGGTAATAGGGTTAAAAGTATTTACTTAAAGGGGCTAAGCTAGAATTCGTTAGCTAGCCGCTTAGTATATAGCTTAAAGTACTAAGAGATTAGTTTACCTTAGCGCTTTAATTTTAAAGGCTTTGCTTTAAACTTACGGCTTAATTAGATTAGGATACTAAATAAGCGTACTTAATTAAGATTATAACGTAAAGACGGAATCTTTTAAAATTACTAGTACTAGGTTATAGAAATCTTTAAAGGGCATAGCTATAAGCTTATAATAACTAATATTATTATATAGCTAAACCGTATTAAGGACATTACTAAGTAAGGTACTATAAAAGGCTAGCGAGTATTTATTACTCTTAAGTAGCTTTTTATTTACTTTAATAAGGTAGGAGTAAAGCTATAAAAGCTTTTAAATTAAGCTTATAAGGTTTAATTAGTATAAGGTATAAAACTAAGCTTTAGCCTTAGTTAAAGAAAGGATAACTTAATCCTTATCCTTACTTAAATAGGCTAAGCGCATACTTTTTTTAATGTGTTTAAATCTTTCCTTATTAAGTTTTAAGTACGCTTAGTCTACTAATCCTTTTACGTATAACGCGTATTTACTTAAATAGTATAAGGGTAGTTTAGCTACTTAGTTAGTCTCGCTAAGCCTAGTAAACTCGGCTAATACCTTATAGTTTTAAAGGAACCTAAAGACGTTGTTTCTATTAAATATAACAATAGGCAAAGAGCTTAGTAGTAAAAAACTAATAGCCTTACTACCGCTAATAAGTCCTCTTACTATACTAAGTAAGCTTAGTATAGTTAAGAGGTTCCCTTTAGTAGTAAAAGTAGGGGTGCTCGTTATTTTTTAAATAATCCTACGTAAGACTTTGTAATAACGGTCCTTATTATGTCTTTTTTAAGAATTAAGCGTACTAAAGCCTAACATAAAGAGTAAAAACTAAAAGTATAAAAGGTATATAGTTATAAAACTTAAAAGCATAAGGAAATTAAAAAAGAAGAATAGTAGTAAATAATAAAAGGAATCTTTTTATAGTTTTAAGCTAAGGAAAGGGTTAATTAGTATAATATAATACGTACTTACGTAGTAGTATATTTCTTAGTCTAACTAACGTAACTAAATAAGGCTTAAATAATAGCTTCCCTCTTAATAAAGTTTAAACCGTAGTTAATAGTACTATCCTACTACGTAGTATTTTATTTTATTTTTATAAATACTTATTTAGCTTTATACTATTATAAACCTTTTTAAAGTAGATAAACGTCTTTTTATTAAATTAGTTGTTTACCCCTTTTTATTTTATAAAAGTATACTAAGGGATAATAGTTTTAGTACTTTAGCCTTTACTAGTATATAGCCTTTCCTATTTAAGATTACTACTTAGTAATATACTAAATAAGACGTTTTAGTTAACTCCCTTTTTAAGAGTTTAAATAAAAGCATAAGCTATTACATACTTTAAATATAGTCTTTGCTTAGTACTCTTTACTAATTTCTTTTTAACCTTAGCCTTACTTATAGTTAAGGAAGATAAATTAAGTAGTAAGGTTTATTATAGTAGTATCCTTTTTACTATTTACGTTAGTTTAGTACTATAAGACCTAGCTCTTACTACTTTACCGTCCTTCTCCTTAAGCGAGCTAAGGTAATAGTAGTCTTTTATTAAGCTTTTACTCTTAGTACTTATTCTATTCCGTTAACTTAAGGCGCCTTATAATTTTATTAAACGTTTACGTATTAGTGTAAAAAGTAAAGATACCCGTTTTTAGGGTCCTTAATTACTTTAGTAACTACTACTAGCTTATTTAGTCTACTTTTTATTAACGTAAGCCTCTCCTAAGGCCTTGCCTTTACCTCTTACTTATAGCTATAGTACTAACTAAAACTCTGCTTAGCTACTCCCTCTTTAAGCTACTAAGTAGGGCTGTTTTTAGCGCTTTTTAGCGTTAGAATAAGGGAATTTAAGACTATTAACCCTTATTACTAACGTTTTTTGTATATTTATAGTAGTTGTTAGTTATAATGTTATACTATAGCTTTTTATAATAAAAAAGGATAAAACAAACGATATTTAATAAAAGAGGTAGAAAGGACTTATAATAAAAGAAAGACTTACTTACTTAATTAAGCCTTTGCCTATCCCTTCTCCTAAGTTTCGTATTATAAGACTTAACAAAGTAAGCGTAAAGGTACGCTTACTTTTATTAAATTTAAGTATATTTACTAGTAAGAGTAAGGTTAGGTAAGGCCTTACTTACTAAAATAACTAAACTAATAATAATAAACTACCTACTAACTACTTATAGTTATACTATACTTATATATTATTACTATAATAAGGTATAGCTAGGTAGAGCTACTAGCGGAAGGTTATTTTATTAGTAGTTTTAAGGTATAATAAGTAGTCCGTTTAAGATTATAAATATAATCCTAAACAAACCTATTCTTACTACTTCGTACTATATACCTAATAACGCCTTTTATATTGTCTTTTCTATATTATTCTCTTATTATCTACTTCGCTAGCTCTACCTTCCTCCTTTTTTAAGAAAGGAGGTGCTATTCTTAACTTATATAATTAAAAAGGGCGGTAGTAAGTAGTAGAAAATGTTTTATAATTTTAATTAGTTAGGTAGGTATCTATAATTAAGTAATCCTAAACAGGATTACTTTTATAATCTTAAACGGGATAGTATTTACAATCCCTAACGGAATCGCTAATTACTATTAACTAAGGGGTAGTTACTAGCTATAACTTACTACTATAGCGTACTTTCTAAAGTAGTACTATTTTATATTAAAGTACTTATTTTTACCTTTAAATTTAAGCTTCTTTATAAGGCTAATTATAAACTAGTTATTAACCTTTAAGGTAATATTGCTTTAAAGGCTAATTTTAGCTAGGAATTACTTAATTTAGCGCGCTTACGTTATTATAAAGTAGGCTACGCTATACTCTGCTTTATACGTTAACGTATAAACGATTAAGGTTTTTTTAGCGGTTTAAGAGATAAGACCGCCGGCTATTCTAAAAACAAATCTATAAAAGGAGTACTAATTAGTTTTATTGTCGGCTTAAGAGGCGTTAACCTAGCCTTTAATAGCGATATACCCTTTTTTAACGTTTAGCTACTTAGTATAGGTAATAGCGTACTCTTCTTTCCCCTTTAAATATTATAGGATATGCTTTATTAATTTAGCGTAGGCCTTTTATAGTTTCTTTATTACTTTTAAGTGCTTATAAACAGCGAAGGCTAAGTTAAGCCTTGTTATAACGCTAGCGTAGTTTAGCTTGCTATTAACGTACTAGTAGTAATAGATTTTTATAGGGTCTCCTTCTTCCTTAGATTTAATTAGATTTATAATAAAAGTGTTAATAGGGTAGTAGTTTACTATGCCCTTACTCTTTAAAAGGTTAAGGAGATAGGTTAGTTATAAAAGGGTAATTTAGCTACCCTCTTTACTAACGCTAACTCTAATTTTAACGCTAAGTAACTATAATAGCGTAAAGGTTATCTTAACTTTTAGTAGTTTACTTAAATCCTTTTTAAAGGAATTAAGGTTTTAATTAAACTTTACGTAAAGGGCGTCGTCGACGTAGGTAACGATTAATACTCCTCTCTTATAGTAGGTAGCCGGATTTAAGAGGAGTAGCTTTAAGCTAACAACCTTTAACTTCTTCTAAAGCTTTTATTACTACTAGTAGCTTACTTACTTTAAGCTATAAAGGGCTTATTACAACTAAATAACTTAATTAAAACTTTAGTTAAGTCTTTACGCTAGTTATAGCCTCTTTTTAAAGAATTAGCGAAATAATTCGCCCTAACGTATAAATATATCCTTATTAAGGAGGCTATAAAGGTAGGCTACTACTATATTAAACTAGCGTATTATAAGGTTTTACTAAACTACTAACGTAGTAGTTAGCTTTTAAAAGTTAGCCTTAAAGGTAAAGGCGTAGGTTTTATTATAATTAATCCCCTCTCTTTATTAAAAGCCTTTAGTAACTAGCCTAGCCTTCTTCTTAATCTCCTTATTTACTAAGCCTCTCTTACGTTATAGTACCTAGCGGCTTATAATCGCTTTCCTACCTTTTAATAAGTTTATAAATTTAAAGACCTCTTTTATAATTAGTCCCTTTAGTTTTTTAAACATCGCCTCCTTTTATTATTTCGCTTTACTACCCTTAAGGGCTTACTTTATAAAGGGCTTATTTACGTTATATACGGGTTATATAAAGTAAGAGGAGGAGGAGGGGGCGTTAAAAGCCCGTTTAGGATTAAGATTTACTTCCTATTTAAGATTATAAATTACTTCTTGTTTAGGATTAATTAAATTTAACGCTAACTAAGCGTTAAGGGCGTTAAAGGCGTTAGCCTTTATAATAAGAGGATCTTAAAGATCCTTAAGGTTAAAAATATTTTTAAGACTATTAGGAAGCTTACCGTTACTCTCCCTCTAAACGTTAAAGTTAGGGATAAGGATAATAACGTTTTCGTTAGTAGCTTCCTCTTTAACGGTCTCTTTATGTCGGTTTCTGGATTTACTTAGCTAAGTTTTATGCCTATAAGAGTATAACCAGTACCGTTGGATAGCGCAGGCTTGGCGCTCCACAGCGATATACGGTTTATACCGATACGCTTAGTAGGCGACCTGTTATAGCCGATACCATTTAGGTAGGGCCTTATAGGCCTTATAGCGCTTCGGACCGCTAAGCTACAGCGCATAGCAGGACCTACAGCGCATTAGTTTACTACCTAGACTACAGCGCCTTCTAGCGCTTAGTTAATAGCTAAACCTACAAGACCTACGGCTAAGCCTACGGGCAAAGTCCGCTAGTCCTATTTTAGTATAGCGTACTTCTAAATGCGGTGCGTTACCTATACTATGGTTACGTTACCTACCCCTCCTCCTGCAGTGTAATAAGTAGGGGATTTTCCTACCTTTTAATTACAGATAAAGTAGCTATCTTAATACATGGTTTTTACGCCTAAATCTTCATAGTTTAAATGCTTTATCGATCTACGCACGAAATCTATTAATTCCGCACATATTTCATTACCGCTAAACCGCCTACCGAATACGTACTAGCGTACTAGCAATTCTACAATTCTTATATACTACTATTAGGTAGTCCCTTATAAAAGGTTAGGCGAATATAAGTAGAATAACCGTACTCTCGCCTTTAATTTTTATAATCGTCTATTTCCCTTTATACGTTAAGAACTACGCTAATAACGCGTTAAAAACAAAGACGCTAAGTCGCTAGCTATTAAAGCAGAGATTCGTTAGTAAAACAACGTTACCTTATAACGTAAACCTAAACTTAAATAAAGCAACGGTTAGAAAGCGCTTAACAAAAAACCTAGGGTAAGAGACAATAAACGTAGTTACTAAGCAAGGTTTAATAATGCCTTAGTAACTAACAGCGACTCTCTATTACCCGCATTTAAAAAGGCTCGCTTCTTAACTATAAAGCCGAATAATATCCTTAGCGGTAACTATTATACTTATAGTAAGCCTAGCTACTACTTTAACAAATACCTTAATAAGGATAGAATCCTATCTACTACAGTTAGCGTAGTAAGAATCGTAATAAAGGACTAAACTAACTTAAAGGTCGACTTAAGAAACGAATAGCAGTAAACAACTCCGTCTCCTTTACTACTACGCGTAAACAATAGAAAAAGAAATAACTCGTAGTTAACCTTTTAATACTAACTAAAGTATATATTTATAGCCTAACTAGTACGCTTGCCTTAGCCTTCGTTAAACTAGATTTAGGTACTGTTATCTTTATTATTAGCCGAAGCTAGGCCCAGAAGCTACGGCTTTAGCTAGTCCTTATTAGTATACCCCCTTTTAACGTCGCCGACGGACGATTAATGCGTACTTACAAAGTATACTAAGTCTTACTAACTATTACTAATAATAATAGCGTATAATAATAAGTAACTATTTACTACTACGTAGCCCGCCGTAGTAAGGGCGCCGCCCTTATCCTCTTATTATAATCTAAAATAGTAGCCTTTAGTATCCTTATTAATAATTTAAACAATAATTAGTAGTACGGCTTTTACGTAATTAAAACAACTAAAGCGTTTACTAAGCTCGCCCTTTATAAGCCCTAAGTATTTATAGCTACTATCTTAGCTATCTCCCTTATAGCTAACTTAACTATCTCTTAAATAGCTACTATATTACTAAATAAGCTATTAATAGTTTCCCTTAAAGAACTAAACGATACTAAACTTAAGGAGACTTTGCTACTAGCCTATCTTTATAATTACGCTAACGTCGCCTTTAACGCAGCCGCTAAAGAACAACCCTTACTTAAGGGCGTAGAATACGTTATTAAAATAACTAATAAAGAGAAACCCTTATTTAGGCCTCTTTACCCCTTATTCGCTACTTAGTTAAAAGAGCTTAAGGGATATTTAAAGGAGAATTTATAAAATAGTAGGATTAAGCCTTTTACTAGCTTAGTAAGGGCTCTTATTTTATTTATACTTAAAAAGGATAGCACCCTCCGCCTTTACGTTAATTATTAAAGATTAAATTAAGTTACTATTAAAAACTATTACCCTTTTCTACTAATTAAAGAACTAATAAACCGCTTAAAAGGCGCCTACGTATACTTAAAAATAAATCTAAAGGACGTATACTACTAAATCCGTATTTACGTAAAAAACTAATAAAAAACAGCTTTCTATACTTAGTATAGCTACTTTAAATATACTATTATACCTTTTAGCTTTACTAACGCGCTAGCTACGTTTTAAGTATATATTAATTACTACTTCTCTAACCTCCTTAATAACTACTATATTATATACCTTAATAATATCTTTATCTACTTTAATTTAAAAGAGGAATACTAGTAATACCTTTAATAAGTGTACTAGCGCCTTTAAAAGGCTAAGCTTTATATTAATCTAAAAAAGTACTAATTCTTCTAAACTTAAGTAAACTTCCTTAGCTACGTTATTAAGATTAATAAGGTTAGTATAAACCTAATAAGGGTAACGGCTATTAAAGACTAGCTAACCCCGAAGTTATATTACAACGTATAAGTTATACTTAGGTTCGCTAATTTCTACTACTAGTTTATTAAACATTACTTATACGTCGTAGCCCCCTTAATAAACCTACTTAAAGGAGGCTAAGTAGGTAAAAACTTTAGTCCTTTTTATTAAGAAAAGTAATAAGACGAAGCCTTTAAGTAGCTAAAAGGCGCTTTTTAATTAGCTACTATCTTATACTACTAAGACCCTTTATACTTAACCTACGTTAAAACTAACGCCTTTAAGGTCGCTATTTTAAGCATTTTAACTTAATAAGTAAAGGATCGCTAAAAGCTTATAGCTTATTAGTTACGTAAGCTCTTTAATACTAAGACTTAGTAGGTAATAAGATAATAAAAACTCTTAGCTATTATAAAAAGCCTAAAGTAATAAAAGTACTACTTACTTAGTCTACCTAAACTATTCTTCGTCTTTACTAACTATTAAGCCCTTATAAGCGTGCTTAAATCCTTAGCCTAAGACCTTAATAAACGACTTATAAGATAAGTTTACTGCTTTACTATCTTCGACTTTTACGTAAAACACCGCTTAAGCGTTCTTAACCCCGCTAATAAGCTATCTCGTCGCCTTAACTATACTAATTAAGTAGTCCTTATTACTAATATCCTCCTTACCTTACTAAAGAAACTTAATATACTATAAGAGTTACTTAATATAATATATAAGTAAATCGCCGCTTTACTATATTAATAAAGGAAGATAAACGTAGCTTATAAAACGATTAAATAGATTAAAAAGGCTGTAGTTAGCGGCTTACTTAACGCCGTTACTACTTATTAATAAGCGTAGCTTTTTTTAAATAAAGACTAAGAAGAGATTAGCTTAGTATAGCCTACTATCCCCCTTTTAGTTATAACCTAAATAGTTAGCTTTATTAGCTTATAAAAAGAAGAACCCTTTAAAGACTTATACCTTATAGTTAAACCTTTATAATAATAAAACGCTTAACTTTAGTAAGCTATTTAAAAGACGGTTTAATATAAAGGGAGTTATAATAGGTATACTCTTAACGCGTAAAGCACTCTCTTTTATAAAAGACGACTAATTATCTTAAGAGAAGCTACCTTTTATAAAGAACTCTTATACGTATACTACGACTACCCTTAAGCTAAGTATATAAGGGGAAATAAAACCTTAAAACTCTTATTTTAAAAATTCTACTAGGTTAACGTAAAATAAGACGTAAATTAGTATATACGCTTTTACTTAATTTACTAAAAGACTTAAAAGCCTTAACATAAGCTATATAGGTAGTTATAATCCTTACTACTTTTAAAATACCCTTTTTAAGAAATTAGTATAGATTTCCTTATAAGGCTATTACTAAGTCTTAAACTTAATAAAAAAACGTATACCTTTATCTTTATAATTATTAATCGCTTTACTAAACTAGCGCTTTTTATCCTTACTATTAAAACGCTTATAGCTATAGGTTTAGTAAGACTACTATACTAATATATAAAGTACTAGTTTAGCTCCTTTAAAAGTATTATTAGCAACTATAATAAACTATTTACTAGCCGATTTTAAAAAGAGTTTACTTAAGCTTAATTTATTAAAGAGCGGATGTCGACCGCCTACTACCCTTAAATAAATAGGTAAACGGAATAAGTAAATTAAACTATTAAGAAATACCTTTATACTTATTACTTAAAATACCCTAAAGCTTAAATAAAGATCCTTTAAAACGTAAAGTTTACTACTAATAATAGTATATACGCTACTATAAGCGTATCCTTATTTAAGGCCTTATATAAATACTATTTACAAATAGTAGGTTACCTCCTTCCCTACGAAACTTAGGTATAAGGAGTAATTAAGAGGTTGCGTAAGCTAAAGGAAATTTATAAAAGCGTTTATAAATATTAAGAGTAAGCGGTAGCTATATAAGCTAAGTATTATAATTAGCGCTATTAACCTTAAAAGTACGTAGTTAAGTAACGCGTAAGCTTATTAACTAAGAACTTCCGCTTTAAGATTAGTTATAAGCTAGCCTTAACGTATATCTTTATTTATATACTATAACAAATTAGTAAGCAAGCTTATAAAGTCCGCCTACCCCTTACTTACTATTAAATCTATAACGTTTTTTTAGTCTCCCTACTAAAGCTTTAGGTTAATAAGATAAAGGATATAAGCCTTAGCCCCCTCTTTAAATTAGCTAAAGAGGAGGAAGAATTTAAGGTTAAATAAATTATAACGTATAAAGGGGAAGGAGACGAAACGTAGTACCTTATTAAGTAGAATAGCTAGCTTATAAAGTATAACTCTTAAAAACTAAAGGAGTACCTTAAAAACGTAAGAGGGGTATTATAAAAGTATTATAAAAAACACTAAAAGAAATATAAACGGTAAAACGAATAAGTAGTTAGGTAGTATTAAAAAAAAATTACTTTTACTACTTTTTAAGCGCCTTATAGCGTTACGTTTATTATACTACTTAAAACCTAAGCCCTTTTAAAGGCTCTTCCTTAGTACTAATAAATACTATGTTTACTACGTCCTTTACGTTTATAGCTACCTCCTTATACTCGTTATTATTACCTATATCTACTACTTATTAAAAAGGTGCTAATAATATATTAACTCGCCGACAAGCTAAGGATAAGAGCGCTATTTAAACTTGCTTTACGCTTAATAATAAGGGTTTACCTTACTAAAGTCGACGCTTAAGCGTTACTAGCACCTTAAAAGGGCTAGGAGATACTTAGGCGGACGTAGCTAATAAAGGTTTACGCTTAATTTACGCTATATTATCTAGCGTTATCTTTATAGTACGCGCTACTATCTTAGTAATAATTAAGGTTAAAACTAACCCCCCCTTATTACTACCTTAAGCAACTACTAAGCTTACGCCGTAAGCCGCTACCTACCCTAAAGCTACTTATATGTTATTTAAAAAGGGATAAGCTCCCTCCCTTAAAAGGCTAACGGCCTTAAGCACCGCTACGTAATAAGCAAACTAAGCTATAAACTACTTTGTCTAAGGGCATTTGTTAGCGAAATTAGCTACTATAGTAGTTAAAATACCGCTACTAATAAACGGCTTATCTTACCTAAGTATTAGTCCCTTTGTCCTTATACTTATTTAACTATAAGCAATACGTACTAAAGTAGCTACCGCTACTACTAACTTAAACACCTTTAGCAACCTAAATAAGTTCTCTTTAACAAGGCTACTAAGTAAGAGCAAAGCCGTCTTAACGGCTTTATAAGCTATATACGTCTTTTATACTTTATTAGTATAATTTATAACTAAGGGAGTATAAACTCTTAACCTTTTACCTCGCTAGTAAGGCAGCGAGGAGCTAGGTTTATAAACGAGACTTAGCTACTAAGGTAGCGAGTACTTTAGGCATAAAGTAGCTACCGCTTACAAGGACTACCGCTTAAGGGTTAGTTACGTAGCTAAAAGCTTAGTAAGCTTAGGTTAGACGATTTATAGCCTTAAGGGCTTAACGTACATTAAGCGTTAACGGTAAGACGTTAAACGCTGCTTATATTTAGAAAAGCCTTTAACGTAAGATCTTTACTTAAATAGTTATAGCGTAGTTTTAAATAGCTACGGCTACGCTAAGGAAGGGCTAAAGAAGCTAATAAAAAAGATATTACCGTTAGTAACGCATTACTACTAAGGGTAATTCGCTTACTTACTAACTAATACCCGTAGTTACTTATATTATAAAAAATATAGCGTAATAACTTAGCTAACTACGTAACGTAGTTATAAAACTATATATTTAAGTAAGTAGTACTTATATATATATAATAAAGGGGGAACCCCCTTTAAGACTAGAATTTAGCCGTAAACGTAAGGAATTATATATTAAGTAGCTTATACAATTTTAGGTACGTATTATATAGCAAAACCTTTAAGCTAGGCGAAACTTATAAAGCTTCGCTTATAACTATTTCTAAAGTTATAATCTCCTTAATTACCTTAGCGGCGGCCGCTACTACCGCTATCCGCGAGCGAGTAACCTTTCTCTTAAGGCTTATAACCTAGTAAAGTTTAAAAATAATAAGCGTTAGCTATACTTATATTAATAATAATAGCTATAGCTTTACCTTTAATAAGGTAACCTATTAAAATATAAGGGTAGAGATTTAAAGAAAGACTAAAGGCGAAATAAAATAATAAACGTGTATAAGATTAAAAAAGACGCTTAATAAAAGGAAAAAGGAAGAGAAGAAGAAGGGTAAATAGGGCTATATAAATTATTTATTTACCTCTCTTTAAATTTTAGCGAAACTTATACTTATATACGCGCTAAAGTTATATTACTAAAAAGGGGACGAAAACGCTATAATAATAAAGGCTACTTAAGCTAGTAAAAAACACTTGTTACTATAAGCGTTAAAAGCTTTAATTACTACTTAAAAAAATGCTTAAAACTAAGTATACTAAGCTATAAAAACTAAAGAAGTTTAACTTACTATAAGTAACTTTATTACTATATATAAAAGGCTATATAAAAAAAACTAATAAACGTAGTATATATATAGTAATAACGTTTAATTAATTTATATAAGTAAAAAAGGCTTAACTATAAAAAAGTCCGCTTATTAAAACGTAAGCGTTTAAGTAAAAGATTTATAGTAATTAATATATTTTACTAAAGATAACTATAAGGAGTATTAGTATATATTACGTACTATAAGCTACTTAATTTTATATAATTAGTAAGGCTTAGCTATATAAAGTAATTTATAAAGTTATAAGTAACTAAGTAAATAGTTTATAGTAACTAACCCTTAAGGGTAACTAGCGTTATAACGCTACTTTAGGTTAGTAGTAAGTTATTTTAACAAAGCTAGCTTAAAACCCTATACCTTATTCCTCCTCCTTTATTATAACAAACCTTATAGCTTAAAGACGAGCGCGCTTAAAAAAGGGGTTAATTATAAAGGGGTAAGTAGTTAAAGACCTAAAGCCTCGTTATACTAAGCTTAAGGAGACCCGTAAAGGGTTACAAAAAGCGGGGCCTAATCGCTAAGTAATATAAAGGGATAGCACTAGCTACGACGAGATATAGCGTAAGGGGGCTATAGTCTCTAGCAAGGATCGCCGGAGGGGTTTTACCCCGCCTAGCGACGCTCGCCGAGCGTTAGTACTTTTACACGCCGAGGCTCGCCGTAAAGCAGTACTTCCGTCCGCTAAGGCCCGCTATAAATCGGTAACCCTGCCCGCCGAGGCTCGGCGGGAAGCAAGGCCTCGGATCTCGGAAAAGTATAAGGAAGCTTATGCTGCCCTAAGGCCGTTATAATTATATATATCTTCCCTTTTAGAGTAAAACTAATAAGGGGGTAAGTAAAAGTCTTTACGTTACCTTACCCCTATACTTACGCTACTTGTCCCTTTATACTTGTCTTACTTTGTAACTTATAACGCTAGTTACCCCTTTATATTTTCTTAAAGTACGGTATACGTCTTATACGCGCTAAATTCCTTTATTTTAGTAAGTAAATCTTCCTTAACGTTAATAGTAAGGCTATATATAAGTACGTTTTACGTTAATAGCTTATAGTTGTTTATATCCTTAACGCTTTTAATTATAATAAGGGATAATAAGCGTTTAAACTTATAATCTTAGTTACGCTATTTACTAGCTTAAGTAAGCTTAAGTAAAGTTTTTTTATAATTCTTTTAAAATTAAATTTTATTATCCTTTTTAAGCTTTATTATAGTAACTATTAAAAAGGCTTAAATTTAATTAAATTTAGCTTCCTCCTTTTTAAAGTTAGCTTTAACGTCTTTAGCTTTAGCGTTTTATTTACTTTCTTCTTTTTCTTTTAACTCTTTTAAAGGCTCCTCTTAATTATTAGCAGCGATAGTAATCTCCTTAAGCACCTCTCTCTCCTAATCCTTAAATTCCTTAAATTCGTCCTCTTCTACCTCCTCTTAGCTTATTAACAGCGCTCCTACTTAGGGCGTCCCTTTAGTTCGGCTTAACGGTTCTACGGTAGCTTCTTTAGCCTTTTACAGCTTCTTTAATAGTCTTACCGCCTTTAGCTCGTTAGCTATAAAGGTATTCTAATCGTATTACCGTTAAAAGGAGATTTCGTAATATAACCGTATACCCTTTAAAATTACGTCTAAATTGCTTTAATTAGCTTAATTAAGTTAATTAAGGTTTTGCGACTACTTACTAATTAGCTCCGGGCTTATAACCTATTACAACCTAGTATCTAGTAGGGGATTCGGGCACGGTAACAGTAAGCAGTCTAATTCGGGAGTAATTTAGTAATTGTATTAGTACAGAATATAGTACATTAGCAGGATTCTGTAGCGCAGACTTTTTACTAGGGTTTACTCCACTTTTGCTTATTCTGGCCAATCAGAGGGCGTTATTACGTGCCTCCCTGACTTAGCCCAGAAAGGCCACAGTGCGCTCCATTCTAGAGTCTTACACTACTCTCGAAGCCACCTAGCGGTTAGCGCCCTCCCTATCGGAGAACGCTATTTTTTTTGTTTAAAACCCCGAGAGTCCGTGAACATGTTCCATTGATCGAAGCCTACATAAGTACCATCACCTTACTGATCTTCTTCACGAACCACCCCTTACATCGTAGACCGTTAGTCAGAAGACATTGGTGCCCGATCTCTTAATCCTAGGGTATCGGGGAGGAGGAAGAAACCCGCACGCTGAATGAGTATGTTAGAACTGGTCGGAGAACAATTGAAAGAACCTGCCTGACCGAGTCCGAAGAGAAAATTGACATGGCGAGAAAATCATGCATTTGGGCAGGGCAAAACATCTAGCTGCCGCCTCGCCGGGCTTGGCGCTACTGCCCAACGAGCCCTAATACACCGACAGCTTACTGGTGCCAGCGGTCTGGCGGGATTGTGATTGGGACGCGAATGCCTGTGTCCCGCCTTCACTAGCCAAGTACGGTGTACTCGTAATGAGCCCTTTTCTTCCCCGCATTTGTAGTGAGTATTAGTGTCCGAGGCACTGCTAACGTAATGCACGTGCAATGGCGCCCTCCCTGTCTAGAATCACGTGGCCATCGGTTACATCATCCCATCCGCCGCCGAACTCCCCATCGCGATCACCATGAACGCTCTCTCACGAATCCCGTCCCGCATCTCGCTCAAACACCTCTTTCAAAATCCTTCCCGAGCCGTATTTCCGGCCAAACAGCACACCGCTCCACGTTTGCAACGACTGGAACTTGACCACCCCGACACGGTCGCGGCTCCGCACCGTCTTGGTACCCCCTCTTTCCCCGCACGCGGAAACAAATATAGCATGTTTTTGGCTGACGGAGGAGCCATCACCTCCGTTGCTCCGCACCCCTAATCTGCCTAGTTTCCCTTGGACCGTCGACCCTCGTCCACGTCTGCTCCCGCACGGCTGAACTGCAGGGTACGCCACAGCCAGCCCTAGAGAGCAATAAGGAAGTAAGATTGAACTGCTCGTATTTATCACACAGCCTGGACCACTGGCCTGTCTTACCCCGACTTTCCTTTCGCCAGTCAGGAGATTTGCTCCGCTCTTCCCCACATCTACGTGACGCCTGGTCAACCCCTTGGGCTTCGGCGACCCACTGCTGTCTGGGGTAGCCAATACGAGTGCCTTGTTGTGGAGCTGTGCCAGGGAGGAGTTTTGTTGTTGCGCTGGTCTACGGCATCCCCGTCGGCCCCGATGTGGGCGGAATGGGCCCCGCTTGACGTGCCGTGCTGACTGCTGATCCAGTCATCTAGGACTATGGAGTACGAGTACGTATGAAAACGGCAAGATATGGGGGGGCGCAAGGGGGGTAAATATGGAGAAACCGTAATGGACGGACATGGACTCTTTTGGGGTCCCGTCCGACCGGCAGATGAACATGACCAGGCGCCGGTGGCCATCCCTTGTTGACCCTCTGCTCTCTGCTGTCTGATTTAAAGAGGTGCTGTCATCCAAACCTGTGTATCTTTGTGTTATTCCCTCGCAATCACCATACGCTCCTCGTGGCTTCTACGTAGCATCATCTACAACTCCCAGGCCTTCTAACAAGCTCACCTATACCGCTACGCTTCTCTTACTCTTCTTCTCTTCACCATCCTCACAATGGCCACCGACAAAGCCAGCCTCGAGGAGGTTTCCAACGGCAATGGCAACTACCGCGATGAGCTCTCACAGCAAGACCACCTGCATCGCATCCGCACTGTTGGCAGCGTAGCGATGTCGGCCGATCTCTTCGAGAAGCTCTATGTCTCGCCCCAAAACAATGTCAAGGGCGATCTACGCAGGACATTTGGCAACCCGACGCCTCTGTATGTCCATGTCTTATCACGCGTGCTTGCTCGACGCTAACATAGCAGTGCTATCGTTGGCTTTATCATTGGCCTCACACCCCTCGCCTGCGACCTGATGGGCTGGCGAGGTGCAGGTGGCAATGGCGCCGCCGGAATGTGAGTCTCGACTTTTTTGCTCAACCTCTTTCTAGTCAATTATACTCATACGAATAGTGGCACGTACTACTTCTTTGGCGGCGTCCTCCAGCTCATCGGCGGCCTCCTCGAATGGGTTTTGGGCAACACCTTCCCCTCTGTCGTCTTCTGCTCTTTCGGTGCCTTCTTCCTCAGCTTCGCAGCTACCCTGACGCCATCCTTTGCCGCTATTTCCTCTTATGCCGTGGCCGGCGATGCTTCCAGCACGGGTGCCGAGACACAGGGCTTTAATGCAAGCTTCGGTATGTAAACCGTCCGCGGCTTCTATCCAACCCAATCTGACAAGCAGGCTTCTTCACTCTCTTCATGGGCCTCCTTTGCATCATCTACTGCATTTGCGCCCTGCGCATTAACGTTTGCTTTGTTATGATCTTCTTCAACCTTATCCTCGCCTTTGGCTTCCTGACTGGTGCCTATTGGGCGCTCGCCAGCGATTACGCTGCCAACGCTGCATTCGCAACGAAGCTTCTCAAGGTAAGAATGCAATGCATCCATATTCTTGGACTGTTTTCTCTAACCACTCCAGGGCGCCGGTGCCTGTAGCTTCGTCACGTCCGCTTTTGGATGGTGGGTCTTCTTCGCACAAATGCTCGCCAGCATCGATTTTCCCCTCGCTGTGCCAGTCGGCGATCTCAGCAACTTCATCAAGCCAGCAAGCTCGAGGGTATGAGTTAGGATCCGCAGAGGAAAAAAAATTGCGTGACTGTACATAAGGGAACATTTTGGGATGGGCATTAGGAGGATTTGGGCAAAATGGAGCCGGAGTTGGCAAGCCCACAGAGGCTAGCGAGCTGGTGAAGCCTGTTGGCTGCCGTTGGACAGCCGGGAATAGTTGGCCGGCAAATTATTTGAACTGTCGAGAATGTCGACTCCGCTCCATTAACACTTGCGTGCATTTTAATTCGCCCCTACCCTCTGACTACGTGTATGTCGTCCTGATGAACCAGTCCCCAACCATCAAATCGGTGCCCTTCAACCACACCAATACGCCAATACCCCGCAAAACGCTAAACTACGGCCCTATCACAAACTTTAGGAATAGCGTCAGCATCAAGCTAACGCACCCCGCATTTCGCCTCCTCTTCCTGGTCACATTGCTCTATTCTCATGGGCTCTTGATGGCATTCGTCGATGAGATCCGGAATGGGACTGGATTCGGAAATACATCCGGCTCGTTCTTTGCTGATCCTACTCCGAGAATTGGCCGACTACTGCGGTACGACGAGGGACGAAACCTACAAGTCGGCAGTTGATGTTGGCATTACAAGCCACCGGGAATGACTGTTGTAGCTGAGCAGGTCAATATTCCCATTTTGAAATCACGTGTGTCTGGACGTTAAGTCATGCAATCTCTTCCTGATTGGGTGTATGTCATTGTATTGCTGCTGCTTTTCGCGGGCAAGATAATTCGATTTTACGTAGTGACGTACATCAGCGAGACTGGAAGCACCTACAACGAGGTCCACCATTCGAAAAATAGCTGTGCAATTACACATTCTGCACCAGCGGCGAAAAAAGATCGAGCAAACGGTCCAGCAACACCAGGGCGTCTAACAGGGCGGTCTGAGCTGCGCCCACCGGCCAGGCCAGGTTAAGCGCCGCCTGTACACGATTTTGTGTACGAGATGCAATCGGTGCGTAGATTATAGGAATCACGCCAGTGTAGGTGTTCGACTGGCCTACACAGTGCCAGAAGAGACGCCATTCGTTCTGGCGGACTTCCCAGGTCTTTGGCAACGAGCCATAGCCAGCTTGGTTGCTGAGCTTTCGCGCAGACAGATCAAGCAGGCGACTCATAGTTCGGGCCGGTTCTATGCTGTGGAGTTGGTCTTCGGGGACGGCCACGCCCTGGCTTCTCAAGAACGCAAGCAGGTCCTTAGCATTGAAGTAGAGGTCCGCAAATATCCAGGACCACCAGGCCAGAGCATTTTGTAGCTCTGCATGCTGTGGTGGCGCGAGATCCTGCGGCTGACTCAGTATGTTGGTCAGACGCGATAGTTCGCTGTTGCCGGTACCCCCGTGCGAGGACGACATTGACCAAGACCCCTGGTGGTTCATTCTGTCCACGAGAGCTGTTGAGTAGTTCTACTGGCTGCTTTGATCAAGGAAAGAGCCAAAGAGCGTGCTGGTGCATTCTTAAATATTAAGCCATGCAGTTGAACATGCGAGTCGGTAGAGTGAGCAACTGCTTCGAGGGGCCAGTGAGTAATGTATACAAATCCAGATAAGGGAATGGAGACACCAACTGATTTTATCCGTTGTGTATGCTTGTTCCTCAAGTTAAATTGAAGAGACAGCTCTCTCGACGGCTCCACAGCTGACCCGCCGTTTTCAATCCGTTTGTCACGTAGTCAAACGAAGTGTTTGTTCAATTATTATTTGGGCTACTTCCAGTCCGCGTCCGCCTTATCCGCGTCCGCCTTACGGCTTTCTGTATGCCCTGACATCGGATCAACGCGGCGTAATGCGAAACAAGGGCGCCATTAGCTCATAAAGCTCCTTAAGCGTGGCCTGGCAGTTGCGGACTGCTTCACGTTGCTCTAAATCAGAGTAGACATGGAGGGCCGCCAACATGTTGCCAATTATCTCACAGTCCTGTCCCAGTGCCTCCCAGAGCAAAATCAGTTCGGACCAAGGCGCCCCGTGGCCGATCCGACCCCCGGTGAGCAAAGCGTACAACGTCAATTCCTGGTGGATGTTGATCCCCGGTACCGTGTTAGGGTCGACAATTCGACTTCTGTAGTTGGCCGCAGTACTGCCCAGCTCATATATGAGAAAAGACAGAGGCCGAGTGACAGAGGCAAAGTCGGAAAAATCGCTATTCGATAACTGGACATCTATCAAAAACTCACATATCTCAACTGCATCCCTTAACACGTTTACAAGCCGCTCGCAACGGCAAGCAATTTCTTCAAAGACTCCATTCGTGCCTTGAATTAGAGACATGCTGAGTTGAGATTTATGCAGAGTTGTAGAGAGAAGGAGTTTTGGCGCGGGCCGCAGCGGCTCATATACGTTTTTTTCCTCAGTGGGGGAAAACGTGTATATATGTCCCTTCTATCGCTTTGTGATGTGTCGTTCTAGACTCAGCTTACAAAGTGATGTCAGTCGCTTTAATAGCTATTCTGTCTATGAATCTATCTCCGTTTGCGGAGCCCCAGCCAGAGAGTCACCGGCCACTGTGCGATCGCATCTGCAGCCCGCCTGAGCTTTAGAGTGACCTCGCTGAACACTGATCCGCGGTAGGTCCCATGGTTTCGCCTATTTTCGGAAGATTCGCTGCCGGCCTCGGCCTGCCGCAGCGGGAGCTCTTCGTCTCGTAGCGATCGGTGTCGGCGCGGACTTCACTGCTGGTGTGGCCGTAACTATTGACGGAGACGGCCTACCCGAACGGGTAGTTCAAGGCCTTACCCTGCAGTGGTAGAATTAGGCCTGCGCTCAGTGTGATACCCAGTCCGGTAGGAAGACGACATTGGCCCCGTTGTGGTCGGCCAGAATATCAGTTACGGAGGCAGAGTAGGTAGAATGTTAGAAGGGGTCCAAATATGTGTTTGCTTTGGCGGCGGCAGATTGGAGAGTGGCGGATCCAAGATCACGTACCATTATAAGTGTACAGAAATTCGGCAAGTTTGTCGGTGATCTCGTACCAGAAACGGCAGCTTGGAGGTGCAAACAATCGCCGAGGTCATTGGTCATCGAGTTCATGACGGCGTGCCTAAATTCATAATGAGTTTTAGTGGAATGGATGAACAGGGATCCCAAAAGCTAAACCGTTGTGGGACGGCCTTGCATTGATATTCGGATGCAAACCTTAAGCCCAGGTCTAAGTGGTCGCTCTCTCCGCTACAATGACATAGTGCCGTCGCCATATCGCTGTCCACCATGCCACAGGCTGCTTGCTTCTGTGCAGTATCATTTCCCAAAGGGTTAACGAGAAGGTCAGTTGACTTGCGCAGTGATTAATGTGACATCTGTAAGAATTGAGATTTTAACTCATTATGCACCCATAGCTCCCTGAATATAACTAGATACTTTATGCAATCAGCGGCCACCGGGGCAACCTCTTACACTGGAATTTTCATCACCGAGATAATAGTAGTGCATAAATAATACGTCCGATCGACGACAGGAGTCCAGTCCAATTCGCCGGCCAAGCCATCGAACTCGTCCAGCAATGCGCCCAATTGGCCCCGGAGGTACATCATGTCAGGGCTCGTCATGTCCACCAGCAGTTGGTACATTCGCTGGTCCAACGCCAGGGTTGGTACGTCAGGCTCCTCCGTAGGAACCGTCTCGTCCTTCGCGTCGAATACGCTCGAGGACCATCTACCGTCGGCCGTTGGCCAGCCGCCCATCTTCAAATAGTGATCCAGACTCTGCTGTGTACGCGTATAGCGCTGCACTAGCAATAGCAGACGTTGGAGGGCCTCGTCAATGACGCCCATCTTGTGCTCGAAGTTGTTGACCAGCTCAACCTGAGGGCAGTCCTTGAAAATTTCCCGGGCGTCGCTGAGTTCTGTCAACCAGAAATCGGCGGCGGACAGCAGCTCACAGTACTCCGCAAAAGATGGTATGCCCATGGACATGATGGCAACCCGACACGGCGTCGACCCAAGACCAGACATAGTGATGGGGATGCTTGGATGTTTATGTATTTTGACGCTTTGGCGCTTTGGTGCTTGAGTGCCGGGCTGCTGGAGTGGCGGAGAACTTGGGATTGGAATGACAGCTGTGGTGACTCTGTCTGTATTGTCGCCCTGGTCAACTCTGAAAATATATACACGCCGCCTGGCCAGACCTGAACAGCTGAGTGGAAGCAGTTTTCATAGTGAATGATGGACTTGACAAGCCCTCGACTTCTGTTCATGCTTGAGCCTGAACTGTAGCAGCGTTCCCACTTCTGATTGTTCACGCAATGTAAGCTCGGGGTAATGCCTTTTTACGGCCGACGGGCCTGGGCACAGGCATTGGTCTTTGTTTCCATCATTTGGGCAAGACGTGGCCTTGTTCTCCGTCTCAATGCCACTATTGGTACTACACATGGACAGGTATTTGTGTCCGGCCTTTGACACCGTTGTTCATTGAAAACGAGCATAATCCCAGCCTTTGATGCGCTGTTCATTGAAGACAAATGCTGTGTCGGCCTTTGAGACTTTGTTCATTGAATGCGAGTTCCGCCCTTTGAGCCTTTTTTTTGTTCAAACACAATGATAGACGACTTCCTTACCTTTTCGATGATGGATTAATCGTGTATATAAGTTTCTCGTGAACGCTGTCAGTTTTGCGTCTGTCGAATTGACAAGAAATCCAGAAGCCACACACACAAGTATCGCAACATGTCTCAATCGAACGACGAATCCTTCCGTTTTGACTACGAGTCGGACGACGGCCGACTCGATGGCGAATGGCCTGAAGGAGAAGATGGTGGATGGCCGGAAGAAGAAGATGGTGGAGATTCTGACTCTTACGACGACGACGACGACGACGACAACGAAGACTACGGCATAGATTTTCGCTTTGACCAAGCTGAGATGGCGAATGACTCTGCACTCTACGGCGTCTCTCTTACGAATGCCGGCGCTCCCACGGCCGAAACCACCGTTCCCTTGGAAACGGGCTTCAGAAGTTTGGGCATGCCCGTAATCGAGGTTTTTGGCTCAGGTACGATGGACAACGACTATGGGGTAGCAGTGCCGGAGCGGTCAGCTACAGCAGGATTGATTCCACCCATTGTCGGGAGTACAACCAACGCCGTGGACCACAATATGTACGCTGATGAAGCCATTAGCATGGTCGAATTTGGGGCCTATATCCCGGGATACATGATCGAGCGGTACATTAGCAACACTCGCGTCCCGCTTCGACCGATGCCTGCTGATCAACAGTTTCTTTCGGATGGCACTCCCTTTTTCCCCGGATATTACACCGGATCGGCCGTGGATGACATCATTCAGAAGTATTTCATTGTGCAGGAGTACTGCTCCTGGGAAGACATTCTGTGGGCACTTCTTAGTGACGAGGCTCTTTTTAGTGAAGAGGAGTACCGGCTTGGACTTTCTTCCGATGATCCTGTGGTGGGTTAGAGCTAACGGGGAGTTTTCAAGTGTTGCAAAAGCAAGTGTTGCAACTAATCACGGGTAAGAGTCAGATGGAGTCGTAGTCTCAGAAATAAATGCAGGCCATTTTTCATACAGATAAGCTATATTGTTGACATTGACTTATTCAATAGACCATGCTCTCCCATGCATTCGGTTCAGACGTGTTTCGGATAGGAAGCTTTTGTTCTCCTTTGTGGAACGACACATACCACACAAGTGGATAACGCTACGTGAATACGTTGCTGTAACCCATGGTGTCTACGCACGGCTTGCTGTTGGCTGCTTATAGAAGCTACGGCAATGGTGATCTCTGAGATTAGGCGGACCACTTCTGGCAGAACTATAGATATACCGGGGTCGGGATCGAGGTACGTAGGTCACAAGGCGGGCGGCCTATTCGAGTACGTATTCGTGTTACTCGTCCGTGGTGGCCTAAGTAAGAGTCTGTGGAGCGATTCTAATACGTGCAAGTTTAGTTCAGCTGTGACGATACTGCGGAAATTGCACATTTTAGATAAGCAGACAATCTCTTATTGTCTTCGGCGAAATTCATTCTTCAAAAGCCAATGTTTCACTTTTCCAATTTTGACCGTGATTTGAGCAGTTTCTTTGAATCCGACAGCTGCATAGCAAGCCAAGTAGTATTGTGTGGTGCTTTATCGGTACGTACTCGTTGGACTCACTTATGTAGTGAGGCCACACAGAAAAAGTTCTATCAAAGGCCCCTTGGCCTAATGGTAAGGCGTTGCTTTCCGGTTCTGTCGAACAAAGCTGGCAAAGATTCTGGGTTCGAGTCCCAGGGGGGTCGCTTTTTTTTTCGGCCAAGTTTGCGTGATTTTTTTTTACGTCGAAATTGCCTAGTCGCCCAAAAGCACTAGGCAGTCACGTCTGTGCACATCGACGCCCGAAGACTGTCGGGCCGTGCACTGGGACAGTACGTAGAAAGGGTGTGCAAGTGCTCGTTAGTTTTTTGCCTTCGTGGTTAATAGCCACATCTTGTGATGCGTCCTATTTGCCCTTGGCTGGGACATGGCGACACTGATTTGAGGAGTATGACAGACAGTCGGTGAAGTATCCGTAGGAAAGGCCACGATATCATTCAAACTCTTTATCACCTCCCTCCCGCACACATCCACGTAGATGTGACCTCCCGATCTTTCATTCCATTTTAACGAGACCATAGTGTTTCACATCAACGCCTTATCAATGTGCGCTCCAACTATACACTCCAAATCGCATTCATTATAAGCATATTAATGACACACAATGCCCCCACACCCGACTATTCTCGTGCTCAACTTGGCGATGAAGCGGACTACAGCAGCAAGGTGTCTGGCGATCCACTTGGACCAAGCAAACTGTTACAAACAGAGTAGATAAGCGACTACGTGCAAGGCTGACAACCCCCCTTAATCAGCTCTGCCTCCGTAGGTCAGAAGGCAGCGAATTGTGCAACACATAGAGGCCGCAGCGCACCAAGCGTCAGTTACTGCCTATTATATGCCTATTATATTAGGCAAAATCAGAGGGTTGTAAGGTGGCAAGGGGTTGCCATCGACAAGTCGCGGCGTTGCAGTCGGCACGACAGGAAAGAGCACAGGAATGTACAAGACTGTAGGCCCATAAGTACAACAGCTTGAGTTTGCTATAAAGCAAGCTAGTCAGTATACAGGTCGAAGTCGGATTCCTTTCTTAGGCCACCCGAGGGCGTTGTTTTAACGGCTGAAGTTTGTCATAAATTGTCGGGACCCAACGTTAATTTCCCGGTGCCGCAACTTGCACTCGATGCCAGCCATTCGTAAATGCTAGTCGCACAGCCGCCCATCGCCTATATTTAATCTTCCTCAAATAATGCCTCCCAAATTTACGTATCAGAATATTCCGACAGGATCTAGAATATAATGTTATTTAGCCTCCATTTTGGTAAAGGGTCAGGGGTTAGCGTGAGATCTATCGAAAAGTGTATAAGTTAGAATAACTTACAAATGTAAGGACTGGCTATCAACGTGCGAAACGATATTAGCTTGAATATACGAGTATTGCGTCTCATCCCCGCCATGGGGCCTTTAAAGCGCCAGAAATATCGATTAAATCTTTAGTAATATAATAATTGTTTCCATTTACATTAGTACGTACGGCCATAGATATTGGAAAGCACGGGATCCCGTCCGCTCTCCCCTAGTTAAACCAATAATCGGCGGATTAGTAGTTGGGTCGGTGACGACCAGCGAATACCCGCTGCTGTACGTTTTTTTTTTCATGTCTCTAGCGAGACATTAATCATGTGACAAATGAACAATTTTGATTCCGCCCGTAGGAGGCGCAATCATTATCTCAAGTCATCGCACAAGCATAATGCCTCGTAAGCATCGACACCAGTCTTCTCTTAAGGACATTATCAATTTCAATACTGCTCCATCTTTGGACGAGGGCCAATATGTCTTGGCAAGAACGCGGTTCTACGACATTGTAGAACATTTCACGGCGGTCCAAGATACGGACAAATCCTACAGCCGCCCTCTGCTGATACAATATACCTTCGAATATGCGCGATCGGCTGAGGAGAAGGACAGCTTTCTTCAAGTCTTCTTTGACTCTCTGGGAATTCCAATTGCTACCGGAAGTATCCAGTACGATGCAATTCGCGACGATTTTCGTGGCTTTGCCGACTACTTGATGGATGACTTGTTTATACCACGTATGTTTGTCTCCTTGCGACACGCCGTATTTCTAATAGCCTACGTGCAGTAAAGGCCGCTGGAAACAAAACAGCACAGCCGACCCCAAAGTACGACACGGCCTTCCAAAGTCTCCAGCCACCTCATCTCACTGTCGGTACGCCGACTCGCATATCGGATCTCCGGCAGACTTGCCTCGATCGCGACCGACACCGCTGTGTTGTAACCCGAGCGTTCGACCTGAGGGAATTGGGAATCCGGGCCGAGAAAGATGGACAAGATGGTGCCCGCGACGACGACAAGGTGCTGCTGTTTGAAAACAATATTAACAACGTCTTCGACACGCTGGAAGTGGCACACATTCTTCCGCACTCATTGACAAAGACTGAAAACGAGTCGAACCCCGAGCTTGTATGTTGCCTCCGCATTGTTTTTCATAATATGATCCTTCTGACAAAACTGTAGAACGAGGCGAAGAAGACGGCCCTCAATATATTGAACATGTTCGACGACGGTGTAGTACATATGATAGAGGGCGTGGAAATTGATCGACCACGCAACGCGATGAGCTTAAGCCAAAAAATCCACCTCTACTTCAGCAATTTCAGCATCTATTTCGAGGAAGCGCCAGCATCGTCACCCGGAGCGAATACTTATAAGATTTGCTGTTTCAAGCCATACCTTGGCACTGTCCTCGGTCTGCCAGTTACGCGCACGCTGTACGCCAGTCCCTCTATTGACCCTCCGTCTCCACGTCTCCTTGCCTTGCATAGGGCCATTGCGCATATCTTGCATCTTTCTGGTGCAGGAGAGTACATTGATCGACTTCTCCGCGACCTGGACTCTTCAACTATTCGATCGGACGGCTCATCTAACCTCGCTGAAATCGTGGCTCTTCGACTTGGCGGATGGTGGGATGGCACGGTAACCAACTAACAGGCCTCTGGTGGGTGCCGTGGACACGAACCCAAAACGTTGACCAAGCACGGACTGCGGCTCACGTCTCAGCGGCAGCATATATCGGCTCGACACTGTGGATATGAGGGTCAATCAGAGGAAGCAGTGGTCTGGATGGCGCAGTGATCCAGCTCGCGTATGCACGGCAGAGCGACGGTGAAGAGATGCGCTCGCGTGCGCTCGCGTGCATTAACCGCGATTGTGTATCAACCGCAACTCGGCGACGCTCGAAGCCAGCGCCAGGTCGTCGGCCCGAACGGAGGAACCACGCGCTCATCGTCCAGCTGGCGCGGCCCTTCGTCGCGCTTTTCATGCACCTGAGCAGAGTCTTCTGCGACGACTGCTGCAACGACTGTTGCAACAACCCGCCTGGCGAATAATTTTGTCAAAGGAAACGCACTGTATGCTTTGCTTGAATTGCGATTGCTGCTCCCAGTGTCAATAACTGGTCCCAAATTAGCGACAAAAAAGCAGGAGCATCAATTGATCTTAGGAGGAAGTTTGTTGCGAAGACTGTACATTTAGACATATTTAAGTGAATGTTGGTTCCGGCGATAAAGCTGACGGTATTGGCCCGAGACCGAGCTTGAAGTGTTTCTGTGGCCTCGGTAGGCCCTGAATTAGCCTACGATGCCGTCTCGGCGTTCTCGCACACTGTCGGGGCCGGACGGTAGCGGTACAGATAACTTGGGTCCACCCGTATCAAGGCATATCCGCCAACAAAATATAGCTAATAGCGAACACCAGCACTCGGCTAGCTCAACTTATAGGCTGTCTGTGCGCCGCAACCACCTCGTCGAACAGTTCATTTTGTGCAGAAAGAAAACACGCCCCAAATCGACCATGACGACGCTTGTTTGTGTGTTAGGATCGGGCATTATCGGTCTCGCCTCGGCGACTGCGCTTGTGGACGCCGGCTACGACGTCGTGGTCGTCGCGCGAGATCAGCCAGGCGACCCGGGCGGCTTGGCGTGGGCCAGTCCAAGGTAAACTTCGAGCGCAAAGGTGCTCCACGATGGCTCGGCTGACACTTTTCCAGTGCTGGCGCTGTTATCCAGCCACTTCCCGAGGGCGAAGGCCACGATCTGCAGGTGGAATCATTAAAGTACTACTGGGCACTGGCGCATCGCGATCCGACGGCCGGGGTGCAAACGCTTCCCGTTACAGAGTACTACGACTCGTACGAAGATGACACCTCGCACTGGTACCGCAGCGTCTGTCCGCGGTATCGACGGCTGCGGGCGCACGAGCTACCGGAGGGTGTCACCATGGGCGTCACGATGACGACGGTCATGGCGAACACGACCGTCTTCCTGCCATGGCTGAAGAAGAACCTCGAGAGTCGAGGCGTCAAATTTATCCGCTTCACGGCTACGTCGATACCGGAGGTTCTCGAAAAGACCCAAGCGGCTGTCCTCGTGAACGCCACCGGACTCGGTGCCGGGAAGCTGTGCAATGACGCTGGCGTCCATCCGGTCAAGGGGCAGATCATGTTCCTGCGCAAGAACACGGAGTGGAACGAGATCCTGCTGCGCAAGGGCTCCGAGTACACATACGTCATCCCACGGACCGCTTCTGGGGGAGTGCTTCTTGGCGGCATTCGGCTTGACGGAGACGGCAATGACAAGCCCGACCCTGCCATAAAAGCCGACATTCTTCGCCGGGTCAACAAGCTCACCAAGGGCGCCTTCAAAGATGTTAATCTGGACACTGATGTAGATGATATCGTGGGGGTCCGGCCAGGCAGGACGGGGGGGTACCGGCTGGAGATTGAGGGCCAAAGAGTCGTTCATGCGTACGGATTTGACGGAATGGGCTATGTGTGCTCCTTTGGGGCGGCAAAACGGGTGACGGAGCTGGTCGGAGAGCTGGTGCCTCCACTACCTAGATTGTAGGCTAGATGCTTGACGAGCACGATTTCAATACACAGCAGCCATACATCGCTAATAGTTACTCATGCTTAGCGGAGACTTCTTTCTGCTACTGTATACAGAGTACTGAATTCTGAATTTTTATTTTAGCAATCGTACGCGCATAGCTTATCTCTTGTTAAGAAGAGCTTATTTTTCTCGGTTGTGGCCGCAAGCTTTCGCCAATGCCATAGGCAAGGTCCGTTAGCTTCCACCGCTAGAATCGGCGTTCTCGGCACTCCGACTATGGCCGACAGGCGGAGGGCGCACTTAGCGGCTATCACGACGGCTATCCGCAAGATTATCAATGGCAAGAGACAATGCTCTGCGGGCGGCGTCTCGGTGTCTTTTGTCACGCCAATACTATCGTCGGCCCGTTGACACCGGAGAAATAAAGAGGGAAGATCTGTTGATACGAAGCATCTTTGGCGAGCAGGACTGTAGAGCAGAGTGCGCACGACATCTCCGTGCATCTCCCCAACAATGGCCGCAGGGAGCATTCGGCACGATTCACGGATACTGGTCTTGGGCGCTGGCACCTTTGGCCTGTCCACAGCCTATCACCTCAGCCAGGCTGGATACAGCGACATCACCATTGTGGAAAAGTCCACTTCTGTGCCGCCAAGCGAATCGGCCGGAAACGACCTCAACAAAATTGTCCGGGCAGAGTATGAAGACCCGTTCTATGCTTCTCTATCCCTGGAAGCGATAGAAGCATGGCACACACCCTTTTTCAGCCCCTATTTTTGCCAGTCGGGCGTCATCTGGACGTTTTCGGACGCGGCACCCAGCACATCCAGAGGCAGCCTACAGGCGGCTCTGTCCACCATCCAGGACCACCCGACAGTCCGGGGCCAGATCACGCCGCTGCGCTCACGCGAGGACATTAGGCGCGTGGCACCCGCATTCGAAGGGCCGATGCGGTGGACCGGCTACCTCAACGCCATGGCCGGATATGCCAAGGCAGCGGAAGTGCTGCGGGCCCTGCACGAGGCCTGCTGTTCTGCTGGCGTGCAGATACAGGGCGGGGATGGCGTCAAGGAGCTCACCTATCGTGGAGATCAATGTGTTGGCGCCACAATGCAATCTGGCCGGCAGCTGGAGGCCGACCTTGTCATTGTCGCTCTCGGGGCCTCCGTGGTCGAGCTGCTCCCTCAGACTCGCGAGATGATCACGGCCAAGGCATGGCCTATCGCTCACATACAGCTGAGCAGCGACGAGGCAGAGGCTCTTCGGGGGATACCCGTGATGTGCGCTTGGGATATTGGCTTTCTTACAGAGCCTGACCCTCGGACAAACCTGATGAAGCTTTGTCCAGCCAGCGCGGGATACACAAACAGGGATGCCTCTGGGCTGTCGCTGCCACTGGAACAGAACGATTTTGTTCCTGCCCGGGAGCAGGCGACACTGCGACATCTCTTGCGCGAGACACTGCCAGCGTTTGCGGACCGTCCGTTTGTCGAGCCCAAGATGTGTTGGTGCGCTGAGACAGCCGACACCGACTTCGTGATTGACTTTGTCCCTGGAAAGCAGGGCCTCATCGTCGCTACCGGTGACTCGGGACACGCCTTCAAGATGCTTCCAATCATGGGAGACTGGGTTAAAAAGCTGATAGAAACCGGCGCTCAAGATGTCAAGAGGTGGCGCTGGAAGGACGACCGGACAGCCGGCAGCGACGCCGGCTGGCGAAAGGGCGAGATTGCAGATCTCAAGGACGTAGATACTGATACCAAGCCGAAGTTATAATAAGACGTACTTCTCAATGGAGCTCTGTTAAATGAAGTATTTCTCTTTTGAAACACTGATGGCTGCGGTCCTCAATACAAATCCACCATCTCAGCCGACAGCCGCCCTGTCTCCACGTCGGGTACAGCCTCGCCTTCCATGTAGCCCTGAAAATAGCAGCCGCCAATCACATGGTATCCGCTGCCCTGGTGACCAGGGACAGCCCGCAGTACCATAGGCACATTGCACCCAGGAAACAGGTACACAACATCGCCACGTAGGCTGGAAATAGGCACCAGACCCAAGTGGCCGCGGACGGTGACGGCAAGCCGACGGAAGCGGTGGAAGCGAAAGACACGTTCGAGGGCATCTTCTGCCTCGGCTGGGCCATAAGGACCTGTCGGCGGGAAAAAGTCCCCAAGACGGCGGCCGGCCACTCGGAGGTCCGCATTCTGGTGCATGAGATGGCTAAAAGCCTTGCGGCCACGGGTAATGTGCCTCTCTTCTCCTTCTCCTCCCTCTTGTCCTGCTGATAAAAGAACAAGTGGACACTGCAAGAGACAATGGTATTCGGCAGGTGCTGGTCGACCATTGGCGGTGCGAGAGCCGACCAACGTCCTCCAGATGGCGTCCTGTAGGCCAGCATCGTCACCGTACGGGTTATTTTGGGCGGACGTGGTGGACTGCAGGAGGGCATCTTGCGGCTCGGTGGCGAGACGATTTTCAAAGTAACTGGCACCCAAACTGTCAATCTCGCCGATGTAGAAGCCGCGGACCGACAGGGTGGCAGAACTAAATTGATAGATCGCAGGCATCTTCAGCATTGCCTGGTAGGCTCCTCGACCGCTGAATAAACGAAGGTGCTCTTCGTTTGTCCAGTCCGGGGCCCAGGAGGGCAAGCCTTGCAGACTGCTGCCCTCCACTGACTCGACGGGCCCCGTGCACTGCTCCAGAATCTCCAGGTTATCGTAGGTTGTAATCCATGAACGGGCAAACGACATGTAGACGTCGGCCAGCGGCAGCGCATAGTCGACGTTGATGCAGGCGACAACTGCAGGTGGCAACAAGCCTAAAAGACCATAGACCTTGTCGTGGGAATCCGTAGCTTGCGCACGGCGAGCCAGGTCCAGCATGGGCATGTACTGCGGTTTCGAGCGGCCGGCCTGGACGTCCAGTTCCTCGGCCAGATGGATGATACGGTTGCGGTTGAGGCCGGGGAAGCGAACGACAGTGCCAGTTTCGCGGAGCTCGCGGTCAATGTTGGCAAAGAGGCGACCCACGTGCTGTCTGGCAAACGTGTAGAGGCCCTGATAGATGTCTCCCCAGCGCACTAGGTCAGGGCCACAGAAAATGGGCGTTTCCAGACAGCCCATTGTCAGCTCTTGCATGATCCAGAGGCGCGACCAATAATCGCGGTTCATCAGTTGGCTTAGGGCGCGCCATGAGCCGGCCGCTGCCGCACTAGGCTCGCTTGCAGACGGAGCCACAAGCGCGTTGTACGCACTGTACACGCCCCGTGTCTGCGACAAGGCCCGGATCAGCCGCATGGCTTTTTGGCTGTCGTCTGCTTCCTTGCCCAGCCATACCACCACGTCACGTGCCGTCTGGTATATCTGCCGCATGCGTTTGACCTCCCTGTTGCGCTCGGCCATGTCGCGTTGGTTAATGCACAGCGCATCCACCCAGATCAACAGGCCGTTGCGGATCGGCTGCTTCGCCCGCAACATGCGTAGTGCCGCCTCCAGGTTTGCTCCTATTGGCACGCGCTTTCCATCCACCAAGATATCTTTCGTATGCGAAATATCTCCCCATGTATACGACAAAGCGGCAAAGTCGCCCCAGGGGAACCGCCAAGTAGGGTCTTTGCTGCTGTTGGCCGTATTGCCATCCGCAAGAGTATGCGCTTCCCAGTCCAGAAGTGCCGGCTCCGCCTCGGTTGAAGGGTTCAGGATGCTATGATGTTCAAGCTGGCACTCGACACAGTCATTGCTGTCGATGCCATCGTGGCCGCTCGTATGTCGCCCTCCAGATTCTGTTGACAGGATCCTCAGCAGTCGAATTTCGCCTGCGGAATAATTCAGCGGTTTGTAATCCATGGCGGGCAAAAAGAAATTTAACAAGGATAACAGGAAAGAAGTCGTCTCGTCAGCTCATGTACATACCGTCGGCGGGTGGCTTGGGCGAGGAATTAACGTCGTCTGCCTCGTCTGACGACTGGGTGTGGGAGGATGACCGGACGTGGCCCATTTTGGAAGGGAGATGCGACACGGAGTGGGAGCCTGGCGAATCACACAAAGTGCAAACCTGGTCAGCTGCTGGATGGCAGTAAGCCTGCAGCGTGTAACGCTCTGACCCCTTGACATATCACATTCAGTTAGATATGCATACAAATAAGGAAGTGTGGCTTCTACCCCAGTTGCTTCTAGCGTGGCCCAGCAGTCCCGACAATGAAGGCTACTCTGCAGTAATCGCGGCAGATACGGTGGTATCCCGAATAGAACCGCAAAAGTAGAGGCTAAGGCCTTGTAGATAGCTGTCGATATATCCTCAAAGGTCGTAATAGAGTTGGTTGACTCCAGTCTGGCGCCATCGCTAGGTTATCGCTCGGTCTAGCCCTAGATGCATGGGTGCCTGATGTGTTAGGTATTAATACATCTAGGATATTACGGACTGAAACATATGTGCTACCATCTCTCGATAGGGGCCTTTGAAGAACAGAGGCTGTATATTGCAGGAAATGAAAGAATAATGATCATTTATAACTTTAACCACCTAAGCAGGCTCTTGAACAAGACAAGGATTTGGCAAACCAATCATCGATATCTGCATCATTCCACGTGCTCTTCTTACGTAGATGGGAAAGTAATGCGCGACAGGCCAAGGCTATCGTCAAAGGCTCGGTCCGTCAGAGCCGTAAGATAGGCATCTTCATCATTGCCGCACCGATGTTCAACCCATGACCAGGCTGGCACGATGAACACATCCTTCGGCTTCCACTCGATAAGAGCCTCACCAGTGGGTGCCGTGATCTTGGTCGAGCCCTGGCCGCGCTGCACGACGTAGATGAAACAGTTTGTTTCACGCGGCAACTGAGACACAGAACCCCTGCTGAGGCGCTCGGCCTGACAGGCGATGGTGTGAGAAAAGAACTTTCCATTTCTCAGGTAGTGGTAGACGGCACGATCCATCTTCTGTGAATCAAGAGCCTGCTTGGCCTCCTTCCACGGGAAGTGGAACGGGCTGTTCCCAGTGACCCTAAGGCATGTCAGAGATGAGGATAAGGAGCAAAGTGGAACAGAGGAAGAGACATACAGGTCGGGAATCTTTCTTGTTGGGTAGAGCTCGAGAAAGTTGACGCGCGCAAACACGTGAAGAGGGATGTCAAGGCAATCTACCCATATAGTTGGCGTCGGGCCATCGTTGCCATGGTAGTGCCACTCCCAAGAGGGCGTGAGCACCAGGTCGCCCGGCTCGAGGTAGATCTTTTGGCCGGCGACGGTGGTAAATCCCTTGTCACTTTCCAGGATCAGCCGCACGGCATAGGCCATATGTCTGTGGGCCGGAGCCGTCTCTCCGGGCAGGACCATCTGGAAGCCGGCATACAACGTGTCTGTTGTGTAAGGAGAAGGCCCTCCGGTCTCGGCTGCTCATTTTGTACGTTTTGTCAGCAATAATTGTTTCGATGAGGCAGGCCAGGATTGGCACTTGATTAGAGGCTTACGGAAACCAGGATTCACCAGCATCAGTGCCCTCCGCTCGGCCTGCTCCTCGGGAACAATCGCTGCGCTGTCGAGCAGGATTGGCTGCATTTCTTCCCAACGCCAGATCGTGGGTAGTGCCTTTGGGTTTGGTTGTAACTTGGACACCTTGTCGGTGACTGTCCACATGGGGTAAGACTTTTTCGCGATGCAGCGATCGATAATCTGCGCCGTCGCATTCGCGACGACCTCTTCCGTCGTCAGCGGTTCGGGCGCCATCTTGGCCGGCTTCTCCTCCGCGAGTACAGTCGTAGTCTCGGTCTGGCTGGTCATTTTGCAAAGTGAGTAGTGAAGCTGTAGATGGCTTGAGTTTGAACGACAGGACAGCCGTTTATTTTGCTTTGTTTAGCTTGTTTCGCCGTCTACACTTGGATGCCCAGTCTTCTGGCCGACATATCAAAGAGTTGATAAGCTAGTATTATCTGAAATCCCATGTATCATCATGCATCATGGATAATACCGAGATACACCAAGACGGAAGGACATCGGCCGGTCGGCCACTTGCATGGATAGCTGATACTGATACCGTGGTACTCGCTTGACTCGGTGTTGTCGGTGTTGTCGGTGTTCGGCGCGCAAATGGGCTTGCGCTTCTTAGCTGGCTTGCAGTCCTGTGGACCAGAATACGCCAGTGAGCGACGCTACTTTGTTTGGGCCGGACGACGTACATAGCTACTAAGCTCCGGCCTACCTGTAATTGACCTCTCTTGGTTGTATCCAAAGAGCTACGGGATATTGATCGCAACTACAATTGAATTACGTCGACATGTGGCAAGTCACAATGGCCGAAAATATGAAGATTATCATTATTGGCTCGGGTAAGCAGAAGTATCAGTCCGTGTTCCACTACAAATATTGACGTCCGTAGGCGTCACTGGTTGCTCTCTCGCCCACGGCCTGGCTAAAGTACTTATTGACCAAATCGGGATATGCCATGTGTAAAGATGCTGATACCATTGCAGCAAGGCATCCCGTACGAGATCTTTGACAAGCGTGGGCCGGAAGTCCCCCAGCGCGACTGGGGTGTCACTGTCCACTGGGCCGTTGAGTTTCTGAACCTGTACCCGGAGGAGACAGCGAAGCGGATCAAGTCGGCTCGAGTGGTGCAGAGAGATGACGACACTCACCAAGAGTACGTTCGCTTTTATGACGGCGAGACAGGCGAGACGATTCGCGATATTCCTCTGGGGCCAGCAAAGCGTTTCAGTCATGGAAAGATCCGAGGACTGCTGGCGGAAACGCTACCAATCCAGGTGCGTTGCCTACGGCTTGGAGAAATCACAGCGTGGACTTTCTGGCTAATCTCAAACTTCAATTTAGTACAACAAGGAGTTGATAGACATTCACGAGCTCCCAGACGGCGTCGAGGCTGTATTTTCCGACGGTACGAAGGTGAAGGGCTCTGTCCTGGTGGGATGCGACGGCAGCCGATCGGCGACGAGGGACTTTTTGTTTGACAAGGAGGAGGATTCCAAATGGAACCGCATGGACGGCTTTATCCTGAACAACTTCTGGGTGCAGCTGGACAAGGAAAAGGCAGTCGCGTTGAGGAAGCAGCTTGGCAACTTTATGGACATTGCCATCCACTCCAACGGCGCGTACTTTGGACTGATCCGTAAGTTTTGGCTGGCAAGCGAGATGGGATTTTTCGATGACGGAAACATTTTCTAACCTTGTGGCCTTACCGAAAAGCGCTCGACTTTGCGGACGACAAGCCGCCAGAGGAATGGAAGTTCCAGATCTTCATGAGCATGCCAAATGACATTCCCGACGGCGAAGACTCTTCCGAGAAACGGGTTGCAATCGTGAAGAAGTTTGGCAGCACATTTGTCTCTCCATTCAGCGAAGCAACCGAGTGGTTTCCGGAAGACACGTTCATCAGCCCGGACCACTACGGAACGTGGGTTACAAGGAAGTGGGATCATCGGGGCGGAAAGGTCATCCTCGCCGGAGACTCGGCCCATTCGATGACACCACGTGAGTTTCCCAGATGGGGAGATGAGAGATAATGAATGAAACAACTGCTGACAGCCAGCAGACCGTGCTCAAGGCTTTAACCACTCTTTACAAGACGTGCTGAACATCATCGCCGGACTGGAGAAGATCCGTGCTGGCGAGAGCAGCTGGTTGGAGTTTGTGGACGGCTATGTAAACGAGGTGGTCTCGCGTGGCTCGGAGGAGGTGCGCATGTCCCTCAAGCAGGGCTATGCGGTGCACAACTGGGCCAACTCCAAGGATCTGCCCATCCTCAAGGTTGGGACAACACCGTTGCACATGGAGCAGACGCTTGTACCGCTCCCAGCCCAAGAGGCATAGAGGCCCCAGGCTGTGCAACATTAGGAAATAGAGGTGTCTGCCAACTCAGTGCTGTCTTGTTCATCAGAAATTCACATTATGAAGAGGAGAAGATTGTAACATTTATTTCTTATAAGATTGGTAATGTACCGTTAAAGTATTCGCGAAGTCCTTTCTATGGGTTCATTGTAAGAGACTACTGTGGAATCAAGTGAGGTAATATTGCAATTAGCCTGGTCCTAAGCCTCAGCCCGGTGTCATAATTTTCCTGCAGACCCTTTCCATGTGTACAGTTATCAACTACCTAATAAGCTAAGTGTCACGTCGGTGCGAATCATCAGTTCGGAAGCAACGCTCCTAGGTCTTCTGGCCATCTTCCCCAAACAAAGCTGTGAATAATTGATTTTCTAAATATATATTTTTCCTTAGGCAGGCATTGCGCAACCGTCGCCTCGGCCATCGCTGCCGCCGCTAAAGACCACCTGGCCAGTCTCTTCGTCGACGTGTCGCCGGATAACCTGCCCTCGGCCAAACCAGACACGGCTCCACTCCTTCATCAGCTGTACGTTGTGGCCCATTGCGCGTAGAGCCTGGACGACGTCGTCACTGATGCCCTCCTCAAGGAAGATGGGGCTCATTTGGGCCGCGCCGCCTGCAGCAGAGATGCAGATCCGCGGTGCGTCGAGGGCCTGCTGGGGGTTCATTCCAAAGACTTCCATGTTGAGCAGGACTTGCACGTGGCCCTGAGGCTGCATGAGACCGCCCATGACGCCAAGAAGGCTGTGGAGACGCCGCGGGTGGTCGGTTGTGCCGTCGCCCACGGTGACTAAGCCGGGGATGATGGTGTGGTAGGGTCGTTTGGCGCCGGCGTAGATGTTGGGGTGGTTGGCTGGGCCCAGATCGAAGCCACCTCCGCGGTTCTGCAGGACGAAGCCGCAGCCGGCGGGAATGATGCCGGAGCCGAACTCGCGGAAGTTGGAGTTGATAAAGCTCATGGCGTTGCCGTCGCCGTCGGTGACGGCGAAGTAGACAGTGTCGCTGTGGTTCAGTGCTGGGCTGCTGCCAGGCTGTCCGCGGCCGTGGTTCTTGGCCTGGGTAGGGTCGAACTGCTTGGCCCGTTCAGCCAGGTAGGCGGGAGAGATCATGTCGGCGGGTGGCACTGGGCTGTGATTCGGGTCTGGGTCGGTGACCCACCAGCTGGCGTCACCAAAGGCGATGCGCAACGCCTCGATCAGGGCGTGCAGGTAGGGGGCTGTGTTGTGGTCTTGGGGCGTAAAGGCTGGGATCTGCCCGGCAGTCTCGAGCTGTTCGAGGATGCCGAGAGCCATGAGGGCCACGATACCCTGGCCGTTGGGCGGGTGCTCCCAGAGCTCAATGTGCGGCTGCCGTACACCTTGACCTTGAAACTTGAGCGAGAGAGGCTGAGGCTGGTCTGGGCCACGCTGCAGATGCTCTTCGAGATCGGACAGCTCCATGTGGCCGCCACGCTGGCGGACTGCATCCACAATAGCCTCGGCAACCCGACCAGTGTAGAACCCGGCCTTTCCACTGGCAGCGATGGCGCGAAACGTCTGGGCCAGAGCCGGGTTTCGCAGGATCTCGCCGGCACGTGGAGCACGGACAGACTGGTCGGCCTTGCTGTCGGGCTTAAGAAGCTCGGCGAAGTTGGGCGACGCTTTTTTCAACAAGGGTTCGCCGTCTCGCCACTTTGAAGGTTAGTATACAATGGTGAGGAAATGAGGATGAAAGGAAGGGGGAAATGGGCCTATCTCCCCTGAAAAAGAATTTACCATCTTGGCCGAGATCTCGCTGACTGGGAAGCCGTCCTCGGCGAGGTCGATGGCCGGCTGGAGGATTTGCTCCAGGGTCAGCTTCCCGCTTCCAAACTGATCCACGGTATCGACCCATCCTCCTGGTGCACCCGGGACGGTGACGGACAAAGGGCTGGTGACAGGGATCTTTCCGGCGATGGTGTTGGCATCCATGCCGAGCTCTTCTCGGATCTGGGCCAGGGTCGTATTCTTGGGACTGCGGCCAGAGCCGTTGATGGCGTGAACGACACCGGTGCTAGCGTCAAAGTAGAGGCAGAACATGTCACCTCCAGCGCCGGTCGAAGCCGGTTCGGTCACATTCATGGCCGCAGCTAGAAGCAGAAGAGGTAAGCAGGAGACAAGGGCATCGGGACGGGTGGTTGCATACCGACAGCAACAGCGGCATCCTGACAGTCAGCATGGAAACAGAAGAACGGAATTACAAGAAACAGAAGAAACAGAAGAATGCGAGAAAGTGACATACTGCAGCATTCCCCCCCAGCTTGAGGATACGCTGGCCTGCCTCAGCTGCCAGGGGCTGCGAGCAGGCCACCATGCCCTTTGTGCTGTGCACGACGCTCCTGCGGGCAGGAAACCGGACAAGCGTCGGGCTGTCATAGGGGAAGACATTTGCAGCAGTGAGTTCGGCCATGGCGAGAAGCTGTGATGAGTCGTTAGAGGGCGTTTGTCTGTTGTGTTTGCTGTCGACTAAATGACGACAGCAGCCAGTTAAGGGAAGGAGAAGGCGGAAGCAGATCCATCTCGGCACAACGGCATCTGCCGACGGACTTGTGCTGCAGGTCCATGCTGCAGTCGTCGCGCTGTGGCAAGGTCCTGAGATAGACGTGTCGGTATTGTCGGTGTTGTCGGTGTTGTCGGCATGAAGCAGTGGATTTAGGGCGAAAGATGGACCAGTTAGTGCTCCAGCCAGCGTTATGGCAGGCAGGTATCCACTGGCCAGTGGGGAAGCTGCACCGCAGCAGGGCAGCTTAGTCACAGTGGATTCAGCACAGCAGCCGCAACCAAGCCACGGTAGTTACAGCCGGCTAGCCTCTCCTAGCCTCTCCTAGCCTCTCTCTTATCTGTGGCTGCTTCCAGACAGCCGTCGGGCAAAAGCTGTCTCTCGCAGACATCCCGCCACGTCCCTCACGGATGGCCATGGCTTCTCCGATGACGTTCAAGACGGCGTGTCGCGTCTGTCGCGACCGCAAGGTCAAGTGCGACAAGACGCTGCCGTGCCGCAACTGCACGATGGCTGGCGTTTCTTGCTCGTTTCCTCCGCAGGTGCGCACGGTTCGACGGCCAAAGCGAGCCGGCAGTATTGTCAAGACGACAGCGGCGCCGGAGGACCAGGGCCTGGCCAACCGACTGCGCCGACTGGAAGAGCTCCTAGGCAGCATGGCGGGGGCACAGATGGGCCTGCAGGAACCGGCCCAGGGACCGATGGGCGGACAGACTCCAGCGCAAGCCGTCGCGGTCCGGCAGGCTTCCGTGATGGAGGACGTGCCCAGCGAATGGAGCCCGTCCTCGTCGGGGGCGTCACCGCCGGTCGACTCGGCCAGCGACGGCTACTGGCGACGGCTGGAGCAGGAGTGTGCCGGTCACGTGTTCTTCAAGACGACGCCGTCGCCAGAAGCGATGCCCGTGTCCGAACCATCGCCATCGCCACTGCCAGCACCAGCTCCTGTGCAGGCGACCGGATTTCCGTTTGGACATGGGCCCGGAGGCCGGCTTCCGCTTCCGCCGCCGCTGCTGCCACTGGCCCAGCGGCGAGAATGCTGGGCGACGTATGTCGAGAACGTGGATCCGCTGCTCAAGATTTTGCACAAGCCGACAGTGCAGAAGCTGATGGAAGCGGCTGACGAGGTGGACGTGGTGGGTGGCAAGGGGTCAGAAAAGGGTCAGAAGCAGCACCCGCCGACAGTGGCGCTGGTACATGCAGTGTGTCTACTGGCGGTGATCTCGATGGCGGCAGACGAGGTGATGGAGCGGCTGGGCTGCGAGCGCGAGGCCATGATCGGCCAGTGTGCCGGGCGGCTGGATCAGGCTCTGATGGCGGCAGACTTTCTGGACGCCCGGGATCTGACGACCATGCAGGCTCTGCTGCTGTATCTGTACCACTTGAAGCACCAGGAGGACCCGCGACTGTACAGTCTGCGCGGCATGACCATTTTCCTGGCTGCCCGTCTGGGCCTCAACCGGGACGGCCGCAGGAGCAGGAGGGAACACGAGGGACAGCGGGGAGAGCGGGGCAAGAGCGGTGGTGACAACAGGCTGACGGTCGAGCTGCGACGCCGTCTATGGTGGCAGTTGATCACGCTGGTGGACCATCCAGACGACTGCGCCACGGACTATGCGCCGCCCAGCGTGGGAGCCGACACGCGACTGCCGCTCAACGTAAACGACTGCGAGCTGGGGGAGAAGAGGGGCCAAAGGGGACAAAGGGGACAGACAGGGGGAGACCGGACGAGACGGAGAGATGCAAGAGAAGAGGGAGATGACAACAATGACAACGATGACAATGATGATGACGACGACGACGACGACGACGAAGCCTTTGACAACCGGCGTGGCTTCACCGAGTCCAGCTTCTGCCTGATGCAGTACGAGATCACGCGGCTCTTCCACCGCATCCGTTTTGAGCGCGTGCACAACACCGGCGCTCCTCCTCCTGCGCGGTCCGGCTCCGGCGCCGACATGGACAGGGCGGTGGCCATGGCGGCCGCGGCGCCGCGTCTCGACAGCGCCGAGGAGCGGCTGCACGCGTCGCGGCGGCGGATGGAGTCGCAGTACTTTCAGGCGCCGGCGACGTCGTCCTCGTCCTCGTCGACGTCTTGTCCAACGGCCGCGCCGGCCTCGCCCCTCTCCCAGTTCGCCGCCGACGCCATCGCCATGATCCTGACCAAGCGCCGCGTGCTGATGCACATTGCGCCCGACATCCGCGCCCGCAACGCCCAGCAGCTCTCGCCCACCGAGCACGACCAGCTCTTTCTGCTGGCCATTCACGTGCTCGAGCTGTCGCGCGCCCTCCAGACCGCCCGCCCGTTTGCGCGCTGGCGCTGGCTCAACGGCACCTACTTCCAGTGGTCCGTCGCCGGCTTCGTCGTCCGCGACCTCACCCGTCGCTGTGCTGCCGCCGCCGCTGCCGGAGGCGGTGGCCATGCCGCCGTCTCCAGCTCCGCCACCCGCCGCGCCTGGCACGTCATTGACGGCATCCTCGACAGCTGGCCCGTCGCCACCCGCCGCTCGCCCAAGGCCGCCGTGCTCCGCGGCCTCATTGCCGATGCCGTGCGCGCCCGCGACGAGCTGCTGCCCCTGCGCGCCTGGACGCTGATCCCACCCCTTCCTGTGCCTCCCTCGCGGACCTACTCTCTTCCCCGCGCACCCGAGCAGGCCCTGCCTCTTACCGCTCCTCTAGCGGCCCGCCAGGACACTCCGCCCAGAGAATATCCCCCAATGTGGCCCACGACAGTCAACCAGCCTGTCAGCCTGGACGACTTTTTCCTCCTGCCCGAGACCGGCATGGCAGACGGAAGCTTTGCCCTGGACTTTGGAATGCCATAGATGTAGATGCCATAGATTTCGTCGACGCATTTCGTGGAATATTTATTTTACTATTCGGAATCTCGCAGCCTGAAAGAATAAAAAACAAACAATTGATAACGCAGCTGCCTGGTGAAAAGCCGGTAGTCACTTCAGTACGATACGTGCACCGATGTCAGCCCATGTTTCCACTGGCCTCCACCGGCAAATCAGTCCCACACCGATCCAGTCCGAGATACGTCCACTTGCCCAGAGCCGTTCCACGTCCAATTAGACCGATCCAGTCTGCTCGGCATTCTCGGCCTTGACGCTCGGCCTCTTCCCCGGCCATGTTGTTTCCAATGTAGTCCACTAATCTGCCCTAGACGCCCTGTTTTCTAGAGCCGCCTACTAATATGCTCAGCAGAGACGCTTGTCAGCGACTTGTACTTTGTCTACATTCATTCTTTCTCGGACCAGCAGGGCCGGATCACTTTTTTTGACTGCCCAGTCCGTTTCCTTGTCGCCTGCTCAATATGCGCTATGAAATGGAGATCCAGACGGCAAAACCGTACATCTGGGCCGCGGCCGTGGCCGTCGTCGTCCTCTGGGGCGTTGCCAGAAAGGCGCTGAAGCGGGAGCGCCTGCCCAAGGTCGACTTTTTGCGCCTACACGACGGTTCCGGCAAGGCAGGCGGTCCCAAGGACGTGCAGGCCTTTCTCGACGACAGCCTTGGCGCCATCATGAAGGGCTATGCCGAGTACTCGAAGCGCGGCCGCAACTTTCTCCTGCGCACGCCCAAGCAGGTCTACTTCATCGCCGCCTCCCGCTTCCTCGACGAGATCCGCAAGTCGCCCGACACTCAGCTTAGTCAGCCAGCCGCCGCCAACATCATCTTTCAGACACGGCACACACTGCATCCGGCCCTCGTCCACGATGTCTACCACTTTGACGTTGTCCGCAAGGGCCTCGGCCAGGGCCTGCCCGCCATCCTGCCGGACCTGGCGGCCGAGGCCCGCTTCTCCTTTGGCCTCGAGCTGGGCGCCCAGCCTGTCTGGGCTGCCCAGCCCGTCTTTCCCCTCGTGACGCGCATCATCACGCGCATCTCCAACCGCATGATGGTCGGGCTGCCGCTCTGCCGCGACGACGAGTTCCTGCACTACTCGGGCATCTACACCAAGGCCACCTTTGACTCGGCCGCCCTGCTCCGCAACCTGCCCGAGCTCCTCAAGGGCCCAGCCATGTTCTTCATGACCGCCCACAAAAAGGAGCAGGAGACGGCCCGCAAACACCTCATCCCCCTGATCAAGCAGCGCCTAGCCGCCCAGGCCTCTGGCACCGCAAAGATACAGAAGCCCGACGACGCTCGTAAGTAGGGTCTGTGATCCTCCTCACTACCTCACTTCCCCCTTCCCCGGCTGACCAGCAGTGCAATGGCTCCTCGACATTACCCCCACCGATAAGGCCGACCCTGAAATCCTGCTGCAGCGCATGATCCACATCAACGTCACCGCCATCCATGCCCCCGCTGTCACCCTGACCGACAACGTCTTCGACCTGTGCCACCACCCCGAGATTCACGAGGCTCTGCGTGAGGAGATTGCTGAAGTACTTGGCCAGAGTCCTCCCGGACAGGTCTGGACAAAGGCCAACATGGATCGCCTTGTCCGCATGGACAGCTTCATGCGCGAGTCTTCCCGCCTGACGCCCATGAGTGCAAGTGAGTGCCCGTCTGTCTCGAATCTATGTGTATTGAACTTTTGAATTTTTGGACTGTAAAGCAGAAACCGTCTAACAGCCTGTCCCCGTTTAGTCAAGCTGGAACGCCTCGCCGTCCAGGACGTCACCCTGAGCGACGGCACGCTGATCCCCCGCGGCACTTCTGTCGGTGTCATCTCTCACGGCCGCCACCTGGACGAGGACCTCATGGAAAATGCCCGGACCTTCCAGCCCTTCCGCTACGTCGAGATGCGCGCCCAGCCCGGCATGGAGAGCCAGTACAGCTTTGCCCAGGCGAGCTCCGAGAACCTCATGTTCGGCCTCGGCCGCCACGCCTGCCCCGGCCGCCACTTCGCTTCGGTCCTGATCAAGCTCATCCTCGTGCAGATGCTCGTCTTTTACGACATCAAATTTCCCGACGGCAAGCCTCGGCCTCAGAGCAAGTGGACCCAGAAATTCCGGAACCCCGACTTCGCCGCTACCGTGGCCTTTCTCTCGCGCCCGACCGAGGACCGGTTCGCCAGCATATACGCAGAGTAGTGTAGCAGAGCATCATATTGTAGAGCAGCATAAAAACTTAGGTGCCGTTTAGAACAGACATAGGGACTGTTGTCCAACAGAATAGCAAGCTACAGTTGGCAAAGCTGGTGTCCAAGCCTGCCCGTCAGACCGATTGTGATTTGTAATGCCGAGAACGCCGACGGATTGGTAACTGGTACCTGGTCCGCCTATATATCGAGCTTTCTTACCGGATCCCCAAAGCACTAGGCCGCTTCCTACCCAACGTGCCTGCTATCTGCTCCTGGAAGACCTACCGCCAACTTGGAAACTACCTGCCCCTCCTCACTCGCCATGGCTCCCCCCATCGTCCAGACTGTCAACAGAGAAGATGTCAGCCCGCAGGCGCCCACCTTTTCGGACCTCTCCATTGTACCGTTCCCACCCGCCAGCCCTGTCGTGCATTTCCTGCGCACCGCTGGCCAGGTCGGCACGCCGCCCCCATCGTCTTTGAACACGACCATTCCTACCTCCTTCTCCGACCAGGCTGGCTACGCGTTTAACAACCTCCGTGCCTGTCTCGCTGTGGGCGGCGCAACCCCGCGCGACATTACAAGAATCACAATCTACGTTGTCAATCTGGACGCATCGATGCGCGGCCCGCTCATCGACATCCTCACAAGCTTCTTCACGGACAAGGACGGTCACCAACACCGCCCGCCCAGCGCTCTGATAGGCGTTGCCGCGCTGGCCTCGCCGGACTTTGTGGTCGAAGTCGAGGCCGAGGCTGCTATCTCGGTGTGATTGTGGAGTAACCAAACGGGGCACCGTCAGTCGAGAATACCGACGGGACCGACAGGGCAGGGTTCCAGGGGCTGTTGCGTAGCAATTGCAAGGCTGGGGGCGAATATTGGGTGATAGGGCGGCAGATTAGGGCAGATAGCACGCTAATTGGACGTCGACTTTTGGCTGCCGCTAATACTACCGAGAACACCGAGAACGCCGAGACTAGCAAGCAACAAGAGATCACGATAGGAGGCGCAAAGACTCACAGTCTGGCATTCAGATTGGCGACAGATTAGAGTGCGCCAGCCGCTGCTGTACGGCAGGTGATTATCGATGCGCGGCACCTGTTTGTTTGTGCCAAGCGATCTGGCAGGGTCGCTGTAGATGTCCACCGACCAAAACTGGCATATCGCAGGCCAAGCGCAGCTAGTGCAACGGCTGGGGGGTGGCCACGTTGATAGATAACGATATGGCCAAAGTCAAGCTTTGTCCGTGAATATAGATAGTTGTGGTTCAGCAGCTTGCCAATGCAGAGACATTTCGGCTGCCATGCAACAAGATTCCGTCACGCACGACTTCCTTTTGCGAAGCGGCCAGTCCTTGGTGATCTTGACCTAACAGCACGGCTTGCTTTCTTCTCCTCGGTTACCACTAGTCTTTCCTCTCTTTCCCCACAATGGAAAAGGGTGCCGACACAGTCATGTCCGAGTCCGCCATGGACGCCAGCCCGGCCGTCGAGCAGGCGGCCACAGGAAACCAAATGCGAAAGCGCTTCACCTTTACCTCCCTCTTTGCCCTCTTTGTCACGGGCACAGCCGGTGTATGTGACCGTCCTTTTTTTCCGATAGCCGGATGCTAACTCTTTTCTTTCTTCTAGTGGGAAGCCATTTCTGCTTCGCTCTACCAGGTCCTCGTTGCCGGCGGCCCAACGGCTCTGGTCTGGGGCTTTGTCATCTCTGCCGTCGCAGCTTGTTGCATCGCTTGCTCTCTGGCCGAGTTTGCCAGGTAAGAGAATTTCTGTCATCGTTTGCAGCCTACTGGGTACCTTGACTGACAGCAGACAGTATCTGGCCGACGGCGGCCGGACAGTATCACTGGTCGGTGGTCAGTACACCTTGCTGTGGGTGAACGGTTTTAGGCAGGGAAATACTGACATGAATAGACTATGGCACCGCGCAAGTGGAAAGTCGCTGTTGTAAGTCTTGGGACAGCCCTTTTCTAAACCTGACTGATCTTGTCCTCTAACGCTCTCGGCTACAGGGATGGTACAGCTCATGGATCCTTCTGATCATGAACGTTCTGTCGTCTATCAGTGCCATCTTTTCGGGCGCATTCTCGCTGCAGGCCGTCATTACCATTTCTATTGATGGTTATCATGCCGTGAGATGGCAAACATACTTGGTAAGATTAAAAGTCCTGACTCGACGAGCACATGCTGATAGTGCAGATCTTTCTGGCCATCATCGTGACAGCCATGTGCATCAACGTGTTTGTTCCTCGAGCCCTCCATTATCTCTCGGTTGCGGGTAAGTTGGGAGAAGAAGAAGGAAGAGAAGGAGACAGGAGACGTGGCTAACACGCTCGCCTTAGGCACGGTTGTACATGTCCTCGGCTTCTTCACGCTGATCGTCACGCTGCTGGCGACGACCAAGAACAAGAACTCGGGCACGGTCGTTTTTGGCACCATTACCGATATGACGGGCTACAACAAGCCTGGTGTGGCCTTTATGGTTGGCCTGCTGCCCATGGCGAGCGGCTTCACCACCATGGATCTTCCAGTGCGCTACTCGGAGGAAACCAAGCACCCGCACAGGGACGTGCCCCGGGCCATGTTCTGGGGCGTCATGTTCTCGTCCTTTATTGGACTGATGCTGGTGTTGACGCTTGCTTTTTGCATGGGCGATCCGGCCGTGCTCCTCCAGTCGGAAATCGCCTCCATGAGTCCTCTTGCTGCCGTGCGTATTCCCCGGGCTTCCCCGACCCTTTGTTTCTTTCCCATTTTCCCTCTTCTTGCTGTCTTTTTATTTCATCTGCCCTCTCCCGTTTCCTTTCCTCTCCTCATATCCCTTACTCTCTCCCCTTTCTCTCACCCCCCCTCTCTACATCACTAACCTCATAGATCGTCTACAACTCCACTGGCTCGCTTGGGGCCGGCGTCGTCTACGGCTCTGTGATTGTCGTCATCGCCGTGATTTCGGCCATTGACTGCATGGGCTCCATCGCCCGTATCATCATGGCCCAGGCTCGTGACCAGGGCCTGCCTTTCAGCGAGTTCCTCTCCCAGATCCACCCGCGCTGGAACACACCCGTCAATGCGACCGTGCTTTCAGCCGTCATCCAGGCCGCCATCTCGGCCATTTACATTGGAAACACGACTGCCTTTTACGGTATCCTCAGCGGTGTCATCACCCTGCAAGTCCTCAGCTACGGCCTGCCCATTGCCCTCCACCTGTTCAGACGCAAGGCGCTGTCTCTTACCTACGGCCCGTGGAATCTGGGGCGTTGGGGATGGATCATCAACGCTTCTGGCCTGGTCCTGTACCTCTACTCTTTTGCGGCCGTCTCGCTGCCGACCAGCATCCCGGTTACGGCACAGAACATGTGAGTTGACTGCTATGCCGCCGTTCCAACACCCTTTTTCTCAGAGGACTGACCGTAACCAGGAACTACTCTTCTCCCATTGTCGGCATCGTCCTTGTCCTTGCGAGCATCTTGTACATCGCCTGGGGAAGACGCGCGTACTCTGGGCCTCTCTTCCACGTCGATGGAATCGCGGCCGATTCGGCGGCAGAAGAGCCGGCGTCGGACAAGGCAGAAACTGTGTGGTAAGACTGCAGGAGAGCTAAACAGATCGTCTTTGGCTCTATGAGCTTAGTCGATCTCAAGGCTCCTTTAAACAACCCGTAAATAGAAATGCTGTATTACTTTCTCCACAAATGACACACCCCATTGTCTGTCCGTGCTTTCTCCGTTCCGTCGGTACATGCATCTGGAGTTAAAAAGTGGAGTGCCGTTCTCGTACGTAATACGGTTGGCCCGTATTAATGTCCTGGAATTTAGGGCTCACACGCAACAGTCATGCCCCACTCTCCCCACGTTTGGCCATGCTCCCGGCAGTGGCGTGTCTCTCGTATGCAACCTGACCCAACCCACAGAGGGGCAGCTCACCGTGTCACCTATGTACGAGTACATTCTATCCAAGATTGCGCCACGGTCAGACTGGCTTTTCCCCGGTGCCCCTCAAGCATAGTAAAAAGGCATTTATATACAGTAGTGTAGTAAAATAGTAAAAATACTGATTTTATACTTGATTGTAATTACAGATACGAAAAGTGGGCCGCTATGGGCAGATGCCCCTTACGACGTACATAGTACTCGTCGGGGTGGTCGAGTAGTCCGGTCCTGCGGTAGTTGCGGGCGTCGTGACGCGGCGTGATAATAGCGACGCCATGCTGCCCCCGCCAGTTGTGGCAAGAAACACCGCATTTTCCCCTCTCTACCTCTGCACAGCAAAAATCGACCGCATCATTCAAACAGCCATGGCTTCTGACCAACAGCCGGCCGAGGCGGTGCTTCCGGCCGCAGCGCCGCCATGGCAACTGGGGCTTCGGCTGCAGGCGTACGTGTTCCGATCGCTAATGTACGTGGCCACAACACTGCACTTTCTGCCATCGCCACGGCCGCCGACACCGGCATTCACGCGCACGGTGGTGTCGACGCTGTCGAGCCACGGCGGCCAGTTTACGCTGAGTGTGTACACGCCGGCGGGCTATAACGATGAAGCCAACAGCGGGAAACGCTATCCGGCCGTCATAAATTACCACGGCGGCGGCTTCACCGTGGGCACGGCTGTCGACGATGCCCGCTTCGCCCGCGTGGTCATGGAAACGTGCAAGGCCGTCTTTGTGTCGGTGGACTATCGCTTGGCGCCCGAATATCCGTTTCCAACGGCCGTTGACGATTGTGCGGATGCGTTGCTCTACGTCATCCGAAACGCGGCCGAACTGCGCATCGATCCGCAGCGGCTGGCCACGTCGGGCTTCTCGGCCGGCGGCAACCTTGCAATGACTTCGCTGATGCGGTTGGGTGCCCACCTCCATGACGAGCCGGCCGCGACAGGAGAAGTAGCACCAGAAGCAGGAGCAGCACCAGAAGCAGGAACAACAGCAGCAGCAATAAAAGAGCCAGTTCCAGCACACCGCATCGTGGCCATGGCGATGTGGTATCCGGTCGTCAGCTTCATGCAGACGCAGGAGGCGCGACAAGCGACGTCTGCAAGACCGGATTTGGCGTTGCCGTCGTGGTTGACCGCCTTCTTTGACAACTCGTATGTGTCTCCGCCCAGCATCGATCATGCGGAGCCGCTGCTGTCGCCGCTGCAAGCACCGGATGCGTGGTTGGCGCGCGACATGCCGCCACACGTGGTATTCAACACGTGCGAGTGGGACGTACTGCAGAAAGAAGGCGAGGCCCTTGCCAAGCGCCTCGCGAGCCCGCCTATCAGCAGGGACGTTCACTACAAGACGATCCTGGGGGTGATGCATGGCTGGGACAAGAGCCCAAACCCGCGGGAGCAGCCAAAGGACGTAGAGCCCCTGTATCTCGAGTGCTGTGGCGTGCTCAATGCTGCATTTGGCCAAACAGCCACAGGGACGGGAGAACAAGACGGGCCGGCGCCTGAACAGTCCACGGCGTGAAAGCACGGCCCGTCTATCCAGTGTACCCAATGTTTATCAATTGCAAATAGGTTGGCTTTCATTCGATTTATATTTCTAGCTTATTTGCCGCGGCCTCCTTCGCAAATCGGCCTGGCCGGTACGGCTGCAGCAGGGCCAGCGACTGCCCCAAGACCTCAGTTGCCACCAGACGGCCCATGAGTGGTGCCATGGTTATGCCGCTCATCATGGTCGCCACGTAGACCGTGCGGGCCGGGCCGTCGCAGAAGCCAACGATGGGACGGGTGTCTGTCGGAATGGGCACGTGACCGACGACCATGTGGTCGAGTTCCATGCCGGCGAGCGCGGGAACGACGACGGCCGCCCTCTGTAGCAGCATCTGTCCGTAGGCATCGCTGATGTCGGTGCCGTCGGCGCCGGGGGCATAGTCCAGGCCGGTGACGATGCGGCCGTCGGGGTTCTGGCGGATGGACCCGAGGGGGCCGTTGAGGACGCGGTGTAGCAGCGGCGGCATCGGCCGGCTGTAGGCGAGCGTGCCCGACACAATGTCGAGGGGGATGTGGGCGCCGACGGCCCGGGCGAGCGCAGGCGTCCCTGCGCCGGCAGCAATAATGATCTTGTTGGCCGACCACTCGAGGGGTGTGCCGGGTTTGCCAGTGTCAGCATCGGCGCCGGTGACGGTGAGCAGCATCGGCAGCCCGTTGCTGTCGCGCTGGATGCCGGTGACCTCGACGGCCGTCCGGATCTGGACGCCCAGCGCCTCGGCTCGCCGCAGCAGTGTGGCAAAGGTTTGGTGGACATCGAGGGCGCCGTGGTCCGGCAGGAAGCTGCCAGCGCCCAGCGGCCCAGCCATGGCACCCGGGACCAGACGGGCTACATCGTCGGTTTCGTTGTTAGTTTCATCGCCGGCCACGACGCCGAGGGCCTTGACCTGCACGCCCCAGTCCAAGAGGCGGGCGCGCGTCGCTGTCAGTGCCTCGGCTGCCACGCCCGGTGCTGCCCAGTGCACCACTCCGCCCCATTGGATGGGCAGCGGCTCGCCGAGCTCACTGAACTGGGCCTGCAGGTGGCGCCACTCTGCGACGGCCAGGCCGTAGAGCGCGTTAAAAGATGCGGCAGTATCGCCGTCTTGTGTCGTGTCATCGGTGCCGCCGACATGCGAGGCGATAAGCATAGCAAAGGCGCCCTGTGTGCAGCCCGAGCCTGGGCTCTGCTTGTCGAGCACTGTGACGTCGGCGCCGCGACTTGCCAGGTGGTAGGCGATGCATATGCCAATAATGCCGGCGCCCACGACGAGAACCCGCGGCCGCTCTTCTGTCCTGCTGGCATCGTCGGCCGGCCGGCCGCTTCCGGCCTCTCCTTGACTATTCATGCGCAAGGCGTTTGTGTTTGTCGTGCTTAGTGCTGTCCGTAGGGCTGTCGCTGTAGTGCTGTAGAGCTCAGCAAGTCGTGGAATTTAGCGACATCGGCTTAGCTTCAATTTCCATAATCTGTCAGCGCGCAGACCGGCCTCGAACAGCTGAACAGCGGCCTCTGTTATGGCATCTGCGATTTGTCAATCACAGTGTCCATCGGTCCCTGATAGGCTACGTGGAATTTGGCCCTGGCCCCGAAGCCCCGTATCCGGGCTTCTGCACCTATCAGCGCTCGGCCCGAGCACAACCCCCGAGAAGTGCGAGGCTTCAACGGCGCTGGCCGGCAGCGGCCAATCACGAGATACGGGCCTTCAAGACTTTTATTGTTTATTTTCCGTCAAGCACACGTGCATTCCGTATTCGTACTGCTCATCCATCAAAGGTCCCTCTCTGCTGCTTGGCGTTGTCATGTCGCCGATTCCCCTCACAAAGCCTTGCGAATATGGAAAAGCAGGACGCTGTTCTCTCCGAGGAGAGTGAGCCACCGGTCGAGAGCGACCGCACTGCAGACGAGCCAATCCCAGACGGTGGCTTGCTGGCCTGGCTTCAGGTCGTGGGCTCGTTCGGCATCTACTTCAATACATGGTAAGAATCTTGCGGTGTCGTCGTGAAAAGAAAAAGTCAAGATGCCAGCCAGCTGCTGACCACCCGCGGTCTACAGGGGCATCGTCAACTCATTTGGCGTCTTCCAGACGTTTTACCAGACCGACCTTCTGGCGTCACACTCCTCCTCGGACATTTCCTGGATCGGCTCCCTGCAGGCCTGTCTGTTGCTCGTCGTCGGCCTCGTGTCCGGCCCGCTGTACGATGCCGGCTACTTTCGCCACCTGCTCCTTGTCGGCGCCGTCTGCATCGTCGCCGGCATTCTGGCCACCAGCTTCGCCACCCAGTACTGGCACGTCGTGCTGGCCCAGGGCCTCTGCGTCGGCCTCGGACAGGGCGCCATCTTCACCCCCGGCGTCGCCATCGTGTCCCAGTACTTTACCTCTCGCAAGGCCCTCGCCCAGGGCATCGCCAGCAGCGGTAGCAGCCTCGCTGGCATCCTCTACCCCATCGTCTTTGATCGTTTGCGCGTCCGCATCGGCTTCGCTTGGGCCACGCGGGCCTACGCCCTGATCGCCCTCGTCACCCTCGTCCTCCCCCTCTGCGTCATGCGTGTCCGCGTCCGGCCCCGATCTAGACGCGCTCTCCTCGACCTCTCGGCCCTGCACGAGCTCCCCTTTGACCTCTTCACCGTTGGCGCCGCCATTGGCTTCATTGGCATCTACGTCCCCTTTTTCTACGTGCCTCTCTTCGGCACTGCTTCCCTCGGCCTGGCCAGCGGCTTTTCCACCTACACAATCTCCATCCTTAATGCTGCTTCCATTGTCGGCCGTCTTGTCGCAAACGCCATCGCCGACCACGTCGGCCCTCTAAACGTCGTCACGCCCTTCACCCTGGTCGCGTCTGTCGTGGCGTTCTGCTGGATCGCGCTGAAGAACGAGGCCGGCCTGATCGTCTTCTGCGTCTTCTACGGCTTCTTCACTGGCTGCTTTGTCTCGCTGCCGCCCACCATCGTCATGACTCTCTCGCCACACATGGGCGTGGTAGGCACTCGCATGGGCATGGTCTTTTCCACCTGTGGCCTCGGCCTGCTCATCGGCACCCCGGTCGCCGGTGCCATTCTCGGCAGTGCAGATGATTTTCTGGGAGTTCAGCTGTTCTGCGCCTTTGTCGTCTTTGCCAGCGGTTGTATTTTGGCTCTGACCCGGGTGGCCAAGGCTGGGCCGGGCTATGCATGGGCATGAGTCTTCCGATAGGACGTGTACATGCAGGCAAAGTTCCTCGGTTGATTGGAATATTCCCTATCGATGATAGGGAATATTCCAATCAACCGAAAGGCTATCTTGGCTCTTAATATTCTTGGCTCTGACCCGGGTGGCCAAGGCTGGGCCGGGCTATGGGCATGAGTCTTCCGATAGGACGTGTACATGCAGGCAAAGTTCCTCGGTTGATTGGAATATTCCCTATCGACGATAGGGAATATTCCAGTACTCTACGATAGGCTATCGTAGAGTACTAAAGTCATTTACAAAGTTGCAAATTTATGTTCTCCTTTCGCCCACCGCCATATTGCCTGCCATATGTTGAATACTGCCGGAACTAGCCCACCAGGTCTTGTTTCTTCCGCGCACCCAACCCCAGCTTGCAGTTGCTGATAGAACAGTCTCATCAAGAGCACAAACAACAGCCAACTACTCGGCGAGAAACAGTCTTCGTATATGCTGCGCGATTGACCGCTTCCAAGTGACGCCCAGCGACGAACAAATGGGGCCGAACATGCCAGACTGGGAGGCGACAAACGCCTTCAACACGACCTGCTCGCCAGAAATCTCGGTTTGGGCGTCGTTGAACTCGCCGGTGGCGTAGTGCGTATTGGCAATGGGGGCCTGTGCTGATTTTATTTGCTGGCAAAACTGATATGTGGCAGATGCAAGGTCGAGGGCCACGGCATTCTTGTCCGCAATGTTGCACTTGTTGGCACCGTTCGGCGAGTCTATGCCAGCCTGCCCATTGATGTAGAGGTTTGTTAAAGAGGCTGTGCCTATGTTCATGGCGAAACTGACAATAGCGTTCTGCAGGATGCTGTTGGTGTTCTTGAAGTTTTCGACGGTGAAGTAATCATATATCGCTTGGTACGCGTATGTGCAGACGGCTGAGCTAGTTTGGAAAATGAAAATGCCGCCAACCGTGGCTGTCTCAGCGGCGAACTGGTAACAGGAAGCGATACTGGCACACATGTCGCGCTCTCCGAGGGTGGAAACGGAGGAGTGGTTGCCAATGGATGTGAAGCGTGGTGGCCCGCCCAACTCGGGCAAGTCCGAGTTGTTGAAAGTGATGGTCAATGGCTCTCTGGTAAAGCCTTCAACATGAAGCTCAAGCGACTCGCCGGAATCTGGGAACACATATGTGGCATAGTGACCGTAAGCCGATGCATCAGGTGTTGTGGACCTTTCAATGACAATAGCTAGGGCAACAGCCAACAAGCCAAGAAAGGAAAGGGCAATGGAAAACAGACGCATCGTAGGAGATGGCTCTGCCCACTTGGTGTTCAGTCGATTGGTGTGGTGATAGGGTTTTTTAATGATAATGATGGCGATGACAATGGCGATGCTGATGCCTTTTCAACTTTTCAATCTTTCCGCCTCGACGAAGCGAGGGGGTGGGAGTGTTCATATATGTAGCTACAGGACGCCTATGGGTTGAAAGTACCCCTGCTGATTCTTTGAATAGAATGTCTCTTTGCGAGACGTTTCGCAAGCGTGGCTTGCTTTGCGACACAGAACATTAGGCAGGATTACGTGTCGAAACGCCATGAATCTGCTCCAAGGTCTATCTAAGCTATGGACATCGGGGATGTGTGGAACGAGAGCGAAGGACAAAAAAATCCCGATGAACATGTTGGGGCGAAACATATCTCATGCAGCCATTAACCGAGCCAATTGGCAGGCCAAGTCGGTGGTGTTGTGTTCCGTTTCCCAATGTTTCGCTGCTTCGCCTATTTTTACAAGTCGGATGAAGTCGGATGATGGGGGAATTCCGGATGTTCTCTGCGGTTGGCTAGCATACGAACCGAACCTGTGCTGTACAACGTGCGAGTTTTCAGGAGGATTCGGCCTGCATGTACGAGAGGCACAGCCAATAATAGAGCATCGCCTTGCTGGAGTGCTGGAATACCGCGAGAGGCGGAACATGTAATAGCCTTGGCGGAGTGGCTATGGCAGTAAAAGCTGCCAGATTAGGACTAGTGGCGTATGACAGTGGCCTTGAGCATTTGTTTCATCTCCAGACGGGATCTCTCCCTTCTACAAAATACGTCGTCCTTTTCTTTCGTTTGCTTTGACCGTTAGGGATTTCTCATCTCGTCTGCTTCATCTAGGTCTACCATTTCATTGTGAGCCGGTGCGCATTCCGCGGATTGATTCCCTGCTGCATCAGAGATCCATCTTCTCCGAGATCTCTCTGACTGTCGACCGACAGGACACCCCAGCGCCCGACCAGTGCCTTGTTTTAGCCCTTTTGCCCTCCGTGTGGCATCAGCCCATCGCCTTTCATCACCAACGAGCCACTCCCCAAATATTCAGTTTCCCTCGCGACATTATGTTTTCTCCTCTCGAGATAGGCTTCTTTCGTTTGTTCTTGGGAATTCTTCTCATCGCGTTCTTTGGCTTGACAATATGGTCAGGAAGTCTGGAGCCTCCCAAGCCTTCCGACAACACTCCCGGGCCCCCAGGCAGGAGCGACCCCAACGAGCAAAAACAGAACCTCGCCAAACTCCAGAAGCCGATATTCACTTTATGGATCACCCGTTATGTAACAGCACGGTGGCAGAAATTCGCGGTTATCGCCATATACGTTGCCATCCTCATCGCCCAGCTGTTTATGGGTTACTGGACTGTTACGACAATGGGGCACGTTGCATTTGTAATGTTTTCTGAGCGACCGCCCCGTGGAGTCCCCTCTCCCTTTATTTTCAATGTTATTAGGGTCTGGGCGACAATGGTGTGGTCAATCATGACTGTTTTTGCTGCAGGCTGTTTTGGACTTTTGCTGTTGTTCCAAACAAAATGTCTCGGCGAACTGGGCTTGTTTCAAGTCCCAGAGATAGGACAATCTCGGCTCGAGATAGACATTAAAGAAATGGAATAGCGTGGCACATTTGGCTTCCTAACCATACAGGCCAGTTTGTGTGTGTGCGTGTTTATTACTTGTGTATCTAAGTACTATCTATTCAAGATATTTCATATCTCGCTGGCCAGGCCTGATTTTTCACGGGGAAGGCTTGGGAGAGTCCTCCTAGGAAAAATGGCAGCCGTTTTAGGGGCAGTGTTGGGGTAAAGTGGGCCGGCTAATGGTGGCTGAGTTAAATTCAACGGCAACTTGCGCTAACGAGCCAAAAACTAGGCCCATGGTTATGACGCAAACGCAGGCGGAAGCTCACCATTGACTCGCCCTACATCAGTGCCGGACCAGGACCACGTTCAAAAACGGAAATTACTAAGAGACATCCATGCGTAGTAAGGCATAGTGCTGTTCTGCGCCTGTGTCATCGTCTTCCAATAGGAGACGTACACTTAGGCGTATGTCCTATTTTTGACGTTGTAATCAACGGAGAAATGAAGGGGATAAGATCATCCAGGTCGCCCGGAGAGGCAGCACTATTGAGATTGAAAATAAGCAAGCAAAGGGTCAGTACGGCTTATGTTCGTGTTTGTGGTTGGCACTATCGTGTATTATTAATTCGGCAGTAGACATTCTCGTTGGCTACCTAGTCTAGAGTCACACCGAGTTTAAGGCCAGGCCGCAGTAAATTATAGCTGTTTTGTTATTGATCCGTCTTCTTTCTTAGTGTCCTACGTATTTCCCGACTTCCCAGTAATAGCTATCCTCCTGTATAGCAGATTTATATCTATGTATCTAGGTTCCAATTGTTAGTAAATGATGGACCGAGAACACACACGCACAAATGGTCTCATCCATGTAGTATCAAACTACTGTATCTAATCAAATTGAGGTTTTCTAACGACCCTTATAAGCAATATTCATTTTCCCTTGGCGAAAACGCCCTCGGCACACATCTTCGCTGTGCTGGTTCGTACAGTCACGACACCAACAATCTCTACCACGGCTGTTGCAAGGAATACTAGAAGGAGGGCTGCCAAGAGTGAAAGGAGAAGGGCTTCCAATGAAATAAGAAGGAGAGCTGACGAACGAGGGCAATAAGAAGGGCTGCTACTTTCGGAACAAGATGCTGGTGCCTTCACGTTCCATGGTGGTCCTATCCGGCCTTGCAGCGCGGTACCTTGCCATCTTGAATTCTCCGAACCTAGAAGCGGTGAGCCCAAAGGCATCGTGGAATATAACGTCGAAGTTAGTTGGGTCGCCTTCCGTGAATACACTGCGAACAGCGCCTGGTTGGGTCCCACAGCTCGTAGTCCAAGTTTTGTGTTGGTTTGGAATTAGAGGATGGTGAACATGCTCTGTTTTTCCATTCTTTGGTTTTCCTGGGGTGCTGAGGGGAAGGCCTTCATGATTGCGGTATACTGAAGGATACGGCTTCTGCTTTATGGCAGCAACCCCCTTTTGTTGATTTCTGGCCTCTCTTGCGCGTATGAAAGTTTGCGGATTGTCTCTGCTTGCAGGGACTCCGAGTTCATACTTTTCAGGTCAGTGTAAGTATCAGGAGCGTTGTAGACTGAAAAAAAGGTGGATCGCGTACATAAGAAGAGTCTGTGACCCTTGATACTTGGCTGCTTGCTGTTTGGCTACTTGCCGATTGGCTGCTTGAATTTGTCTTTGAGGATGAAGCCTTATTTTTTGAAGACGAAGACGAAGACGAAGATGAAGAAGAAGACGAATACGAATACGAATAAGAATACGAAGACATGGCCTTGGTGTCTGATATCGATTGCAGGAGAGGGACTGATGGCTTTTGCTCCACGGCCTATTCCCTAAGCCAAGGGTCCCATTCTTATATACAAGCCTGCTAGGCTCAACGCGTTACAAGTTAGACTGCAGTCTTTCCTGCACCGGATCTTAATGTGGGGCATTGGGGCATTGGCATCCACAGTACGCCTGGCATGGGGAGATGTGGCGGGGGAAAACAGGAGCTGCCCGTCTTCTAATACTGCCTTGCGTCCCTCCAGGATATTTCTTTCCCAGGCTGCTTTCTTATGAATTATAGCTCTGTCTTCCTTCCTTTATTATGTGTTATTTTTTACTTCTACCTTTATTCTTCGTATCGGACACTACGAGTACGAGTATGTTGTGGAGTTCTCATGGACGCTGCTTCTGGGTTTTGTTTCTGCTGTCCATGTTGAGCCGCCTTGTGCCCCACTTCTCTGAGTATTGCTGCTATGTGGGTCTTTTTCACCCGGGAAGACCCATAGCGCTTTTATCCTTCATCGGCCAGTTCAACCTTGCCCAATTTACAGAGTACTTGCATATTATCTACCAGCACGTCGCCTATGTGTAGATTCATTGGCCAGAAATGGCATCCGACTGCATCAATATTGCCAGATTATTAGGTCAGGTGCCGTCCTGCCTGAAATCCCCTGCTAAATATGTGGGCCTAGGTTGCCCAAGTGGCCTGCGCCACAAAGCGCATTCGCTTTCCATCACACATTCGACAAATCTGGCCAGGGTTCCGTTGTTCGCCTTTTTATTTCACAATTTCACACTACGAATGCGCCTATTTTCCGGATTTACACTTCCCGCTCAGTCGTATTCGCTTTATACCTGGCATCCGTCAGCTTACCTTTTTCTATTGCTATCATCGTCATTACACTATCGCGACTCTGGATACTATCAGTTTCCGAACGCTGGCAGAAGATGTTGAGCTCACGAGCGGCGAACGTGCTATGCTCAAGTTGCTGACGGCCACGCTGCAGTATCCAACGGCCAGCCCACAGGCCAAATGGTCCAGGCTGGCCAATGATATTGCCTTTATTTGCGCACACTCTAGTAGTGAGGTGGGCGTCCCCTGGCAAGTTTGGAGTCTTGTTCTCGACATAGCCTCTTGTATTCCTGTCGGGAGTCTGTGGCAGGACTGTTTGTTGCAATCTTTGGCCCGTCTTCGCCAGAGAGACGGACCTATTTCGGAAGCGGATCCGGTTAGTACCAGGCGAGAGTCTGCTGTGTGTGTTATAGAAACTAATATGTCGCTATGCATAGCTATCTCTCTGGAAAGATCTTCCAGAGCTTTCGTCGTCTGTAAGAGAGAAAATGGACAATATCGGTAAGCTCATTTTCTGTAGAAACGGTTGTGTTACTTGGTTTTCTTTAGTCTGACACTCATCCCCCAGAGCCAAATTTCGACAGCAGCGACCCTCCTGAAGCACCTGCAAGGTATCTCAACTTCAACTCCTTCGTTGCCCGTTTACCAAGCGTCGGCATTGGCCCTTGGTCCTTTTACCCTGTCTGGAAGCTGCGCGAGGCTCTCGAGGAGCCCGTTCTGAAAGGGCTCATAATGGATAGCCGTCTGCAGGTCGCTTGTGTGTGGATGCAATACTGTGGCCCATTTGTGTTTCGTCACATGGCATCAGGGCAGAATTTGGGCGTTAACGACAAGAATGTGTACCAAACAGGCACTCTGTGGCCAGATAGGGAGCCGTTAAGTGTTGAGCGGTGGCAATACTGGAAGAGACGATTTACTGAGATTTCTGCCGATTCGAGCACTCTAGAGCTACAGAAGAGGACAACAGACCAGATTGCGAATATTTTAAAGGTGTTTGAAGCAATTGAGGCAGAGGCGGTTGAGGCTAAAGTGGTTGAGGCTACGAATACAGATGTTGCTGCAAGTTAGAAAATCAATGCCTCAGTACCAAGAGACCTGACTTCAGGATGTAGTCCTGTACTTGAAGTGGGCACGTCGCTCTCCCATACTCTCGATACCTGACACATGCGCACATCTCTTCCTCGGACATGTATTGATGTGACGCGATAGAAACAAACTCAAACAAGCCATTATGCCGTTATTCAAATGTCCCATTGATATCCTGAGAACCGGATGAGGCTCCCGCAATGCGACTCAGACTGTCTGACGGCCGCCGTCGAGACAATCCCCAGCCGTCCCTCAACAAATGTCCACGTGAAAGTGAGAAATTATTTTAAGGGCTGGACTGACGACCCGTATCGGCATAGATCTCGCTGTGACCGCCAGCATTCATACTTGAACTGTGCTTCTCTTGGCTAAATTGCTTCTACGCCATAACCAGTCGACAAGCTCGCGCTCGGCGCCACAGGCTGCCAGTATGGACGTAAGAAAGTCTCTTATGGCGGGCTCTGCCCAAAGCTAAAATATGAATGCCGACTGTCGTGATCGGTCTGTGTTCGGCGATTTTGGGCGTTCTGCCAGGGCCGAGCTCGTATCGAATGACGGAGCGGCGCTAATCGGCGGTGCACTGGGCGGCTATCCTGGTCAGCTTTCCGGCCTGACAGACCACTGACTAGGAGAGGCTTTGGCTGGCTGGCGCAGACTCGGATCAACACCCCAGCATGGATAAATACCCTGATCCCGATACTGTTACAGGGTCGTTCTACGGGGCGCTGCTCTTGTATATTTTTTACGCCCTACTGCCTAAACTAGTCGTAGACCGCTACATTTCTCGCTGATGGATCTTGTCTCTGGTGCTTAAAAGGGCCAAAGGACAAGCACATGCTCTTCTTGGACTGCGGCTGTTCCGACGGGACGTATCCTCATTTCAGCTTCCATACACGGCCCTAGTTTCTTACAGATGTAAGGCGGTTTCTTGAGAGCCCCATAGGCCACTGGCTTTTTATCTCAGTACGAGGCGTTTGTGGCTGACCGCCAAGCGCCTCCGTCCTGTGGATCGACCTGATCTTCGGCCTATTATGCTGGGCTCCGCTGGTGTCAGGGCCCAGCCCCGGCACTCGAGCGCGAGGATGAGATCATGCCCTGCACAGGTCCAAGGCCATCCTAGTCAGCTGCCGCAGCGACTTCAGCAAGGCCATGACGGCGGCCGAGGCTCTGAGCCCGGCACTCGTGCACAAGGCAGCCGAGACCGCGGAGATGACCGAGACCGCAGAGACAGGTATTGCGTCGGCAGCTTTTGGCATTGGCAATCACAACAGGAGCCTGGACAGCGGCAACAGAGACAGCATGGCAGTCGGCGGCTCGCAGGACTGCCTACGAGCACTCGTAGCGGGTCTTCCAGCGGCTGGCGGTTTCATGGGCGAAGCAGACCAGGGCCTCGACTGGAGGAAGCTGCTGCAGGAGAGATTGGAGCTGCGAGCGTAAGTTGCCCCCCCACCCCCTTATCTTTTCGAATGCAAGTGAGATATACAGTGACTCACTAATCACCTTGTAGCAGCAGTGCTCGAGGTACTTGCATTATAGCCTGGTAGCCCGATGATTCTTCGTCTCGAATTCCAGGCGAATACACAGGGCCATCGGAGTAAGCCTGCCCTGTGCATGCGCCCTAATGCGCGTAACAGTTAGTCTAGGTTAGGGCCGGCTTGGCGTGGAGCTGAGCAAGCTTGGCCTTGCAGTCAAATATGGTTCACTTTGGCGTACGGCCACTCCGTTTGCTGGCAAGATGTATTCATGTAGGCGCTCGTTGGATTCCGCTCTCTTAGCTGGACTCCGTCGCCCCCGTGCCAAGACTGATCAACACCAATGGCCATGGCCGTCGGGCAAAGGAAGCAGGAAGCAGGCACGCAAGGCGTCACGACACGATACAAAATTAGCATTGATCGTCGCGGCTCATTCTTGGAACCGCCACAGGTCCACCACGCTCACCGGCCCACCAGAAAGATCGCCCGCAACCGAGGGGGCGTCCCAGACGGCCAGGCCGGATTGCCGCTGTAAAAGGGGGGGCAAAAGGGGGGGGGGAGGGGGGCAACAACGAGACTCTCATGTGCCGCCCAGGAGGTCAGAGACTGCCGCAGCCCATCTATGCCTAATCTGAGCCTGGCGCCGCCAGGGCAATGGGGGCTCTCCACTTTCTCGGCGAGTCGGTGGCCGGGTGGGTGGAGCCGCGCGATCACAGCTGGCCGCAAGAGCTGCTTGGCGGCCGTTCCAGCGTCAGTGCCAGAAGATCGTGCGGGCTTCGACGGGCAGCGTATCTTACTCCGTAGTATCTTAGTTGCGATACCACCCAGCCTGAAAGAACAAGCTATTCGGCCCGCACTAGGGGACAGCCGCTGAAACCAACACCAGGCACCCACTAGGATCGGCCGAATCCGACCTAAATACACGTTGAATCGACCTCCTTCCCCTCATAGTCGATGTATCTTATTTTGTAAGATACGAGTCCTCGTACCCCCCCCCCTTCCTCCATCCCCCTTTCCCCCCTTCTTGGCATACCAATGCCTACGACATGGAGTGTTGTGTCTCTGCCCATTTGGTCAGCTCCCTTCTTTCTTTTGGCTGGGTTTCTTTTCTTTTCCCAGGGTTTGCGCCCGCCACTGGCCAGCCCTTAAATGAATACGCGGTCCCTCGTCCTTGTCTTCCTTGCCGTCTTCCTCGTCCTGCACACCGGTCCTCAGCACCCATCCTTCGCCCTCAGCATGTCATCGCCACCAGGCTCTGGCTCGTCGCCGCCGCCACCACCCACTGGCTTTCCGACGGACCCTCCCACCGATCCTCCAACCATCCTTCTCACCGACCCTCCCACAGACACCCCTGCAGACCCTCCCACGGACCCCGACACTGTCAGGCGCCTGCTCCACACCCTGATCCACCGGCACTGCGTCTTCACTGGCATGCACACCTGTGCCGCACATATGGAGCGCACGGTCCAGATGCTCTCCTCCCAAGAGCTCGCCGCCTTGGGCATTCCCGAACTGCCCTCTGGCCAGTTCCTCTACCAGTGGTTCACCATCTACCACGAGCTTTCGCACCTCACCGGTTACGCGACGACCCTCGACGAAAAGCTCGTTCAGGTAGGGGAATTGTCTTTTTCGTGTCGGCCCTCTCTGATCAAAAGACCGCAACACAAATCCGCACCAAAGAAGGCATGGCCGCGCCGCCCCCGCCCAAGTGAGTGTTCGCCGTGATCTGTGCTTCGACGTGGCTCTGCTAACCGTCTAGCAACATGCCGCCGCCGCCGCGACCGGTCCAGAAGCGCAAGGCACCCTCTGAAGAGATGCCTCCCCCACCCGCGCCGCCGTTGTGGCGCCGCCCATCTTCCTCCAGTCTGTCCTCTGCATCCTCTGGTCCCTCCGCTGGTCCATCCTCCGGTCCATCCTCTGGTTCGTCCACCGGTTCGTCGTCTGGCTCCTCTGGTCCGCCCTCGGATCCATCGTTCTCCGGATCATCGCCCGACCGGCCATCTCCCCCCGAACTATCCCCCCCTGGGCCGTCCACGTCCACTCAGACTCTGTCCGGACGGCCACTCTCTAGACGGCCACTGCCTACTGCGTCGCTGTCCAGACCGCCCCTCTACGGATCGTCGCCGCCCCCGCTGCGGGCTGCCGATCTATCTTCATCAAGAGCGCCATTGGTCGAGCCATCCTCCTACACCGGTGAGCCGGCAGAGCCCCGCCCGGCATCTGTGCAGCGTGTTGCCAACGACGATCGCCCATGGTACGAGAGGCTCCCCCGGACCAAAGACGGCCAATTGGACGCCCGCAAGATGGACGACGACGACATCTGCAGCATCGACAACTATCAGATGCGCCTCATGGTCATCGAGCAGCGCAACCGACTGCTGCTACAGGATGTCCGCGACAAGGAGAAAAAGCACCCGACCAGACCATGAGGAGCTTCGAGGAAATGCTCCCTGTCTTTCTTTCCTTTCTCCTGTCTTTACTGGTGTCTTGTTCTTCTGCTTTCTGCTTTCTGCTTCTGCTTACTCTGTTTGGTTGTCGCTCGTTTTGGATCACTTGGGAACAATGGGGAACTGTCGCTTCTGGAAAGGGTATCAATCATTTGGGAATCACTGGGACGGCCAGACGGCCATAATGGAACGAACTAGGGTAAAGCTGGATCCAATGCAACGAATTCGTACTGGTACTCTGTACCTTTGCCCGGGCTATTCTTGTTCCGTCTCCGGACGTCCAGCCAGTTTCCCCGCCACAGCTGTTGTGGGTCTGTTTGCTGCGCATCCCAATTGCTGCCTTCTGTATTCCGTAATTCTGTCCTGCTTCTGTTGAATTCCAGGTGCCTCCATACCACAACACGTCTCGGTGCCGTCCTTGTTTCCTCGACCTCCAAATTTACACGGAGCGGCAGTGTCCTTTGCATCCCTACCACCAATACCCCTCTGGTTGTCGCATCCAACATGGCGACCATGGATGTGGACGCAAAGACGGTCATACCTGGTAGGTCTTTCTGACCCCAGCTTTCTGTCCACCTTGCAAGGCGGTCTGCTGACGCAGACAGTCGTGATCAAACACCAGGGAAAATCGTACAAGGTCGACGTCGACACGTCCGAGCCGGGCTCCGTGTTCAAATACCAGGTCTACAGTCTCACGAGCGTGCAGCCGGAGAACCAAAAGATCCTCTGCCGGGCCAACCAGATCAAGGATGAGACGGACATGTCCACGCTCCGGCTCAAGGCCGGCCAGGTCATCATGGTGCTGGGACAACCGGGCGAGGCGCCGTCGCGCTTCGAGGCGCCCAAGGAGAAGACGCGTTTTGTCGAGGACATGAGCGCGCGCGAGCTGGCCGAGAAGGGCGCGCTGGCCGTGCCCGTTGGCCTGGAGAATTTAGGCAACACGTGTTACCTCAACTCGTCTCTGCAGGTCATGCGGGCCATTCCGGAGCTGCAGGACGGGCTGGTGAACCATTTCCGCGAGGCGCCCGGGGGCGCAAACGCGCCGCTGGCCAAGTCGCTGCGCGGCGTCTTTGTCGAAATGTCAACGTCGGGCGACGCCGTGCGGCCAATCGGCCTGCTGAGCATGTTGCGACGCTGCAATGAGCGGTTCGCCGAGCAGTCGCGGGCGGGCATTTACGCGCAGCAGGACGCCGAGGAGGCGTGGTCGTTTCTGATCAACACGCTGCGGGGGACGCTTCTGACAGAGGACACGGCCAGCACCAGCGAGCCGGTCAGCGTCATTGACCGCTATCTCACCGGGCAGTTGGAGCGTGTCACGGAGTGCGACGAGCCCGAGGGCAACACGGCCGAAAGCAGCACGCCCGAGCGGAACGCGTTCCGGGTGCTCGACTGCCACATTAGCGAGACCGTCAACCACCTGCGCGACGGCCTGCTGGCCGGGCTGGTGCAGCATGTGGAAAAGGCGTCAGACGTGCTTGGCCGCACCGCCAGCTTCACGTCGACGGACCGCATCGCCCAGCTGCCAAAGTATCTCAGCATCCACGTGCTGCGGTTCTCGTGGAAGCGTGCGGCCCAGCTGAGCACCAAGATCCTGCGCAAGGTCTCGTTCCCGCTCGAGCTCGACATTACGGAGCTGTGCACGGACGATCTGCGTGCCCGCATCGTGCCGGTGCGCGAAAAGGTGCGCGAGCTGACCAAGGAGCTCGAGGACATGGAGCGCAGCAAGAAGAAGCGCAAGCGGCGGGAGGAGACGATTGGGGGCGCGAGCGGGAGCGCGAGCACGAGCACGAGCACAGAAACTGCAACGGCTTCAACGGCCTCAACGGCCTCAACGTCAAAGGCCACAACGTCAAAGGCCACAACATCCAAAAAGGCGGGCAAAGCCGCCGCCCCCGAGGAGACGTTCAAGACCGACGCCGAGATTGAGGCCGAGAAGCAGGCCGCCATCGACAAGGCCAAAGAGGAGCTCCATGCCCTGGTGGCACCCCAGATCGAGCAGGATCGCTATGCCAACCACAGCGGTCTGTACGAGCTGCGCGCCGTGCTGACGCACCAGGGCCCGCGCTCCGACTCTGGCCACTACACGGCCTTTGTGAAAAAGGGCACCATCTACAACCCCGTCACGGGCCGGCGCGACGAGGCGGACGGCAACTGGCTGTGGTTCAACGACGACAACGTCAGCGAGGTTGCCGCGGACAAGATCGAGGCCCTTGCGGGCGGCGGCCCGTCGCACTCGGCCTTTATGCTGTTGTATGCGGCGGTCCCGCTCCCGCTCCCGGAAAATCGGATGGCGGACAAGTTCTCGCAGTCGTAGGAGCTTCAAGTAGCAGCGTAATGTATGGGAAAATATACCGCTGTTCTTAGCACCTCGATTTCCGTGCACGTCCCCAGCCCTTTGGGGCATCGGCAAATAACAGTCACGTGCCAAGTCACGGGTGCGGGGCGCTGCTACATCCAGCCATCTACGGGACAGACGCCAGCGAGCCACAAGGCCGCAGCAACGCTGAGCGACGACGACGTCCCCTCCACCACCTCCCGAGCGAACACCCCCCCGACCCGGCCGAGCGCGCGACGACGGGATTTTTCCGGCCAGGCCATTTGAAGCTGTCCGAGCGGTCCTTTCCACCCGATCCGAAGATGGTACGTGGCCAATGCCCTTTTTCCGTTTGCCTCTTGTCGTCTCCCCTCGTTTCCTGTTCTCTGGTCTCTGTTCTCTGTTCTCTGTTCTCTCTTCTCTCCTCTTCTTTAGTTGTTCTGCTTTCTTTCTCTCTCTCCCTCTCTCTCGCTTCCCTCTAACCGCTCCCCATCAGTCACAATCCCTCCGGCCGTACCTCCAGGCGGTGCGCAGCAGCCTGACGGTGGCCATGTGCCTCGTCAACTTTGCGTCGCAGGTGGCCGAGCGTCACAACGTGCCCGAGGTTGAGGCGCAGTCGTCGCCGGAGCTGCTGCTGGCACCGCTGACGGTGGCGCGCAACGAGCACGAGCGCGTGCTGATCGAGGCGAGCGTCAACAGCGTGCGCGTGAGCCTCAAGATCAAGCAGGCCGACGAGATTGAGCACATCCTGGTGCACAAGTTCACCCGCTTCCTCACGCAGCGCGCCGAGTCCTTCTTCATCCTACGGCGCAAGCCCGTCGACGGCTACGACATTTCCTTTCTCGTGACCAACTTCCACACCGAGGAGCTGCTCAAGCACAAGCTCGTCGACTTTGTCATTGAGTTCATGGAGGAGGTCGACAAGGAGATTTCCGAGATGAAGCTCTTTGTACGTGCACCCGTGGCCTGCTCATCGTAATCCCATTCGCCCTGCTGACATGTCCAGTTGAACGCCCGCGCCCGCTTCGTGGCCGAGTCTTTCCTCACACCGGTATGTCCCGCAGAACATGCACTGCCAGTATCAAGAGACGCTCGCTGACCTAACCGTCCAGTTCGACTGAGACCCCCCCCGAACCGACCATGACGAATCCCCTCACCCAAACCTCGACCGTTACGTTTTTCCTCTTTTCCTTTCCACGTCCGTCGCGGCGGGCGGCGCGACTCTGGCCGGCGCGGACAATTGGAGGCGGTGCTGGACAAAAAGTGCTTATGGGGAGATGGGAAGATGGATCCTTATTTTGCAGAATCAATGGAACGATAAAGATGCGAATGTGCCCTCGTGGAGACGGGCTGCACACAAGACGCCTACACCTGCAAGACGTGAACTAATGCACTAATGGCTGTCTGTATACTACTTAAAACGCAGAAGGATTCTGTCTGAGTGATCCCAGTTTCCTCGCAAAAGACCTCCCTCGGCTTGATAGCTCGCGAAAGCAGCGATCGTCTTGTCAGCCCATACTTTTTTTTGTGATTTTCTCGTCTTTTTTTTCTCTTTTTTTTCGTGATTTCTTCTTGTATTCTTCCGGTTCTCCAAGGGGCTATGCATACAAATCGTATCGCGGGAGGGATGGCAGGGGGTAGTGCTGGGAGGAGGGATCGGGGAGGTGGTGCAATGGGGATAGCCACAGTTTCGAGGGGTAGCTGCTTCTATGAATCAATCCGGCAGCGGCCAAAATGCTTGATATCCAGGGTGGACAGAGCTGTCTGGGCCGACTAGGGCTGGTTCGACAGGGAGTTGGACGCGCCAACCAAGGCAGCGAGGCCGCCGTTCTGGGCGGCGTTGGCGGCCGCCGCCGCAGCGGCCACGGCCTTTTGGTGGTTCTGGGCGTTGGCGGCCTCGAGGTCGGCCTGCTCAAAGACGGACTGGATCGTGTCGCGCTCGTCGGGCGACAGGTGGGCGAGCAGCGACTGGTAGTACTGCGGCTCGGCTTGTTGGAGGCCTGGGGGGGGGGGGGTTAGATTTTGAGAGGAGTAGAAAAGGGGAGAGAGAAGAAAAGAGAGGAAAAAAAAAGAGGAAAAAAAAAAGAGGAAAAAAAAAAAACTCACGCGAAATGGTCGTCTTAAACAGCTGGTACGGCTCAATCTTGTCCAGCGCGGACTCGAGCAGCAGGCTCTCCTCGCCGAGCTCGTCGACCGAGTCGGACTGCTGGCGCAGACGCTCAATCTTTTGGGCCTCCTCGCTGAGAAACTCAATGTAGGCCGTGTTCTCGTCCTTGCCGGCGACGTCGCCGTCCTCGGGCACAATCTCCTCGACCTCCTCCTCGACCCAGCCGTCGTCGGGGTCCTCCCAGTCGTCGCCGTCGCCGCCGCCGAATTGGAAGTCGTCCTTGAGCGCGTCCTCGCGGTTCTTCACCGCGGCCGGCAGCGTGCGGAACAGCGCGGTCAGGCCCTTGAGCAGACGCGGCCAGCCGACCGAGACGCTGGCCGGGATGCTGCTCGGCGGCAGGCAGAGCAGCGTGATGACGGCCGAGATGCAGAGCTTCTTGTCGTGCACGCGCGTAAAGAGGTCAATGTTGCCAAACCACATGGTGAAGAAGCGGTTCGTCCAGCCGCTCGTCTCGAGGTGGCCCAGCGTCTGCTGCGGGTTGTAAAAGATGGCGCTGATGACCATCTCCATCAGGTGCACGCGGTAGCTGCGCGGGTGGATCTGGTGCACGGCGGCGGCGGCCCCGGCGCTGAGAAAGGCCTGGCCGGGCGCCACGGTGCCGTCGGGGTGGATCTGGCCGCCCGAGAGCGCGGCCAGGGCGAGACGCACAAACTGGGCGACCACGTCGTCAATGGCGCCCGGCAGGCTGACCATCATGGCCTCGGCCAGACGGCAGGCACACACGCGGTCGGCGCCGCCGACCTTGGGGTCGGCAAAGAGGCAGCTGACCATCTGGAAGAGGGCGTCGACGCGGGCGGGGTCCTGGCGCAGGTGCTCGGCGCCGAACTGGACAAAGTTGTCGAGCGCGGGCAGCATGTCCTCGAGGTAGAGCTCGGCGCCGGCCTTGAAGGTGGCGTGGAAGAGGTCAAAGGCGTCCCACATGACGGGCGAGATCTGCTTGGCGGAAAAGGTGCAGCTGTCGACAATCTCAAAGACCTCGTTGAACAGGTCGTAGAGGCGGTTCTCGAGCGTGACGCGGATGATGGGCATGATGACGCTCTCAATGTGGTGCAGCACGTCGGGCATGTTCTCGAGCGTGACGATGAGGGTGCCAATGGTCTGCAGCACGCCCAGCGCGGTGATGCTCTTGTCGTCGACGAGGTCGTTGGCCTCGGCGTCGTCGTCGAGCCGGCTGGCGCGGTCGAGCAGCTCGCGGATGATGCGCAGATACGTGTCGCGCAGCTGCTCGCTCAGGGCGACGGCAAAGGGCGTCAGCTCCTTGGAGAAGACCTCGACAAAGTCCTCCATGACGTTGGCCAGCGCGTCGACGTCGGCCTCGTTGGCCAGCTTGAGCAGCTGGCTCATGATGCTGGGGATGTTGGCGCGCATGTGCTCGCGGATGGCGTCGTGGCGGATGAGCGGCTGCAGCGCCAGGGCCGCGGTTATGCGCACCGGCAGCTCGCTGTCGTTCATGCAGTCGATGATGCGCTGGTACACGGTGAAGAGGTTGGCCGGCTCGCGCCACTCGAGCAGCTCAAACTTCTCGACCGTGTCGCAGGCGCGCGCCCGCAGGATGCCGTGCTCGCTCGAGAAGTCGGGCAGCACGTAGCGCACCAGGAACAGCTCGACCTGCTCCGCGATCGGGCTCTTCTTGCCCAGCAGGATCGGCGCCAGCGTCCCGATCAGCCGCAGCGCGCCGTCCTTGGCAATGTAGTCGCGGGCCTCGGGCGCCGCCTGCTCGTAGGCCGTCACGATGTTGTTGACAAACTGCAGGATCTCGTACACCTGGCGACGCCGCGCCTTGGTCAGGCACACGAGGAAGTTGGTGGCGGCCACGTCCGGCGACGAGACCTCCTCATAAAAGTTGAGCTTGCGGTGCAGGTACTCGTCCGGCTCGTCGCTGAAGCTGGCCACGTCCTCGGGCGAGAGGCACAGCAGCGGGAAGAGCAGGTGGGTGAGCAGGTTCGGCAGGTGCGGCTGCAGGTGCGGCCACATGTCCTTGGGCCGGATGCACTCCTCGAGAAAGACGACGGTGTAGGAGAGACAGGTGCGGCTGAGCCACTCCTGCTTGGCCACCCAGCGCTCGATCTGCTGCAGGTACACCTTGAGGATCTCGGGCGCGATGGTGGCGGTGAAGTCGTTGGCAAAGGCCAGCTGCTCGCGGTTGTCCGTCGTGATCGTGTACGTGTTGCCGTGGCGCATGAAGAGCCGGTTGAGGTTGAAGTACGCCCACTTCTTGGCCTTCCACCAGTGGTGCTTCTCGCGGTCGGCCGGCTCGTCGGCCACCGAGCAGGCCGGCGGCGTCTTGCCGACCGTCCGCAGAAAGACGGTGCACCAGGCAATGTTGTCGGTGCGCAGCCGCGTCGGCAGGTCCAGCCAGGCCGCCTGCTTGTAGATCTTGAGCGCCAGGTGCAGCATCTCGCCGGCGTCCTCGCTGTCCAGGTCCAGCAGCTGCTCGCACAGCCGCAGCAGGTGCGGGAACGACGCCTCGACAATCGCCGTCAGCTCCTCGCGGCTCTGGCCGGCCGACGCCTTGAACCGGTACGTCCGGCACACGGCCAGCAGACACTGGATGCCCGCCACGACGCCCTGCGCGTCGTTGGTCGCGAGCAGCTGCATGGTGTAGTCCATGTACGTCGGCCACAGCGCCGGGTAGTCCCAGTGCAGGATGCGCTGCAGCAGCGGCACCAGCTGCTGCCGCACGAGCCCGGGCGATGCCCCCAGGATCGGCAGCAGCCGGTCGCGCACCTGTTTCTTTTCATCCTCTGTCAACAGCCGCTCGTCGGGGTAGACGTCGACAAAGGTCCACGCGCGGTTGACCCGGTTCTTGACGTAGATGGCAGCTGCTGGTCAGCGGGGGACGGAAAGGGATGGAAGGGGAAAGCAAAGGAAGACAGAAAATGGAAAAAGGACAGAAAGACAGAAACAACAGAAACAACAGAAACGAAAAAGGACACAACGCAGAAACAATAAATCCCAATCGCCCGGCAGCACGCACCCGACAGCTTGATGTTCTGGCTCTGCTCCGTCTCGAGAATGGTCAGCAGCGCATCCGTGAAGCCATTGGCCGACTCGGCCGTCTTGAGCTGGGCCTCGGCCGTTTGCCGCACGCCGCCATCCGGATCGAGCGTCGCGAGAATGCAGCTCTTGATCGCCTCAAAGTCCAGCGCCATCGTGCCGCATGTGCCGCCGTCCGCGGCGGGCCCGAGACGTCGTCTGGCCTCCTCGGCTCGTCCGCTCGGTCGTTTTGACCCCCCCTTTGGCCCCGGTTTTGGCGGCGCCGAAGCGGTTTGCTTTTTTCTCTTGTCGTTTTTTTACGGTCCCACTGTCTCGTCCCTGCTGCCTCCTATTGACGGCTCGAGGCGGGCCTCACTGCGGTCGCGTACAGTCAGACTGGTCGGCGCGTCGTCGTCCGGCGCGGCTGGTCGTTGCCGTGCGTGCGGTTCGGTTGGGTGCTTGCGTGCTGTTGGGCCCTCTTGGCTGTTCCGAGCATCACTGGCCTTCGGTGCCTGGGGACAGGGAGAATTAAAAAAAAAATACGGTATGGAAAAAAAAAAATAATAAACAGTGGCGCTAAAGCCTGGGTGCTCTCCCTCAATGACCGCACTAAATGGCGGGGCAGCAGGCGGACCTCGTTGGCTGCCCGCTTGTACTCGTACGCGTGGCGGTGTGCGGGTGCGCTGGCGGTTGCCCTGTGCCACGATTTGTGGTACGGGGCCGATCCAGACAGCAGGTGCGAATCGATCGAGGACCGTGTTACCTACGACGACCAAAACAGATTCACATAGCGTCAACGACTTCCTTGGCTTTCTGCTTCATTCCGTGCTCACAACAGTCACGTGGTGTTGTTGTTGTGGCGGTGGCTAGTGGTGCCCGCGGCGGGGAAAAGTGGCGCACAGCTGTTCCACGGGCCATTAGTATTACGAAGTACGGAGTCCTCTACTCCGTAGACAATGCAAATCGCCCCCCCCTCGCACTCTCCTTTGTCGCCAAACAGGTCGCCCGTAAGCATGCCAAGCCTGCACCGTCGCCAGCACGGACTGCACGGACTGTCACGTGATTTGGGCACTGGGCACGGCCTGCACCCATTCCAAACAGATGTCGTAGCCCGCCGACGGCTGAGAAACGGGCGATGAGGCCGTCGATCGCGGGGAGCAATTTCAGGCGGTCCCAGGGTAGCGCGGGGGCCATAGCGGCCGCGTCAGAGGGCGAGGCGGTGCATCGTGACGGTGACGGCCGCGATGTGTGTGTGGCACAGGACGCTGGCGAGTCAATTAAAAGGGCACCACGTGGCAATTACGGACGAGTACGGGCCTGCGCCGACGATGTGAGTCCGTCGAGTGCGCCGACAGATGTCGAGTACGACAGCTTGTTTTGCAAGTGCGGGATCAGGACGAGTACTCGTACTCCCGCCGTCTTTCCAATTTCGGGCAACAGTGCCCATGTTCTCCCGACCCTTTATTCCCGTTCCCTCTCCGTCCTTGGTCTTTGCTCCCCGAGACACGAGCCTCCGGTGTAATCCCACAGCTGCTGACTAGTGAAATGCAAAGTAGCGCCGCACGTACTTGTCCGTCCTTTGTGTGTTAAAGACGCGCCAAGTAGAATGCCCGGCTCTTGGTACTGCCAAAATAAGCAGCTCAGCCAGATCATCCGGTCTATGCATAACAATAGTGCCATGACAAGAGTGTCGGTGGACCTTACGGGCGTTGACATGATTTCGTAGACAAACGGCAAGTCTGTAAATGCTCTGTTTGCGTAATGCACCGACCCAGATAAAGACCGCATAGCTGAAGCCGACCGCATAGCTGAAGCCGTGCACGTTCCAGCCCTCCCCTGCAACGGGTGGCGACAGCAAATCTGGTTGCGATAAATTTTCCGCAACAATGCATTGTACTTTCGAAAGGCCAAAAAGGAAGACGCTCCGCCGAAAATACGCTTTTGCTAATGCAATGCGCTGCGGACGCCAAAAAAAATTGAGCGGTAGCAGTAGGGTTCGAACCTACGCGGCCGAGGCCATAGGCTTTCAAGGCCTACCCATTGACCACTCTGGCATACTACCCAGTTTCGGGAATTCGTCGCCCGATGGCCTTATATAGGACAAGTAAACTCTGCGGCCCTTGCGGCCACACTGTACTCGACCCGACCCACACTCCCTCGAGGACGCTGCAGGCTCCCGGCACAACAATGCTTAGTCACGGGTGCCTGCATGCTACCCGCCTGCAGTGATTGCCGAGCCCGTCATTGTTCGACTCGGGCCGTGCATGCAAACATACCCTGCATGCAAACGCGGCATGCAGGCGGGACATGTAAACGCGACGTCTGCCTGCTCGAGGACTCGTAAGATGCACTGTTCGCCCGGTCGTCGGAATACTGTGCTAAGACCGAGATATGGACCCCCGGCTGGTTCGAGTAGTGTTTCCAAGTGCAAAAACTCCCCCAAACTCCACTGCGGATCCTGTTTCTTAGCTCCGAGCCGACCGAATGACATAGGTGCCGTAAATGGCATAAAGGTCTGGCCCAGCCCGTCCTTGTTGAGCTGACGTCGGTATTGTTTTTCGTCCAAGTTCCAAAGCCCTCTGCCTATCTCGCAAACCACCCTATCTGCACGGCCAACCGAAAAAATGCCTCGCTGGCTGTCCCGCATCGCGGCCGAGAGTGGCATCGCGGCCGTCGCCGCGGCCAGCCGCGATGCCCACCTCTTGTTTGCGCTTCGTTTCGTGCGGCTGTTTGCGTACGGCGCCTCGTTTCTCGTGCTGGTACCCCTACTCGCCACTCTCGGCATCCCAGATGCCCGCATCGGCCTCTTCATGACCATGACCCTGCTGGGCGACGCCGCCATCAGCGTGGTCCTGGCAGCCGTCACGGACCGTGTGGGCCGGCGGCGCGTGCTGGCCCTGGGCGCATCGCTCATGGCGGCCAGCGGCGCCGTATTTGCCACGAGCAGCCACTTTGGCTTGCTGCTGCTGGCGAGCGTCGTCGGCGTCATCAGCCCCGGCGGCAACGAGATTGGACCCTTTCGCGCCGTCGAGGAGTCGGTGCTGGCCCACCTGACCGAGCCGGCCCATCGCAGCGACCTGTTTGCGTGGTACGCGCTCGCAGGCACGGCCGGGTCCGCCCTCGGCTCTCTGACGGGCGGAGTTCTGGTGCAGATGCTCGTGGACAGCGGCCACGGCAACCAGATGGCCTACCGCGCCGTCTTTGTCGTCTATGCCGCCGTCGGTACCATTAAGCTGCTCTTCACCCTGTTCCTCACATCGGCCGTCGAGGCTGAGCCGGAGGAGCCCGAGCAGATATCTGAGCCGACGCCAGAGGTCATCGCCGAGGGGACAACCGAGGAAACGGAGGCAGATGAACGGACTGGTCTCATCCCCAAAACCGTCACTCCGCAACAAACTGCGCCGTCCTCGTCCTCCTCTTCTGCCACTGATGTCTCCTCTGCTCCGGCTCCGCCGCCCCCTGCTTCTCCCGTCGCCCAATTCTTCCGCCGCATACTGCCCCCCATCACGCCCGAATCCCAGCGCATCCTTCGTCGCCTCCTCCTCCTTTTCGCCCTCGACTCTTTTGGCTCCGGCATGGCCTCGCCCTCGTGGATCACCTACTTTTTCGTCACCGTCCACAACCTCGCGCCTGCTGTGCTCGGCACCCTCTTCCTCGTCACCAGCATCCTCGCCGCTGTCTCCAACGTGCTCGCCCTCCCCATCGCCCGCCGCCTCGGCCCCCTCCGCACCATGGTCTTCACCCACTTGCCCTCGACTCTGCTGTTGGCGGCCGTCCCGCTGCCCTCGCCTAACATGCCTGGCGGCACCGTCCTGGCCATGGGCCTGCTCGCCCTGCGCGCCTGCACCCAGAGCATGGACCAAGCCCCCCGCCAAGCCTTCCTGGCCGCCGCCGTCCGCCCCGCTGAGCGCACTGCCGTCATGGGCGTCGTCAACATGGTCAAGACGCTGATGCAGGCCGCCGGTGTTGGCATCGCTGGTATTCTGGCCGGCCACCGCCACTGGATTGCCCTGCTCAGCGGCGCCGGTACCCTCAAGGCCTCCTATGACGTGTTGCTGCTCTGGAGCTTTTCCCACCTGCAGAACCGGGAGCACACCGTGTAGACTGATGCTCGGCGTGGACGTTTTGTTTCTTCATCGCAAACGGCGGCATGACTGTTGTTGTCTTGGTCACGTGACTGTATTTTGCCAGAGAGAACGGTCGCTGGGACCTGGAATATTAGTGCCGCTCCATCCTGACAGTGGGACGTTACAGCGGCCCTACGAGTACGAGTACGAGTACGTGTAAAGCGACATAATACGACGTACATTTTGTGGGCGAAAAAGTGGCCCAGCACCAAATCCGAAGCTGTTTCTCATTGTGGTTTCCTCGTTTCATGTCCGTGACCTCTGCCGCAGCGATCACCCGACTTGTGCGCCTTGTGCATGGCGCAACGTAAACATTCTTGGCACGCCGTCCGTTCGGCTCGGCGCCCATCTTTTAGCGGCATGGGTGCTGATCGGTAAGCCTTAGTCTCCCCAGCAATACAGCCAGCCAAGACGCATGCCAAGCAAATGAGCCGCCATCGCGTATGCACAATGTGTCGCGGGTTCGACCCCCAAGGTCTCCTGTTTCCCTCGAGAGGGCCCACGGCAGCCCCCTAGCACAATCTCAGATAATATCTTCTTTGCGGGCTCGAGCCAACCCAGAGCCCAGATGGAAGCCGAGCCGCCGACGAAAAGTCCGAGTCTGTCACAGGCTCGTCGCCTCGGATTACTCGCCTGATTCCAACTTTTTCTTTTTTTGGGGGGGCTTGTCCATCCGTCCTGCAGACGGCTCTTGCCAGACATCGCATGATCGAGCCTACGAGTACAAAATATTTCTTGCACCCACCGCATCCACCACACTCACTGGCCACGCTGGCGCCTGCCGGGACTCGTCAAACATGACCCAAACGCGCTGATGGAGACGAGCCCAGGGACCCCGGCCAGTTGGTCGTAAAATATGTCCATCCCCCAGACGGCCATGTGCCCCGCAATCTTCACATCAGACGACTCTTCGCAGGGCGACTGCCGCAGAGGTGGGCTAATTTGTTTCACGAACCGGGGGGGGGAGAGAGACCCGGCTTACATACAGCAGGCCCTCAACCGGAGAGATCGGCCCAGGGAGATGACGGGACGAGCGATCCACCGCGAGCCGCCTCGGCGGGCAGCCAAGAGTCGAGAGAGAGCCCCTGGATGGGGGAGAAGCGAGGAGGGAGCGGTAAGAAGCAGGATATAAAAGCCGCCGTCTGCTCTGCTTTCCGGTTGTGTGCTTCTTCTGTTCCTCACCACCACTTCTCTGCCAGTCTACGTTCCTTTTCGTCCCGCGGACATTCCATTCCTTTCTCGCGAGCTAGTTCTTGCCACGTTCTCTGATTCTCTGCTTCTCTGCTTCTCCAAGGCCCAAGGCTCTTCACGTCCTTTCCCGTCCTCTGACTGTTTTCGAGACATTTCCCTACCATCTCTCACCTCTTCTGCACCATGTTTGCCCTCTTCTCCGCGGCCCTGTTCGTTGCCGGCGTGTCGGCCCACGGCCGGGTCACGTCGCCGACGCCCCGTCCCCTCGGCACCGCCATGGAGGACGCCTGTGGCCAGCAGGTCTACTACCAAATGTCCAGCGATCCCAACGGCAACATCCAGGCCATGGCCCAGACCGGCAGCAACCAGGACGACTACGACGCCACGGCCTGCCACCTCTGGCAGTGCCGCGGCTACCAGTTTGGCGACGCCACCTCGGCCAGCATCCAGAGCTACACGGCCGGCGAGGTCGTCGACTTTACCGTCGACATTGTGGCGCCGCACACGGGCGTGGCCAACGTGTCCGTCATCAACCTGGCCGAGAACGCGGTGATCGGTGACGAGCTGGCGTACTGGTCCGTGTATGCCTCTGTGGCCACCGGCGTCACGGCCAACGAGACCTCGTTTAGCGTCACCATCCCGTCCGACCTGCCCTCTGCCTGTGCCACCGCCGGCGGCTGTGCTCTGCAGTGGTGGTGGAACGCCGCGTCCATCAACCAGACGTACATGAGCTGCGTGGACTTTACCATTGGCAGCAGCGACAGCAGCGATACCTCCAGCACGAGCAGCACGAGCAGCACGAGCAGCAGTGTCAGCAGTGTTAGCACTTCCGTGCCCACTACCCTGTCGACCTCGACTGTCTCGTCCACGGCGGCTGCTGCGACCACTACTTCGGCTTCCTCGACTGCCTCGACGTCCTCGGCCGCCACTTCATCCTCGTCTACGTCTTCCTCGGTGACTTCAACCTCCTCGATCCCCTCCTCTTTCTCAACTGTTTATACTTCTTCTACTCGTTCGACTTCTTCTACCTCCACCTCCGCTTTCTCGACATCTTCCGCTGTCATCACCGCCGCTGCCGTCTCCACGTCTGCCAGCGGCTGCGCGGCTTCGACACGCACGGTCACTGTGACGGTCTAAGGACTGACTGCCTTGTCCAATTCAACATTTTCTCTCCCAAAAGCAGCAATCGGGCTGCTTCTTCTCTTCATTCGCCTGTACATAGACGTTACTCTGCAATATACATACTGCCTGGGTCTGGCTGGCCTGCTGACTAAGCTTTACCTGAACATACTCGTACACCGGAAAGTAGTGACAATGCATCGAAAACAGTTCCTACAACAACTCACTGCACGCTGCACACACTTGCTTAGGCTAAATTCTATTGCATCATGTACCGTCGCTTGAACAAACCTAGGCTGTCTTGCTACCTAGCTAGCTTTGCTCGCAATTCGCCGCACCGCCATGTAATAAACAGCGGCACAGCCCACAAAATCATACATGTAGTTCAAGACATGATACAAGAAGAGAAAAGTGACAGTGGCACTTGTGAGATATTATATAAAGCCATGACAAAGGAAAAATGCAATGCAAATTCGTGTGCAGTGTGCAAGATGGAAGCGAAAGACAGGAAACAAGAAGGAAACAACAATTCTCAAAACTCTTTAAAAATGCAAAACCCGCAAATCATTTTCATCACTTCTCCTTGAAGAAGTCGCGCACGCTCACCGAGCTCGACCCGAGCGAGCGCCATCCCTTGACCGTCTCCTCGCTCGACAGCGAGACCCACGACTCGGGCGTGAGACGCGAGCTCGGCCGCGAGCGGCTGCCGTTTTGCGACTTGACAAAGCTGGAGCGCACCGAGGCCGGCGTGCCAATGGCGGCGGTGCGGGCGACGTGCGAGGGCGCCGTCTGCTTGCCGATCCAGAGCATCTGCTCGTGCTCGCGCAGGTAGCGCTCGGACGAGAAGTTGTTGAGCACGTTCTGGCGACCGAGCATGCCTAGCGCGCGGCGCTGCTCCGTCTTGGCGTACATGCGGGCCGAGATGGCCGACACCTGCTGCGGCGTGGGCACGGGGTAGGCCAGCACGGGCACGTCCTCGCCGGGCGCGTCCTCGGCGTAGGTGGCCCACGGGCCCAGCAGCGCCATGACGCTGATCTGGGCGCGGGCCAGCGACTCCGAGTCGTTGGGCGACACGACCTCGCTGAAACGGTCGCCGGTGGCGCGGTCCGTCACCACACAGTACGAGGCGCCCACGTCGGTGCACACGACGGGCACGCCCGTCAGCGCGGCCTCGCCCATGGCCAGCGGCAGGCCCTCGGAGATGGACGAGTTGAGGAACAGCCAGGCGTCCTGCAGCACCACGGACGGGTTGCCGAGGCCCTTGAGGATGCAGTGGTCCTGCAGGTTCTTGGAGGCGATGAGCTCCTGGCACTCGGTGGCAATGGTGGCGGCTCGCTCCTGGTCGCCGTAGATGTGCACCTGGTAGTCCTTGAAGCCCCAGCGGTTGACGATAATGTCCGTGGCCATGATGGCGTTCTTAATGTCCTTGGCGTACTGGATGTGCGACAACATGACGACGGTCGGCGTAGCCGTGCGGATGGTCTTGATGGGCTCAAACTTTTCCATGTTGCAGATGCCGTTGACGACGGGGTCGATCTTGCGCGCAAAGGTGTTGCGGTGCTCGAGCGCGCCCTCGGCGGTGCCCAGCTCGACCTCCCAGCCGGGGTTGAAGTAGTCGCAGCAGGGCAGGACGACGTCGGCGTGGTGCTCGAGCAGGACGCAGCTCAGATGGGTCAGCGAGATGAGCGAGCTGTTGACAAAGGGCGAGTCGTAGGAGACGGCCGAGCTCATAAAGTTGGTGAACTCGCGGAAGCTGATGCAGTGGTCCCAGATGTGCAGCGTGCAGTTGCGCTTGACCTTGCACACGATGCCGTACGTGGCGCCGGTGAAGTGGTGGGACGCCTGGAACACGTCGGGGATCTGCTCGGGCACGGGCAGCGAGAAGATGAAGAGGTAGCGGCCCCAGAGGTTGAGCGACTCGTCCAGCTGCTTGATGCTCGGCTTCTCAAACGCCCACCACTGCGAGATGTTGAGCGTGTTGGGCATCTCGGTCAGCCACAGCTCGCGCCAGCGCTGCTTCACCACCGGATGGCACCACACGTCGTTCCAGTTGCGCGACTTTTCAAAGTACGTGTTGAGCGCCACCAGCGCCGCCGTGGCCTCCTCAATGTGCTGCCGGTTCAGGTCGATGGCCCGCGAGCACTTGACCAGGCTCTCGAGGATGGGCAAGAAGTTCTGCACAATGTCGTCGGCCTTGGTGTTGAAGGACCGCTGCACCACGGACGAGTCCAGACAGGTCTCGATCACGCCGTGCGTCGGGTTCAGAAAGTCGAGGCCCCAGAGCGGCAGGATGGTCAGCGACTGCACGTTGCGCTCGATCTGGAACCGCGGCACGCCAAAGTCGTTGGCCGACTCGGCCACCACGTGCCACTTGATCGTGCGCAGGTCGTTGACCATGTCGCGACGGCACGCCGACACACCGCCGGGGTCGTTGGGCCACGTCGACGTGTCCATGGCCAGCACGTGCAGCTCATGCTCGGTGCCCCAGAGCTGCGAGTCGGCCTTGCGCGTGTTGATGCGCGCGTCGCCGGCCTGGCCGAAGCTGTAGAGGTCCGCCACCTTGAAGGCCAGGTTCGTCCACGCGCTCGTCTGCGGGTCAATGTCGACGCGCGCCATGATCGTGTCCACCTGCTGGTCGAGGTACATCGTGGCCGCGTCCAGCCGGCCAAAGTCGCGCAGCCGCCAGTACCGCCGCATGATCTTGTCCGACCGCAGCAGCTTCTCGTCCAGCCACCGCGCGCTGATGGCGTCCACCTCGCGGCTCGCCTTCCACGTCTTCCACAGCTGGGTGCGTGCCACCGACGTCGGGATCTGGTAGCGCTTCACGTTGCGCCGGAACAGCCGCCCAATCGGGTTCGTCTTGATGGACGAGAACGACAGCAGCGGGTTCTCGCTCAGGAAGCTGCAGCTGTCCGGCTTCTCAAACACGTGGAACCAGTCCTCCTGGATCATCAGCGGCGTCTCCACCGGCTTGCCGTTCAGCATCACCGCCACCTCGGGGTGGAACTTGTGCTCGTAGTCCCACGACGCGTGGTACACCTGCTCGCCCTGGATAAACGTCGCCTCCGTCACGGTCGAGAACGGAATCCACTCCTCCAGCCGCTTGTTCGGGTTGCGCGGCGGCATGCTCCAGAGCACCTTGATCGTAATGTGCGGGAACGTGTACTCGGCCCACAGCAGCTCGTCCTCGTGCTTGGCGCTCTTGCGGTACCACAGCTTCCACGTCAGCTGGTTGGGCCCGCGCATCTCCGAGCCCGTCGTGATGTAGCCGCGCCGGTCGTAGTGCACCATCTCGCCCTCCTTCTTGCCCGACACGCAGCGCCGCTGCATCGGCAGCCGCGACCGCGTGTTCTCGTACTCGTACTCGAACGAGTTGACCACCTTGCCCTTGGCGTACAGCTGCCGCTGCTCCAGCACCAGCTTGCTCGTGTACGTGTTGATCGCCTTGAGGTCCTTGGGGCTCTGCGGCTCCTCGTTGTGCTTGCCGCCGTACTGCGACAGCCGCAGGCTGCCGTCCTCTTGCGTCGTCCAGAACCACGTCGACGGGCCGCTAAAGTTCTCCGTCACGATCCGGTTCTTCTCCAGCACCGTCGTCATGCCCTTGAGCTGCCGCTTGATCTTGTCCACGTTCTCCCGCCCGTGCATCAGCACAACCGGGATGATCAGCGTCTGCAGCAGCTTGCAGTACGACCAGATGGCGTTGAGGAAGATCACAAGCGGCCACCGGATGAAGCCCGGCAGACCGGCCGTCACGTAGTTCAGCTCGCGCTGGTACTCGGGATCGGCCGTCAGAGAGATGATGAGAAACTTGAGCGACAGGTTGAGCTTTTGCCACAGCGATGTCGACATGGGCAGGATCGCGTTGAGCCGCTCCGCCGCCACCGCCGCCGTCGCCGCCGACAGCACGAGCCCGCTGTTCTCGTTGTCGCTGCCGCCGCAGTCGGTCCGCTCCAGCTCCGTCGCGCAGGCCACGAGCGCCTTGGTCAAGGCCGTGCCCACACGGCAGCGCGCCACGTGGGCCTCAACGACCGCCGGCTCGTCCGTGCCCAGCCGCTCGCGCAGCCAGTCCGACTCGGACTCGGTCAGGTCGACCTTGCCGCCGCACGCGCGCGGGATCATGCACTTGCGCACCGCCTTGGGCAGCTTGTCCCACTCGCGCTCGCAGTCGATGCCAAGCGTGGCGTACAGCATGTAGTTCTCGTCGGCCATGCGCAGCACCCGCACCCGCTCCGTCGACGAGGCCTTGAGCTGCAGCTTCATGCCCTCCGGCACGCTGTACTCGACGTCGCTAAAGTGGTTGACCGCCAGCAGAGTCGCCAGCATGGCGTCGCGGTGCGACAGGCCCATGATGTGCTCGGCCGCCGTGTGGACAATGGCCTCGGCGATGGCCCCCCACTGCTCGTGCACGTTGAGCGTCTGCTCGTTGAAAATGTCCGTGCCGGTGACCACGATCAGGTTGACCGTATCGCCAATGCGGCGAGCCAGGTGGAGAGTCTTGGCCTCGGTCAGCGGGAGTTGGCTCGCGTTGATCAGCTCGACCGTGATGCGGCCGTCGCGCCAGCTCTGCGACGCCAGGTGCATCAGCTCGTAGGCGGTCGGGAAGGCGGCGTTGAGAGAAGGCGGCAGACGGGCGCTGTCCTGCGGCACCAGAAGCTCCAGCACGCGTTGGCCAGGCGGCTGGGTCGACTGGAGGGAGTAGCGCTCCTTGACGGCCTCGAACATCTTGCCAATCGTCGACTGCGACAGCTCCGGCGTCGGCTCAATCGTGCTGAGCGAGTACGTGGCCGTCTTGTCGTCGCGCCTGTTGTAGGCCTCGAGCGACTTGCTGGCGAAAAAGGTCGGCCAGCCAATCTCGGCCGCCCAGAACGAAGAGATGCAGGCCGTCCAGGTGCCGGAGGCCAGGCAGACCACGCCGGCATAGCTGAACCACGGCAGGCAGAGATGAAGCGCCAGACCGACGGGGAAGCCGACAAAGAAACCGAGAGCGAGCGGGTAGGCGCCGTTCGAGCCGCACCAGATCTTGTTGTACTGGTACCAGAGCAGGCCGGAGTAGGCGCCAATGTACGACAGGAACATGATGGTGTTCTCGGCCGTGTCCTGGTAGGCCCAGATGAGCGCGCAGAAGATCGAGGTGCCCCAGAGGTGCAGGAAAAAGAACTTCATCAGCGACTTCCAGTACAGCTTGCGCCGAGTCAGCTCGTCGTGGCGAGTGACGTCCTTGAGGCACTGCAGCGACGTGATGGGCTCGGCCGTCTTCTCGTTGGCGGCGATCCAGAGCGGCTGCGACACAATGTCGAGAGCGACAGCACCAAACAGATAGTAGCACAGACCGAAGCCGACGCCATAGCGGTAGAGCGTGCTGCTGTCGGCCAGCAGACCCGTGAGGCTCGTGCCGGTCACCAGCGCCACCCACTTGTCCAGCAGGGCCACGACAAAGTAGAGGAAGCCGGAGAGAACGTCCTTGCCGGTCGAGCGCCAGTGCAGAAAGGCGCTGTGCATCTTGAGGCCCTTTTGCATGTTGGTCATGTTCTCCATGCCGGCCTTGAGCGTCAGATTCCACGTCGTGCTGTACGGCAGCGGCATGCGCGAGCGCTTGTACTTGGAGTACCACTGCATCAGGTAGAGCGTCGCGTCGTAGCCCTTGGCCAGCTTGGCCACAAGCGCGTCCGTCGTCGCCCGCATGAAGAACCAGCGGTTCTTCTCCTTGAGGATCTCCTTGTGGATGGCCGCGCGGGCGATGGGCATCAGGTCGTTGTCGCGCATCTTCTCAATGTCCACAGTCGTCGAGCCCTTGCTGCGGCCGCGGAACCAGGCAATCACCTCGGCGTCCGTGACAAAGGGGATGGTCAGGTACCACGATCCCCATTTCGACATGGTGCGGCGAGCTCCGATGAGCAGCGCAATGACAAAGGCACTCAGCACCGGCATGTAGACCACGAAGTCGCTGCTCGTGAACATGCTGACAATGGGCGAGATGAACAGCATCGGGATGCACGTGATGATGGTCGTGCGGCCGGACAAGAAGTTGGACCCGGGCTGCTGGTAGATCGAGAGAGCGTTGAGCGCCAGCATGTAGACCGACAGCATCACAAAGTAGAACAGGAACACCAGTGCGTTTTTGATGCCGTGCACAAAGATCACCACAATGAAGCCGCCAATGGCCGTGACCGCCGTGACCGCGATACCGGCAACGAAACGCGTCAGGATAAACAGATTCATGGCGGGGAAGGCGTTGGAGAAGAAGTAGTAGCTGCCGCCCGACGTGATCCAGGCGCCGAAGGAGCCGCTCATGAGCAGCGACAGCATCAGCGCCGTCGTGGCCATGGTCTTCTGCACCGAGTCCATGTACGTGGTCAGGTACAGACCGCGGCCAATCGTGGTCAGAAGCATGACATCGACGAGCGCCGGCAGCGCAAAGATACCGAAAAAGGTGATGCGGTAGTAGAACGGCACAATCTCCTTGCCGTCCTCGGGGTCAAAGTCGACCTGCATGGCGAAAAAGGCAGTGGGCAGCTCAGTGAAGCCGGGCTCGCGCATCGGCGGCTGGAACTCGTTGTAGTAGTCGCGGTACCGGTCCGACAGGATGCGGCCAATGCTGCGCGGCGTCGTGTCGAAAAAGGACTCGCAGCGCGAGCCCAGGCCAAAGTTCTCGGCGAAGCAGCCCGCCTGGTCGGCCGAGTGGTTCGGGTAGACGTTGCGGTCGAGCACCTCGAGGTAGATCTCGTCCATGGACATCTTGCGGAAGGCAGAAAAGACGGCGAGCGCGAGCATGTCGACACCGGCATCGATCTGGCGCGGCTTCAGCAGCTCCTGCATGCCCGTGCCAATCGTCGCGTACACGTCCGACTCAATGTTCATCAGCACGTCATACAGACGCTCGTAGGCCTCGTGGAACAGCTTGATGCACTCGTACGCGTCCGGAACATCGCAGCCCTTCTCTGTCAGCCAGGCGAGACGCGCCGTGATCATCTCCTCGGCCGAGATCTCGCCGCTGAGGTAGCCCGTCGAGCAGATCACGCGCAGCTGCGTCAGCGTCGGCACGTCGACCAGCTGGCTCTCGAGACACGCGCGGACCTGGCCAATAAAGGCGCTGTGGTCGCGGGCCGACACCAGCCGCTTCATGAACTTGAGGGCCTCCATGGGCGACAGCGTCTCGAGGTCCTGGACCAGGCGGGGAGACAGCTTCCACGGGTGGTGGAAGGTGCCGTTCTTTTCAGCCATGATCTGCTCGACCAGGAAGCACTCGGTCCGCGTAATCTGCCGGCTCGACAGGTATGTGTGCAAGATCGTGCCGGCGCGGTCCTGGGCCTTGTTGGAGAGATACAGCACCATGCACTGGTCTGCGCGCTCGTAGTCGTACATTCCGTAAAAGACCGTGCCGCTGTCGACGTGGAAGCCAGACTGGAGACCGGAGAAAATCTTGAGCCGCTCGTCGCGTTCGTCTTCGACCGGCAGGAGCAGGTCGAGCAGATCCTTGACAGCTTCAGACGCGGCCTGGCTCAGTTCCTTGGCACCGCGGAGCACCTCGATCTGGGCACGCGCCTTGGCGAGCTCGTCGCCCTTGACCACGGCAAGAAGCTTGAGGTCCTGCAGGTTCTGCTGGGCGCGGCGAATGGTGGCAAAGTCCTGGAAGGTGGCTTCGTGGCCAAGCTGGAAGCAGCCGAGACCGGTAAAGTCGTCGCCCTTGTTCGACAGGCCAATGGGGTTGACCACGGGCAGGGTCTCGCCCACGGCGCCAGGCGGCAGAAGAAGCGAAGTGGTCGACGCGGCAGAACGCTGCAGGACAGGCTGGAGTTGCAGCTGGTGCTTCTGGGTGGCGGCCGGGAGCAGACGCAGACGGGAGGCGAGGTTGGGCAGATACGGCGTAAGGATGTCGTAGAGAGCGGCGTTGTCGACCTGCTTGTTGCTGATCTCCTCGTTCTCCCGCCAGATGTTGTGGGCGTCCATGTTCTTGTCGGTCTTGAGCCACATGAGCGCTCCGAGCGGCTTGGCGGCAACGGAGTCGGTCAGGGCGATCTCGGCATCGGTCAGGGCACGCTTGTAGCCGATCCAGTTGATGGCGCAAAAGTAGAGACACCAGTTGAACGTGCGGGTGACCACGGCGTGGTGCAGGTCCATGCCGTCGTCGACGACTTCCCACATGACGAGGGCCGGGTTGTGAGAGCAGCGCTGGGCCGCCATGGCGCGCATGACCTTGCGCATCGCGTCCATCTGGAAGTAGTTTTGGCGGTCGCCATCGGGGCGGATGGTGCCGTTGCGGTAGACGAGGCCCTGCAGGAGATGCATGTTGATCTGGAGAGCGTACTCATCGGCAATGTAGTCGGGGTACGACAGCTCGAGCCACATGTCGTAGTGGAGGCCCTTCATGTAGCGGGCGAGGTCGTTGACCACGGTCGGCGGGAAGTGCTTGTCAAAGTTGGCCAGCAGGATGCCGGTGAAGTGGGCGCCGAGCGAGGCCGCGTGCTGGACGTGGGCCTCGACGGCCGAAGTAAAGGCCATGACGCTGGCCAGGCCCGAGTCGCCGCGGGCCGGCTCGCCGCCGTGCAGGGCCATCAGCTCCTGCATGTCGAGACGGGCCAGGACGTGCGTCGACGTCGGCTTGCACTGGGACAGCGCCGAGGCCACGCCCGTCTGGGTCGGGTCGACCACGAGAATGTCCCATTGGTAGAGCAGCCGTTCTTGAGCCTGCGTTGGCGGCTGGGCAAAGCTGCCAAGGTAGGCGCCAAACGACTTGAGCTCCTTTTCATTATTAGTTTTGTCCTTGCGGGACACGCTGGAACGCCGGTTGATAGAACGGCGCAGCGTTTCAAGATAGCGAGTGACGGGTCGGGAAACCGAGTATTTGGGGCGTCGTTGCTGTCGCGTCCGTTAGCGACTGCGATTTTTTTGGAGGGGTTTTCCTCGGGCGTTTGGCTCGTCGGCAGATTCCTCCCTGACCGTCTAGCTCCCGTTTGCGGGCTTGACTCACCTGCACGTAGTGCACAACAAACCGGCCGCCCTTGTAAAGAGTGTATGAAAGAGCAAAAACAACACTAGCAAGAAGAACCGAAGCAATAACCTGCAAAGTACACAGATTAGCAAAGTGTCCATTTCGCGGGCCATCGCATTCCACGTGAAAAAGAGAAGGCGCGATGCACTGGATGGGCGTCGGGTGGCGCCTTCTTCGGACGTGTCACAGCGCATTCCAGCGCCGATCCGGAGCTCATCCGGTGTCCATCCACTGTCATCCACTGTCCATCCAGTGCCCCTCAGCGCCCCTCGGCGCCCTTCCCGTGTCCAGCCAGTGTCCACCGGGCGCCCATTCAACCCCCCTTCTCCAACAACATTCCATCCACTGCGGCGCACACGCCACAACGCATTCCAGTGCTGTTTCACGGGATTGCTTCTTACCTGTCCCCAAACCGTCTCAGTCATCACGTGCCAGCCAACGGCTGACATGCCAAGGTAGGTTGCCCCCATCTTGCCGTGACGTCGAAATGAACATTACCTAGAAAGAGCGAGAGCAAGAACGAGTGGGTATTAGGGAAAGATCCTATTTAAACATCTTATATGTGTTGCCGCTCTATCTCTCGGTGGTGGAGGGGAGCACCAGCACGTCAGCCTATCCGGGCGCAGAAAGAATCCGCAGGAGAACGCACGCCCCTGTCTGGACCCCTTTCTCCCGACTGGGCAGGGGTGGCCGGGACGACAGCGGGACGTGAGTCTATCAACCCAGTCTATTTGCAGCCAGGCCTGCAAAAACGTCGTAGCGCCAAGACAGCTCGCCCGCTGGATAGCGTGCTGAATCGGCCTAGCGCCTCCTCTAGGGGAAAATGAACCCCGAGCCAGCCATGATCAGACCCCTGGCTCGCACGGTCGTATCTGCACCCGCCTGCATACGAGAGAGGGCTGCACACCAAAAAGTGAAAAGCCAACTGCTCGCACCTCGCCAAAAACGCCACGTCAGAAAACCCAAACATGCACGGTTCTGCAGGAATCTAGCTGAGCCCCAGCTAGCGCTGCTACATTCGGTATCAACTTGCAAATACGAGGCGGCTGTCACAGATTGCACAACCTTGGCCCCCCGCTGCACAGCTTCGTCTGATGGCCTAGAGCCTCCCGGATTCAGGCCCTGCATACGCAAGCACAAACGTACGCCCTATCATCGTATTCGTCGCGCTGATAGCCCGTCGCGCTCACTCCTTCTTCTTAACTCTCTTCCTCCCCACTTGGCTGGTCCTTGACTTCTGATACTGTCTTGAGCCTGCTGAACTCGTTTTTGTTTTCGTATTCACTCGTTTCTTCCTTTCCAGCCCCCTCCGTCCGCCGCCACCACCCCCCCCCCCTCCCTGCTGAGTTGTCTTTTCGGTGGAAGCCGTTTGTCATACACCTCTGTCGCCATGAACCTCGAGAAGCACCTGCCACAGAAGTGGCGCAGATCCAAGTGGTTCTGGGCCATTCTGGGAGCCATCGCCCTCGTTGTCATTATTGTCATCGTTGTCCCATGCGCGGTCATCCTCAGTCGCAAGAAGCATCACAAGACCCCCAGCGCCACGGTCATCCTGCCTCTCTACGTCTACCCCAGCAATGATTCTTCTTGGGCCGACCTATACGATGCGTGAGTGACCGCCTTTTCCCACCAAGCCGGCCCCAGCCCATGTCTTCTTTTTCCATTTATGTTTAAACATGCCGTTATGCTTGGTCGCGCCGAACTGGTCCCGCTAATGCCGCACTAGGATAACGTTGAACCCTGACCTCAACTTTACTGTTATTGTGAACCCATCCAGCGGCCCGGGCGATGACAGCCTCCCGGACGCCAACTATATTTCAGGGATCAAGTCGCTCAACCAGTATGACAATGTTCGCACTGTCGGCTACGTGCGGACGGGCTATGCCTCCCGCAATATCTCGGATGTCATTGACGAGGTCAACATCTACTCGGGCTGGTACGACAACTCCAGTGACCTCGCCATGCACGGCATCTTTTTCGACGAGGCGCCGCACGAGTACAGTGCCGCTGCGGTGGAGTTCATGATTGAAGCCGACGCTGCAGCTAAGAACGCGGCCGGCCTGCAGGGCTCTCGCCTGGTATGTCGCTCGTATTCAAAATCCTGCTCGTATTCAGCTTGCTCTGCTCATCTCTCTAACATGCTCAGGTCATCCACAACCCTGGTACCATTCCTGATTCGGCATTTAATGTCACCAGCCCCGACGTGACTGTCATCTTCGAGGACAGCTACACCGCTTGGAGCGAGAAGGAGGTGTCCGTGGAGGCACTTACTGCCAACCGCAGCGCGTACAGCATTATGATCAACTCGATCCCCACCATGGCCAACGGAACCCTGACCGACTTCCTTGCGGAGCTCTCGGATCTGGCGGAGTATCTCTTTGTCACGGACAAGGACGCAAACTACTATGAGTCTTTCTCCGATGACTGGCTGCAGTTCACGGCTGAGATGCCTCTGGACAAGTAGCGGGCGTTTGGTCGTCTCTTCTTCTTGCGGCAGACTATTTAGGCACACTAGTTTATAGACTTGTAATGAATTTTGCCATGTGGTGGCAAACCGAGACAATAGTCGTAAGACTGTCCCTGACCCAGATAAATGTTAGCGCCGGGTACACGCCGAGTTTTTTCTGCCTACGCCGTACTGTCCAGATTTTCCAGCTTAGCCTCCTATCACGTGTATGCCAGGATAGGGGGCTGCCGCCATGGCTTGCAATATTTGTGGCGGTTTTCCCATGGCGCGCTCCCAGTGGCTCGCAGCAGTGAGTGGCGTGCACTACTTGTACGGAGTACTCCGTACGGATGTGTCGCTGACACAATGTGGAGTAGTAAGCACGCCACGACAGAGGCAGAAGAAAAGGCTGCAGTAGCGTGCAGCGATCAGCCACAGCAAGAGCCGAGGTGTTCAACCTCGTTCGGCGTTGCGCTTTGCGGCATGAGCGGCTCGTGTTAGTGGGCGGGGGCGAGGGGGATGTGCTGCCCACGGCGAGCGACTCAACCGGCCGTATCAGATCAGGGGGGGCGGCGAGGGGACGCTCTGAACGCGTTTCGAGGCTCTGCCCACCCTTGCCCCTCGTACCATTGTTCTCGTTCAGCCGCACCTCCTTTACGGGCCCCGGGCTTGGCTTGCCGAAATGAGGTCCAGGAGAGTGGCGCACAAATTCGCTTGCGCTCAGAATCCCCACTTCTCCTGGGCGTTCGCACGGTTGCCTTTTACGGCGCATTGGCTCTAGAGGATCGGCGTGGGTTTTTTTTTTCCAGAACTTGGTCCTTCGGGCCAAAGACGTTGGTCGGTCGGGCGGCTCGCCCACTTCGTCTACGTAGACTTGGTCCTCGCGCGTGCCAAGGCAGGCTGCTTCACGTAGCTCCTTCCTTTACCGCCACGCCATTCCCTCCCCCGTACGCCACGCTTGTGGCGCCCGTCACCTCGTATTCTAAACTGTCGCAACAAGTCGCATGCAGGCGGGCGTTGTAGTATTGGGCGTCGCCTTTTGACGTGGGCTGGCTCATCTCCACAATATTCTCAATACGACCAGCATAGTGGGGGAGGCGGGATTTCTTAAGGACAGGGGTAAACATGTCATGCTCGGCGCCAAGACAGCGTTTACCTTCCGGTCTGTGGGGAACCTGTGCGTTTTAGCGAATGGCACAGCCCAAAACTCTGCATTATCCCGCTGACCGCCGAAGCGATATCGCAGCGTTTAGGTGTCTTACAGCCACCATTCCATGTCAGATTACCATTTTGGTGTTGGACGTGGTGATAGCTGCCTTGCCGTCTTACATAGCTGGGCGTCGTACAGCCCGTATTTTCTACATCTTACTTCTCGTTCCACCTGTAAGCCACAACGTGCGTGCTACCAACAACGTAGCTGGCTGCAAGGAGGTCGACGCTCACAATCCGTGCTGGCGATTACTGCATTCGGTGCGACCCCGTAATTGGGCTTACTCGAATCTGCCCTTTGCGTTCACGCCATTTCCCCTTCTGTGCACGTCTTTCTTCCCGGTACCTTCTCTGCCTAGGCTACATTGTGCCGGCTCACTGCAGCGGCAAAGCCTGCCCAACTGGGCCCAAACGACTCGTAAAAGTCGTCTACCAGATCCGTTGCAAACACATACTTGGCCCCGCGGCACAGCTCCTCCACCGTGTCATCCATCACCTCCTCCGGGATGCCCGAAATCTGGAAAACCGTCTGATCCCTCGGTACCGAAAAGTTCCGCAGCCGCTCCTGCAATCCTGCATCACGATACTTGCTGTACGGCTCCTCGCACACACACACCAGGTCAGGCCGTCCAAAGTCGCTGAGCGGCCCCTCAGGAGGGGTTCCGGGGTTGTGCACAACCTGAATCATGGATTAGCGTGTCGCGGCTTAAACGATGCAACAGAACCAAAGCAACGTGGCAGCGCCACCCCAACGCCATCACGACATAAACGTACCAACCGGTCGCCGTCAAGCCTATCCGCAGCCTTGATATAGTCTGTGATGGCATCCAGGTACTCTGAGCGCGCTGGCGTGACGTGGTTGGGGGTTTCATCCACGTAGATGCCCTGCACGAAGAGACCGCTGATGCCAGCTACGTTCCAATCGGCGTACCGCTGAATGTCGCCGTACGACTCACTCAGGGGCCGTCTGCACCAGTCAATGCGCACATAGCCCACCGTGCGCACATTGGAATACGAGTTCAGCCTGGGAACTTCCCGAACATAGTCGTCGCCAGGCAACTTTGCATCGCCCGGCCCGCTGTTCGGGTTCACGATGACCAGAAAATTGATGTTTTGGTGGGCAGCAATCCTGATGGCACGCTAGATTAGCCTGGGCTCTTCCAGTGAGCAAGTGTCAAAAGGCGCTGGTGCAATACGTACACGTCATAAAGCGCGCTCCATGTGCTCGGCGTCAGTGGGTAAATGTACAGGGGCATCACCAGCCACGCCGTTCCGTTGCTTTCCATTTTTGTAGTCTAGTACCAAAATCCGAAAAAATAGGGGAAATTGTGGTAGCAAATGTGGCGAGACGCGCCGTCGGCCCTCAATAAGTACAAAAATGGAGGCTGAAACTCCAGGCTCTCCGTTTGGACCCTCCACTAGTTCAGCCGTTTACGGTCTATTTTAGCGCCCCTCCTTTCAGGCAACATCGATGCGCCCACCGCCTATTCCACGCTATTTTCCCCGTCCCCCTGTCGGTAGTGCCCGCCACACCACGCACCCCCCCTACAAGTGCTACGGACACCCCCTCACTATTATCCCGCGCAACGGTAATGCGGTATGGAAGCCACGCTAAAAATAAGTTGGTCGCAACTTTTCGTTCCTAGGCTCTATCGATTTTACTTCTATCGATAATGTCAAGCCACCTTCTGTCAAATCTGCCGGCACTCTTTCCAACCATCTCATAAGGGGGCATGGCGTCGGCACGTCCTAAGCCTGGCCAAGCAGAAAAATATTAGACCGCCACCTCCAGTCTCTACACAAAATTCACCGAAATTAGCGGCTGCTTCGAACTGCCCTGCTGGACCCCTTCGCAGCTGAAGAAGCGTCTGGTCTAGGCAGTGATGTGCCGTATTGCCTGTCCTTATATTGGCCTGCCTTCTGGGTCTGAACCAAGAGGGAAAAATCTCTTGGCACTCGACAGCTGAGCAGACCCCAGTCTCCACATTGTTTCTTCTCTGTTTTACCTCATTCGTTTTTGAAAACCCTGAGCTGGCAAGTACGAGCCAGATACATCCGGGTTCCCTGCCAAGCTTAGCGCGATCGTCTCATCACTGAGCAGGTTGTACTTTGGTCCGGCTGTATAGGTATACCTGGGCCGCGCTCTCTTGTGTCGAACTCTTTCTGTTTTTTCAACAAAGCCAGCATCCGTCTTGTTCTTCCTGTTTGTGCAGAACATTTCTGTTTTTTTTTGAGAAGATGATTCACTCTTACACCTCTTCGGAATATTCGGGCAACAGCCTCTCTCGCTCCTCCACGTCCTGTCCGCCAACACCTGCAACAAACACTACCGACCCGGATGTCCCCGTTCCGGATGTCTCTCTGAACGATGTTCTGCCTGGGCCAGCCAGAGATGAGTTTGTGCTTGTCACTGGAGGCTTGGGTTTCATTGGCAGCCACACTACTGTCGAGCTCCTCAAGGCCGGCTACAACGTCATCATCGTCGATGACTTGACCAATAGCTACCGCCACGTTCTCGAACGTATCCTCAAGGTTGCCCAGCTTCATTATGCTTCCCAGGATTGTGGAGAATGTCCCATTGTGGAATTCCATGACCTGAACTACCGAGACCTGCCCGGCATGCAGACTCTGTTGGAGATGCATTCGTCGGCCGCTCGCCCCCTGGAAGGCAACAAGCAGACGGACATTGTCGGCGTCATTCACTTCGCGGCCTACAAGACTGTCCAGGAGAGTATCCGCCAGCCCCTCAAGTACTATCAGAACAACGTCAATGGCTTCGTCGATCTTCTGTCGCTGCTCGAGGACTTCTCCATCAAAACGTTCATCTTTTCATCGTCCGCTGTCGTTTACGGCTACCTCGGTCAGGCCGGCTGCTCGCTGCAGGAGGAAAATGCGCTCCAACCGTGTGAGCAAGCCCTGCAGGACAAGGACAGCGAGAAGCTGCCCCAGTCCGGTTGCGTTGAGATCACCAATCCGTACGGCCGTTCCAAGTATTTTGCCGAGGCCATTCTCTCGGACTTGGTTATTTCCGACCCGACCTGGAATATTGTCGTCCTGCGCTACTTCAACCCCATCGGCTGTGACTCGTCCGGCATCCTCGCCGAGGATCCCAAGGGCGAGTCGCTCAATCTGCTGCCTATTGTCACGCAGACTATGCTTGGTCAGCGCAAGGAGCTGCTGGTCTACGGCGGCGACTGGAACACGCCTGACGGCACCGCGATGCGCGATTTCATTCACGTGTCCGATCTCGCTCGCGGTCACACGGCTGCTCTTTCGGCGTGCCGCGAGGGCCGCCTTAAAGGGTCTTACCGCACTTTCAACCTGGGCGTGGGCAAAGGTGTCTCCATTCTCGAAGTGATCCAGTCTATGGAGTCCGTTTCGGGGCGCAAGATTCCGTGGGAGCTAGTCGACCGTCGTCCAGGCGATGTGGAGTCGTCTATTGCCGCTGTCGATCGCGCTCGGGTCGAACTCGGCTGGAAGGCCGAAAAATCTCTGCACGACGCTTGCGTCGATATTTGCAATTACCTCAAACTCACTTAGACGTCTGTCGCAAGATCCCCTCATTCATTATTTTTGGTCCTCATTGGAGTTACCTGTTTAGGGTCCATCGGTTTTATTCATAGATTTGGAAATTTGGTTGTTTTTATTCTGGAGGATCTCCATTTAATATGCATCGCTCCAACAGGCGATAATCTCATAATCAACTCTCTTTTGTCCTAAAAGCTGTCGTGGTCGAGTGGTGGGGTTAAGCTTGGAACGAAGGATCGAAACCGACGGTGCCCAGAAATAACATGCGAGGACATGGCGATCAGTGTCTCACATGTCGGCTAACATCTCGGGATATTAAGTCGATGGCAATAGTGGTCAGTGTAAAGCATACAAATATGAAGATGTGGCTATTCAGTTCGGTTCCCATATTTTACACATTGTGGTTTGCATTGACTTGTGGGAATTTCTTATTCTGGTGGGGAATAATAGCTGGCTGTAGTATACGAGTACGTAACGGTGTTGTTGTTTCGTTCTTGTCAGTGCTTCAGTTACGGAGTAAGTGGCAAAGAACCTTATGTTTAAAGAATCCAATATTTATACATAACGTTCCAGTAGTCTACCTCTAAAATATGCATACGGTAGAGGAGGCATAATGTAGCTACGCAACCTTAAAAACAACGAACACCGAAAAAGGCTTTGTTTAAGAAGATTTAGTTCTGCCACTAATCGCTTCAATGGCAAATATAGAATATACAGTAATAATGGTATCTTATTACCATTGGCAATGCTCCAGCCCTGAAGTTTCGAAACCGAAAACAATTATTACACAAACTAGAAATACAACTTCATCCAACAAAAACAGCAGTCACAGCGCACCTTTCGAAGAATCATCACATAACTGCACATAGGGGCTCATATCGTGCAATAGTGCCGTGCTTATAATACTTCCGCTGTCGATCCCACCTTCTTGTCGTCAGTTTCTAACTAGATGCTCTTTGAATTATTTATAAGTAATCGTTGTGTTCGCAGGATGTCACGTGGGCCAAACGTGGGCCAGGAGTTGTTTCATGCAATACTATGAACCCACAAATGGACGTCAGACTGAATATAATCCCCCTCTTAAGATCGACTGCAAACAACCAGTGCGCGCCCACCGCCTGGGGGTAATTCCCACTTACACCTTCTTTTTTGCCCACTCGAGATATCGTACCTCCGCTACAGGCTCGGATTTACTCCGTTGGTACGACGCCGAAGAGACCGACGTCACGTGACTTGGTGATGACGCGTCGCCTTCGCCAGAGTCCATTAGCGCAGGAGTAGCTGTTGCACCCCAACTCCACCCCACTGCAACCTGACGGCGAGGTGTTGGAGGTCACAGCAGTACCGGGGTTGGTGCTCGTGCTCTACAGTACTTTCGCTCTATTAATACGATGAAACGCACCATCTGACTTGGACTGGCTCTCCTGGGCTGAAAATGGTGAGATGAAAAGATCTGTGCGATTTTCTTTCCTAGCGTACCACTGAACTTGGTTCTGGCTTCAAGTTGCGACAACGAACTCGTCTCGTGCCAAAAAAAGATAATACGGGGTACAAGTACTCGTCCGCTGTTTCCGGAGGAAGGCCCCGGGCGGATTCTACGAGATGGTTGCTGGCTAGTGTCCTTGCGGTGATCTGCCCCCTATTCCTCCCCTTAGCCTATGTACGGAGCAATGACCCCAGGCGCTTTTTCCAGTTGTGCACGGTACAGGAACATCTCTATCCAATTAGCGTTGCCTGTCGTGCAATCACACCCAAGGAAGTACAACCTACGGACTCAAAATGAGACCCGTTTTGGCAGACAGCCGGAGCCTTGGAGGATAAGGCATACGTAAGACACAATTTGTCGTAGTGTGCGCTAAGTAGTTCCCGCGTAGGGCCATCCTACCCTGGGTATTGTTAGGCGAACGTGCAGCACACGAGAAAAAGCGCGTTTTACGCGCCTGAAGGAGGGGGGAGGGCGAAAGATATGTACGAGAAGGGAACGCGCGGGAGGCGTAGGACGCGTACGAGTATGCGACGGTTCCTACTCCGTATGGTGTTCTGGGGCTTTACGGATAGGATAATCGGATGTTCGGATTTCGTCGGCGACGGAACTTCTGCAGGTACGGGAATTGGGCTGCCGCTAGCACAGATGAGGCACACAGGCGCCAACGGCTCTACGGAGTACACCGGGGGCGCCGTGAAGGCTAGTCTCACGCCCCTCACGAGGAGTTATCGCACTCCGGTCTCGAAAGAGATATTATTATTCGAGATCGCCAGGAACCCGCTCGCAGGCCGGAGCAAGGCGCATTTGGAGAAGGGGGTGTAACTAAGATACAATAGTGCGCTATTCCAGTCTTGGTATTTCGGCATTTTCTGATACTTGACCTTAGTCAGCCTGCATCTTTCGCCGAACAGGTCATAAACAGGTCATGTGTGCTAGCAGAAGCTGCCAAGTTAGACGACAGCGGCCTAAAAGGGCAATGCGGCGTGAGTTGCAGGCAGCTGAGAGTCCACAGAGCGCTGTGATTTAGAATGTTTTAGCGGGGGCCCCGCAGCTACGGGGTAGATTTTCTACATCTATCGCGATGTAAACGCCCATAGCACCAATATATTGAGTACGAGTAAGTTTTGACGTCGGTCGCACCATATTGCTCAGCTCAGCTTGTGCTGTGTATGTCACAGGTTTTCGAAATGAGACATGGTGTGTGCACTGGGACGTGGCGGTGAGCCGGGTTTACTCGTAGACTTATGCATGCGTCGTAGTGAAAACTGCTGGCCGTGGCCAAGACCATGCCGACAACTTTCAGCTATTCTGGACATGTCTTGGTATTGAACCAACGAGGCATGTGACATAAAAGCCCGGAATACTAGTCGTATTAAGGGTTATGGTGATCGACACCGATAGTGGCTCCAGCTATGGCTTGATCTCCCTCGCTCCGGCTTTCCTGTGTTAAGGACAGTGAGACATGCCTGCATTGGGCGTACATTACCCCCGTTTGTTACAGTGTTTCACAGCCACTCGGCCAGGTCGCTGTTAGAGGCTGGGAGATATGCTTTAGTCCAGGAGGCGGCGGCCGAGCTGGGAGCTCTAGTGCATGGCGCGCATCTGGTCGGCTCCAAACGGGTGCTGCTCGAGGCAGCGAGCTGGCATGTCCCTGGGCGTGCTGTAACACAGGGCATAGCTACTGCGGGTGTCGACCTGGCGGAGCTGGGGAGCTGGTCAAAACTGTGGAGGTTCTCGCGCTGCATGACGGAGGCCAGAGACACATTGATGTAGAAGGTGGTGGCAGCGGACTTGTCGAGGTGAGCATCGTGACGGAGACAGAAGAGTGTGTAGGCGATGTTAATTGTGGCTAGGTGGTCGGTAGCGTAGTAGAGGGTCTGACATAGCATGGGGAGGGGGGCCTTGGATGATATTCAGGATGGCGTCCAGTGCTCGGCCTCTAACACGTACCAGCGAGTTGAAGCTGTGGCAGCCAGCCCAAAGCCCGTTGAGCCCAAAGGCGTACTGGTTGGAGCAGAGATACTCGAGTTGTCGGCGGCAAGCTGCTCGGACGAGAGTGGCCGCCAATGTAGCCCTCCAGTTTACCGCGACAGTAACCCTCTGCAGTATGCCACAGGAACGGGCCAGGGCCAGGAGCCGGTAAGCGGAGGCCCAGCTGTATGGTTTGCTTGCTGCGAGCCAGGTCGCGGTCGAGGCGGTCCAGCAGTGTGTGTGCTTGGTTAGGCACGTCAACGCGCAACGGCACCGCCGTTATGTGGAGGCCCAACCGTTACATCGCAGTGGCGCTGGAACGAGTCGTAGATGCAGACGAAGTAAACCACAGAACCGGCCTTGGCGGCTGGTTGTCAAGTGTACAGGACATTTTGGGCTGAAGATCGATGATGGCGTCGTCCTGTGCGACTTCAACGACGGGTGTTTGTGGTGTTTGTTCTGCGTGTCTTGTTTGTCTTGCCCGTTTTCTCCATTACATAGCTCACATATCCTGTGCTCGGATATTGGTAGCCGAAAACGCCAACGGTTCCACGTTTGCCTGCCAACACGAACGGACGACGGCAGCAATTGCCGGCCATTCTCGTAGCTCAGCAGTGCTATCCGCCTTTTCGAGGAATTCGTTCGTCGTTGTCGTCGACGTCACTACTGTATTAGTTTCAATGGGGATCGCAGGCCAAAATTTCACTCGCAAAAGTTGATGTAGCCACCAGAGATGAGAGACACTCGCCGTTTAACATGTCCTCTTCTCTGAGAACTTCTCACAATATGTGCAAATTCAGTCGCTGTGCGCCGTACTGGAAGCCAAAGCTACCGAGACTGGCCACGGACGTATGCTGCACCCATTTGCTGGTTGAAGCAGTGGGCTTTCCGTCATGGCAGCGTGTTTCGCATGTGAACGCCGTCGTTGAAACCTTTTGTCTTTGGGATACTCCGGTGCATGCCATCGTTTATGGTGTTTTGCTTACAGTCATTACGTACAAGTGCGTTAAGAAGATGGTAGAAGAATAAGTGAGCCGGTGATCGTAGCTGGTGAGGTTGTTATGGCTGCCGCTGATCGTAGCGATGTTACGTAGATGAAAGAGGTGATACAAACACAATTTTTTGGTAGAACATACTGGTATTAGTATGAAACACCCCGAAACCCTCCCCTTCTAGAGCAGTAAGATGTGTTTCAACTGGGAAAGAGCTGCTAGTCGATCTGTTCCTTCTCTGTTCCGTTTTAAGCAAAGTCACACTCTCATTTTGAGACTCATGGCCAATTCGGCCATTTCCCAGCAGACTTGAGTGAGGGCCTTAATACGAGGCTCGGCATTGATCTAACCTCGTTCAGCCGTTCACATCACTTCGATCAGTTGGCTTAGTCTCTTTATCTGAGTACAATCAATTCTTAAAGTGTACTTGAAAGTATCTTAGCTGCCTGGCTACTGTCTGTTCCGGACATATTTTAACAAGTCGACGTCCATCTGCTTTGACTGCTTAAAGATCTGCATCGCCCTAGAACAATCAAACCGTTACATTCTAAGCTTTTAAAGTCTTTTGCAATATAAAATTCGTCGATCCCAACTACCCACACCCCCCGGGCTTTTCTTGGGCTTGGACAAGATCAGCTGGCAGATGCCCATACGATCGGTGCCTTCCCCGGCTTTCAACCCTTGCCCCGACCAGAGATCGACATGCTTCTGTAGATCGGCAGAACTACCCAGGACTTGTTTCCTATCATAGATCTGCTCTATTTGCAATGCATCTGGCTTAGGGTCGAGCTTGGGCATTATACGATAAGATACTCGAGGCTTATGCACCTTGCCTGGCCGCATGAAGTACGTCACCTCTTTTCACCCTGCTTTGCCATTAATTGATTCAAGGATGTAGACTAACAGGAATGCAGCCTTTGGGAATGAAGAGAGCGATATATTATTCGTGCCCAGGTTTCGGTGTCGCTTGAAACGTCTGAAAATGAGAGCTGGAAAAGGGAATGATGGTGCCATCCTACAAAGGTCCTAACCCTCTCAATCGGCTGCTCTACTGAAGTTGGCCATATTTCTCTCTCTTCTCCTGCCTCTTGGCGCCCAAATTCAAACCACTCGTCCCCTTTACCACTCTCATGTATGCACAGACTGCCACCGCCGCCTGTACGCTTCAAGCCGTGCCGGTGGTTGCCGTACCTTTTTTAAGGCACATGCAAATTGCTTTATCTACCCCCCCGACTACATTCCGCGCCTTCAAAACCCACGCCACCGTCCCTGGTCACATTCCACTTCACCACACCCCCTCTACTAAAATAAATTCCCGTCTTAATTCACGTCTGGATCCACGCCCACGGCATCTGATACCATGAGACCCACGGTCTCTTTGTCTCTAATGCCATGTGGTTCCAATCGACCAGACTCGCCGCTAAGCACCGCCGGACAAAAGTATGGTCTCGCCATCCACTAAGGACATCGTGGTGGTAGCGGAAAGGAGGGGCTACGTAGCGGGCTGCAGAGATAGTAAAGCATACTGGCGGCAGCGACGGTGGGATCCGCACCGGCGGTTCAGACTACGCGTGGCGCAGAAAATTCTGCCATGTGGCAGGTGAGACAACGACGGTGCCCGCCGGGTGGCTCGCGTGGCTTCAGAACGCTAGCGCTTCCGGTGGTGTCAAGAACAAAGAACCTGGAAGTTTTGGGTAGTTCTTGGACTTCTAGTGGCCTTGGCGGCTTCCCGTGGCTGTACTCGTTATGGCTACTCTGAGCAAGACGACTCTCCTTCAGACCGTTGCGGTGGAGCTGTTAAAAGTGGAAGTTTATGAGTTTGTTCCGAGGTTGCAGTATTAGCCTGTGCCGCAAACTGAAAGTCGTGCCAATACGAACTACTACGGCTACGAGTAGAGGCGGGCGAGCACAATTAAGATACACTAGTTTAGTTAGGGCTGGAAGCATGCCAGCAGTCTCTTTGGCAGAACATGATCCGTCTGGTTGTTTCGCAGAAAACTCTTCTAGATTAGTCCCATATTGCTGCATTTCCTGCTATTCCTGCCTGTTCTCCTCATCCCAGCTGATTCGGTAGAGCTAAAGGTCGAAAAGAGCTTAAAATTGAAGAGAGCTAGAGAGAAAACGGATCTTGATGGGGAGGCGCTTAAGAGGAAGGATAATCTGATTTATTATTGGTTGTTTAGAAGGGCTAGTTTAAATTTCTACAAGACACATGATAAGGAGCTACCTGGAATGGCCGATCCACCACATCTTATGAAACCATATTGTGTTGTAAAGCTGTTGGCCTCGATAAAGCGTACCCATTCATAAGAGCAGAGGTAGGTCGCCCAAGAGCAGAAGTCGATTCGCAGATGCCACAAGAACCATTTGATTTTCCATTCCCTTTGATGATGCCGAAACCCAGTAACAACACGAATAACGGCGCGAATTGTTGTTCAGGAAGCACATGTTGGCCATCCGTCCGATCGCCGTCGAAACAGGCGCACAACTGCTTTCATCCCAAACTAATCCCGGAATCTCGGAGAGCCATCTTGGGGGTTTGGCCATGACAGCCGCGATTTTTAGATAGATTGGCGAAGCATAGCTTCTCGGCTGGGCAACCGACTACAAGGGCGGGAGTGACTGGACGATAAAGAAAAGTTGGAACATCCCGATGGAGCAGCAGAAGAGAATCATGGTGACCCATAAAGCCACCGTAACTTCTAAAAAACTCCACCAAGACCAGGGCGGGGAGGGCTGGCGACGATCTGGCTGCGGCACAAAGACTTCTTGTCTGTCGGCCAACTTGACGTCAGAGACGGCTCTGAAAATACCAAGCTCGACGTAGACATTGGTAACAGTGTGACAAATGGGACAATCAAAACCGACGGAGGTCCAGCAGTTCTTGCAGAGAGCGTGATCTGGGTGTTGTATTAGGGTGTGCATTTTTTAAGTCGGGGGGAAGGGGTTGGAAGCAACGCAGGCAAGGAGGCAAGGAGGCAAGCAGATGCAGGCTTACAGCATTTGAGAGACGCGTAAATGCCACCTGTGTCAATTTCGCAGTTGGCGCAGCAGTTGAAGCTACCGTAGAGACGAATGGCCCTGCCTGAGTGCTGGGCATTGTGCGAAAAGCAAGGAAGGCGATGCTCCGGGTGGACACAGCGAGAGCAGACGACGCAGGCGCAGGGCAGCATATAGCGGTCGCTTTCCATCTCCGGGGTGTCATTGAAATCTTCATCGCAGCAGCTGCAGATCTGGCTCAGACCGGCCGGCTTCTCGGATGCAATAGACGGCATTGTGTTGAGGCGCTCGGGATAATATGTCGACTTCTGATCGAAAACTTGGATCTTTGTACAAGAAACGGACTGGGGAAGCAGCCACAATAAGATATGCTCAGTGTCAAAGGAGACAAATCACGGAAGAAATCAGAGACCTGAAAGTTATTTTGCTAAAAAATTCAACAAATATCCAACAACCTCGCTGACTGACGAGACATGAAAAGTCATGACACATCCTTATGGCTGCTGACTGGTGTGCTGACTATTTGAGAACTGGAAGGGTCCGGCGGTCGCTCAACAGGCTGGCCGATGGCCTCAAAGACCTGCTGCACAACGCCGCAGCGGAGGTCCCAGATGCGGTCGTGGTCGGAGCCTAGAACAATGGTGGAGTGGTAGTCGATGCTGTCGCTCTGCGGCGACAGCGCCCAGCACTGGTCGAACCAGACAGGGCCCTTGGTGCCGCCATCGCCAATCATAATGTCCTCCTCGGCGAAAAAGACGTGGACGGAGAGACGACGATGGGCGGAGCGAAGGGCGTCGGCGAGTCGCGGCACGAGAGTGTCGTAGTCGCCCCAGTCGCTCCAGCCGCCAGGGGAGACCTTGCGCATAAAGATCAGCGCCTCCTCCGACATGCCGGTGGTACCTAGAGTGAATATGTGCAAGATCAGTTTCTGCCAGATGTCGGACTCGAAGCGGGCGCCATCTTTGTCGAGGCCCGTTTCGTCTTTGGGTTGCGAGCTGGGGGGGCGGAAGCGAGCGACGACGGACTGGCATGCTCCGAGGGCGGTGCCCAAGGCAGGGCCGAAGCGGCCCATCATGCCGTTGACGAAGCGGGCGGCGTGGTCCGTGTGGGCGATGAAGACGGACGGCAGGGCCTGGGTGACGGCCATGAGGGTCGAGGTGGTGTGGACGGGCGCGATCCAGGGCGCGCCAATGGCCATGTAGGGCCGGTCGGGGTGCAGCCGGTCGGGGTAGCGCAGCACCCAGTCGAGCGCAAACAGGGTGCCGCCGCTGTGGCAGGCGACGGCGGCGTGGCGGATGTCGAGGTGCGTCAGCAAGGCCGCCATGGCGTCGGACCAGAGGCGGATCAGACGCGTCGCCGGAAGCACCACGTCGGTGCCGCCGAAACCTGGACGGTCGGCATTGATCACACGCACGCGTCGCTGCCGTGCTGCGGCGTCCTGGGGGACGTGGACGAGGCGCGAGGCCAGCATCGAGCCGAAGAAGAGAAGCACCGCTTCCGACGACGGATCGGCCTCGTTGCGGTACCCGTAGTCGGCGTAGGTGATGTTCAGTGGGTTCGGCCGGTCGTTTGCCACGTCGGCCGGCCACACAAACGTCCTCCGGAAGCGAGCATCGTCGAGGTAGCCGGGCGGGAGGTCCATCTTGAAACCGTTGGAGAGGTCGATGCAAAGGCTCAGGTCGAGGGCAACATTGTGAAAGGGCGAGACGGTAAGACGGTGAGATCGTGCGACTGTTCGTTCAACCAAGTCAGACGGCCCACACGTGATGGTGTAGGGGAAACCGATTGGCAGCCGTAAGCAGCTTGATGCGAATTGTAGGCAGCAGCATTAATATTGAAGAAATAAAGGTGCTTTGAAAGTGGGCAGTTAGCACGAGCAATACGCTAATGTCCGCCTTGGCCCGTGCGACCTGCCGCCGCAGCTGTCATACCGGACGCAGGCGTCGCTTCCTGCTTGATGTTCATCTGCGGGGTTTCTCGCTGATTGCAACAATCTGGCTCGTTTGCCATTATTTGTTCTGCCGTTCAGCTCCTCTTGTTGTTCCATCCACCCACTACCAGAAGCAGCTCCAAGCGCCCGTGCAGACCCAACGAAAGTGCGGGGAATGGCCAAACGACGACGATCTGCTCCATCGAGGAAATCAGCCATCAATAAACGCCCTTGGCCTAGCCCTGTGAATTGCCCCTGCATCAAAATGTCAGCACGGCGTGGACGGCGCTTCGTTCCCGCGGCCAAACGGGCGGCTGGCAGCCCGTTGTTTGCGAGGCAGACAATGCGCGTTTGTGGCACTATTTTCAGCCTAGCACAGCCCGGCCGCCAAACGCCCTCCAGGCTGTCGACGCAAACCATCCATCCAATGGCAGCAGTCTGAATCTGGATACGACGGCTCAACATGCAGGTCTATTCTCTGGGCAAACAACGCCACAACGTTTCATGGTTACAGCCTGCGGCCTGCTCGTGCTCTTAACGCGCAAATGCGCGACCAGCATGTATGCACGGCGGCCTGTGATAGTGATAGCCCCCAACTTGGCTGTGCACGGCCGCGTTCCTGGCCTTGGACAGCCTGGCGAGGGGATATCTCTCGTGGGGGTGCTCCGGCTTCGGTTGGGCAGCTGCGCAGATATTCAAAGGTCCTCTTGACCTTTGACTACTTAACGGCAGCATGCTACCCTCCCTTGGCCTGGTTGTTGTAGCTGGCTCAGCCTTCATATTCACCCCTCTTCAACTCTTTACAAGACAATGGACGATTTCGAAGGCAACGATCTGGGAAACCAGAGCATTCTGAGAAAGATTGACAGCCTTCGTGCCGCCAATGTCGGCGCAATCATTCCCCTGCCACAGGTGTGTTCAAGGCACCGGTTTGCTCAATGGGACAGCATCTGACAGACTACACAGCTCGTCGTGGTTGGTGATCAGTCGTCGGGCAAGAGCTCCCTCCTTGAAAGCTTGACCGGGTTCTCGTTCCCCCGTGCCGTTGGCATCTGCACCCGATATGCCACGCAAATCACCTGTGCCCGCGATCCCCTGGCGAGGGTTACCATCTCCGTCATTCCCCGACCCCACGCGCCAGACGCCATCAAACAGCGACTTCTCGCTTTCCGCCGGGAGCTCAGCGGCATGAATAACACCGAGCTTGCCAAAGTGTTTGAAGAGGTGCTCACCTTACTCTCCGTGATATGGCCTGTGGCCTCGCTGTACTGACGTCAACCAAGGCGAATGCAGCCATGGGAATTCGAATGAGCACCAGTGATGATAGGCCGTCGGCGACAGCCTTCAGCGAGGATATTCTCAAGATTGAGATCACCGGTCCAGACGTAGGATTCTCTTGAGCCTTGCTTATTTCTGCATTTTCCTAATGACGAGGCAGCAAATTCACCTCACCGTGATCGATGTCCCAGGAATCTTCCGTGTCCCTACTCCGGGTACGATCAACGCCATACATACATTGCATATGGCCATGCTGACGAAACAGGCCTCACCACGGAGTCCGATATCATTCTCGTAAAGAATATTGTCAAACGATACATGAAGGACAGCCGCACCATGTACGCTACCCACGCCCTTGTTACTCCACCAATCAGCTCTAACCAGGCACAGTATTCTCGCTGTCATTCCGTGCACTACCGATGTCACAACACAAGAGATCTTGAAGTTTGCCGCAGAGGCGGACCCGGCTGGTGTCCGCACGATGGGGGTCTTGACCAAGCCAGATATACCCAAGGAGCGCGCTACAAAAGACGTACTCATTGACCTGATCAACGGGCGGCTGACAAAGCTGAAGCTTGGTTTCTTTGCCGTCCAAAACCGCGGTGCCGACGACATGGGCTCCACTGCTCAAGAGCGTCTCGAGTCGGAACGTGCCTTTTTCGCCGCACCGCCATGGACCTCGGTGGCCGATCGTTGCGGTATCCCTCGGCTCAAGAAACGGCTTCGCGAGCTTCTCTTGGAGATATCGCGGCGTGAACTGCCGCTGGTCCAGGCCGAGGTGAAAACTCGCATACAGAGCTGCAAGACACTGCTCGAGGCCATGGGCGAACCACGCTCTGACGAAATGAGCCAGCGCCAGTACCTCGTGCACGTTGCGACACGCATGCAAACCATCACCAGCCGGGCCCTCAACGGATACTACTCGGGCGAAGCCCTGTTCACCGAGAAGCCTAGCTTCAGGCTAATCACAAGGGTGATGCAGCTGAATGAAGATTTCTCAGCCCTTTTTTGGACGGATGGCCACTACCAGCAGTTCGGCTCTGAGCCTGGCTTGGAACGGGCCACGATGCGATTCAAGGGCAGATCGAGTGAAGATGAGGATGAGTATGACTATGAGGATGAGGATAGGGATGAGGATGAGGATGAGGATGAGGATGAAGATGAGGATGAAGATGAGGATGAAGATGAGGATAAGGATGATTTGGTAGAGACGCCTTCCCAGGTTTACGAGGAGCTGGCAGACATTGTCGAAACCGACTACGTCTGCCCTAAACCACTGGACGGCCCCATGATCCCGACGATCCAGAAAGTGTACGAGTCCAGCCGTGGACCAGAACTCGGCACGGTATGTCACATCCTCGCTATATCATATCTCCCACCTAATGTCTTTAGTACAACGGTGTCATCCTGGCCACAGCTTTTGAGATCGCATCCCAGAAGTGGGAGGGCCTTGCGTTGGCGCACACGAGCAAGGCCATTGTGCTTGTGCACGGGTACCTTTACGACCTGCTCGGTGAGGTGTGCCCGGATTCGGCTGTGCGGCAACAGATATGGGACTGCATCTTGAAGGACGACCTGTGCGAGCGATATGACCAGGCGATGAAGCACACGAAGACCCTGCTGCGCATGGAGCGCAACAACCCGCCGGCGACGTTCAATCGGCGCTTCAATGAGATTCTGCAGCAGAAGCGGCAGTCCCGACTGGCTGAAAAAATGGGAGAGTTGTCGACGCATATCGCCCACTCGGGAGAGCGCAAGTACGTGCCGCTGGACCAGATCAGCGGCCACGTCAGCTTCAGGGCGAACAGCATGCACACATGCGAAGACGTGCTAGACACTCTGGAAAGCTATTATATCGTGGCGCGGGACCGGTTCATCGACACGCTATTCCAGCAGGTCCTGTACAACTTGCTGCTGGGGGGTGACGAAAGCCCGCTTCAGGTGCTGAGCGCGGACCGTGTGCTGAAGCTGAATGCAGACCAGCTGGAGGAGATTGCGGGTGAGGATACCGCTTCGCGCAATGAGCGTGCCATTGCGCTGCGGGAGTTGCAGAGTCTCGAGGAGGCTATGCGGGTTCTTCGCAGCTGAGGTGGGGTGGCAAAGGTGGCAAGACTCTGGACTCGTGGCTTGCGTCTTTGCTGAGGTCTTGCATGTATTTGTTTTGTTCTCTCTTATGTAGCATTTCATATTGATTCGATTACATGGATACGCCCTCGTTTGGGGATTACACGGCCATTTCCTGCGCTTCGATCGTGAGCACTTGGGCTGGAGCTCACGGATGGAGCAGGCAAGACAGGAGAGTCAACAACTTGTTTATGGACTCTGATGGCACAGATGCGTGAATTGTTGTATTTATGCGATGAATCAATGCTTTACGATGGCAATAAAATCAGAGAAGCATGTACAAAGCCTGAGCACGGTTGAAGATTCTATCTTTAAAATTGCACCCTCTGATGATTAAGAACAGCCATGGCGGTACGGTAGCGGCAGCAGCGCCAACACGAGAAATGCACACTGTAAGGAGAACTACTCGCCCCAGTTTAGGCACATTTTCGCAAATTGGTCGCCTTGCAACGAAGCCAGCGAGCACGGCCATATTCCATTACATAAGCAACGCTAGTTCCGCATTGACCAATCAGACATGCCAGATACGGCAGATAAGAATAAAATTTCGAGGCCGATGACGCTGAGGCTCGACTTCACCCCACCACAGCAAGACGACAATATGAGCACGGAACCGGTGATTGGTCTTTTGGGCGGCGGCCAGCTCGGCCGGATGCTATGCGAGGCAGCAGCGCCGCTGGAGGTGGAGGTGGCCATCCTGGACGCGGCCGGAGCGCCAGCCAAGCAGGTCAGCCACAGCAGCCACCACGTCGACGGATCGTACAAGGACGCGGTCAAGATCCGGGAGCTGGCAGCCAAGTGCAGCGTGCTGAGCGTGGAGACGGAGCACATTGACACGGCGGTGCTGGAGGAGCTAGACACGGGCCGGAACGGGGGGCCGCGGGTGGCGGTCCATCCGTCGTGGCGGACGCTGCGGCTGATCCAGGACAAGTACGCCCAAAAGGCGTACCTGGCAGAGAAGGGGATCCCGGTGGCGGAGCAGGTGGCACTGGAGGAGGGCGTGACGGAAGCGGCGCTGGCGGCGGTGACGGCCAAGTTCGGGTATCCGTGGATGCTCAAGGCGCGGCGCGACTCGTACGACGGGCGGGGCAACCTGCGGATTGGGGGCCCGGAGGACGTGGCGCGGGCGGTGGCCGAGTTTGGGGGGCTGGCGTGCTACGCGGAGCGGTTTGTGCCGTTTGTGCGGGAGCTGTCGGTGCTGGTGATCCGGGGCGAGGACGGCTCGGGGCAGGCGACGCGGCTGGTGGCGTATCCGGCGGTCGAGACGGTGCACGAGGACAATGTGTGCTCGCGGGTGTACCTGCCGCCGCGGGATACGGCGGCGGAGGTGTGCGCGCGGGCGCAGGAGGTGGCGGTGCGGGTGGTGGAGCGGCTCTGGGGCAAGGGCGTGTTTGCGGTGGAGCTCTTTGTGGCCACGGACGGGCGGCTGCTCGTCAACGAGATTGCGCCGCGGCCGCACAACTCGGGCCACCTCTTCACCGAGGCGGTGCCGTACATGTCGCAGTTCCGCGCGCAGCTGGCCGCCATCCTGGACGAGCCGCTGCCGGCGGTGCTGGAGCCGCACGTGGCGTCGGCCCTGATGATCAACATTCTCGGCGGCGTCACGGCCGACGCCCACCACGGCCTCATTGCCGCGGCCAAGGCGCTCTACGGGCCCCAGACGGGCGTGTACGTGCACCTCTACGGCAAGCAGTCGCGGCCCGGCCGCAAGATTGGCCACATTACCGTCACGGGCGTCACGGCCGACGTCCACTCGCTCGAGGCGTTTGCCCAGCCGCTCGTCGACCTGGCCGCGCAGATGCGGACGGACCGGCTGCAGGCCAGCAGCGAGGCGCTGCGGCCGGGGTCGCTGGTGGTGGGAGCGACCACCGCGACAGCTCCTGCTCCTGCTCCTGCTTCAGCCGCCCCCCTCGTCCTCGTCACCATGGGCTCCGACTCGGACCTGCCGGTGCTCAAGGCCGGCCTCGACGTGCTGACCGAGTTCGGCGTGCCGTGGGAGGTCGACATTACGTCGGCGCACCGCACGCCGCAAAAGATGGGCGACGTGGCCACGCAGGCGGCGGCCCGCGGCATCAAGGTGATCATTGCCGCCGCCGGTGGCGCCGCGCATCTGCCCGGCATGGTGTCGGCCTACACGGCGCTGCCGGTGATTGGGGTGCCGGTCAAGGCGACGCACCTGGACGGTCTGGACTCGCTGTTGAGCATTGTGCAGATGCCGGTGAGTTTTTGAATTTCTTTGGTTCTTCCTCTCTCCCCCTTTCTCCCCCCCTTTCTCACCGCTGACTCTTCAGCGCGGCGTTCCGACCGCCACGGTGGGCATCAACAACTCGACCAACGCAGCCCTGCTGGCGATCCGCTGCCTTGGCGCGTTCCAGCCCGACATGCATGCAAAGATGTTGGCCTACCAGAAAGGCCTGGAGCAGCAGGTTAACGACAAGGCGACGACGCTGCGGGCCATAGACGTCGATGCTTACCTGGCCAAGATGGCCAAGAAGTGAGCGGTGGGGACGCATGCGGCGCAACGGCCAACTGGTGGATCAACTACTTTTTTATCTGATCCTCGTGCACGGAGAAGAACACGTACGAGTGCTCCATACAGTAGCCGCGCTAATACTAGTGGGCCGTTGCCCCGACTGGATTTCCTCATGTGGACAGTCGAAATGGAGAGGCGTACGAGTAAGGCGACAAGTGACAAAAAGTGACAGGTTGAAATACAAGGCTATGCCGCCATTGCCGACGAAATGCGATTCCACCGCGTGCTCGTACGGAGCAGTCGTACAGCCGACGTTTTGACAGAGTTCCGCATGTCGAAAAAGACGACTCGGCCGGCAGTTGGCGAATAGAAAAGCGGAGCACAGCGAGAGCAATGCACAGCATCGGTTAAAGGTTTGGTCGGTCCTCTTCTAATTTCGCGACTTTTTCTACAAAGCCCCGGGGGGGCATTTTTACGTAAAGATTGGTGGGGCCACAGACTAAAGGCTAATGCATCGACGCATTTTGGCGCTCTTGAGCGCACTGTGCTCTCTGCTCACCAAATGTCTCCCACGGCCTTGGCAGAGCGGTCCTGGAAATTTGTCAAGCCTGTCTTGGCTCTGTCAGGCCTCCCATAATCCGAAGTCGGAGCCCACGTTACGCAATGCAACTCGTCCATGCGGGGCGGAAGAGTGCGGGCGAGCTAAATGTGGTCTTGCAACATGGAAAGGTGCCGGAGCGTAGGCCACATGACAATAAAGGCAAGCGGAAGTAAAAAAGGCAGGCCGTTACGGCGCAGGAGAACTGCACAGAACAGAGGCTACAGCCGAGTAACCGGCGGCTCCGCGCGGGCTATCGGAGCCGAAGAACAAGAGGATTTGGTCTAGTTGCCCGTGCGAGCTGGTTTCGACGCCGTCGGTGGCAAGCCAAGCTTCTGTACAGAGTGGTCAGGCTAGTCACAGCATGGGACCACAGCGCTTCGACCCAATGCCATGGACCGACGACGGCGGACAGCGCGGCTTGGCAAGCATGAACGCGGCAGAGGCCGCCACAGTCAGGCGGGACCTGTACAGAAACGGGCCTTTTTCTTTGTGGGTTGGCTTGCTGGGCATGGAGCCCTCCCGCTGCATGCAGGATGCGCCAACAGAAAAAAGCTTTGGAGCCAAGGCGCGTGGGCGGCAGCGGCTTACAGCCCCGGAGGTGATGGTGGGCAGCAGAAATATGCAGGAATGTGTTGCCGAAATAAGTTGCAGGATGCTGCAGGATAGCGCAAGATGTTGCAGGAAAAATACGTAGCATCAGTACGAGTACTCGTACGCAAGCATATCCGCCAGAGGGTCGCAGTCGCCAGGAGATCCTGGAGCCCGGACGACACGCGAACCGGGCCAGAAGGACAAAAAGAGCGCAATAACACGGCCTAGTCACCAAGACGGGCAAGATCGGCAGGTGATCCTCTTATCAGATTTTTTTCGGAGCCATCGCCGTAATCAGATCAATCAGCTGCGTCGTACCGGCGAACGGGCCTTTCCAGTTAAGGCAGTCGCACGAGCGCTAGCCCGCACTTGTGGAGCGATATATGCACAGTATGAAAACGCACTGTGTGAGTTTAAGGTGAGTGTACAAGATACGGAGTAGGACTGGGGACGACGCACGACGTCCCTTCTCGGCTCGAAGAATCTGCATGTGGGCCGGAGAGACCGATGGGACGAAGGGTCACTTGAGTGGGGGAGCAGAGGGACAGGGCCGCAAAGGGGGGGGAAGCAAGATTATGTGATGTTCGAGGGTACTTGTAAGCGCAGTACATTTGGCTACAGGAAGCAGCAACAGCAAGCACGCCGAAAATTATAAGATGCATGACTAGGGTCATCCTGATTCTGTCTTTTTTTTCCCTCGGGCTTCGCTTCGCTTCTTCACGCAACCTCTCCGACTCGTTAGACACCGTCCGTTTCCTCCATTTTCTCTTTTGCAAACGGACCCTTTCCAATGGGCGTGTTTTCCAACATTCGCGGCCGCGACGAGGCGGTCGCAGACATGGTGCTGGCGCGCGCCGGCGACGATGATGTGGTCGCTGAGGGCGGCGACCTGGCGGAGAAGGGCGAAAAGGACGGGCAGCCGGCCGTGGATTCGAACGGGTCGGACCTCAGCCTGGCGGACCTCAACGAGCGGGAGGTGCGCAACAACGACAACGCCATCACGCCGAGCGCGCAGCTGGGCGTGCAGCGGGCCGAGGCGGCGGCGCTGGTGTGGCCGCGGTGGGCGCTGTACAGCACGTACGGCTGGATCTGGCTGTGCTTTTTCATGCTGGCGCTGCAGCAGTCGATCCTGAGCAACGTGTCGTACTACGCCTACTCGGCCTTTTCGTCGGCGCCGCAGCTGTCGACGGCCTACATCCTGTCGAGCATCATCGGCGGCGTGCTGAAGCTGCCCATTGCCAAGGTGCTCAACGTCTGGGGCCGCGCCGAGGGCTTCTTGTTCTTTGTCGGCATCTACCTGCTCGGCATGATCGTGCTGGCCTCGAGCAACGGCCCCAACGCGTACGCCGCCGGCTACACGCTCTACTGGATTGGCTACGACGCGCTCTACTTTATCATGGACGTCTTCATTGCCGACACGAGCGGCCTGCGCAACCGGGCCTTTGCCTGGGGCTTTGTCAGCACGCCCTTTATCTGCACCGCCTTTACCGGCCCGCTCGCGGCCGAGTCGTTTTTGAACCACTCGACCTGGCGCTGGGCCATTGGCGCCTTTTGCATCATCCAGACCTTTGTCTTTTGCCCGCTCGGCTTCATCTTCAAGTTCTTTGAGCTCAAGGCCATCCGCCAGGGCCTCTTCACGCCCAGCCAGAGCGGCCGCTCGTTTGTGCAGTCGTTTGTCCACTACTTCCACGAGTTTGACATTGTCGGCGCCTTTTTGCTCATCGCCGCCTGGGTGCTCTTTTTGCTGCCCTTTAGCCTCGAGAGCTACGGCCGCGGCAGCTACCAGTCGGCCACCTTTATCGCCATGGTCGCTATTGGCTTCTGCCTCTTCTTTGTTTTTGCGGCCTGGGAAAAGTTCCTCGCCCCGACGCACTTTATTCGCTGGGAGTTGTTTAAGCAGCGCACCGTTGTTGGCGCCTGCATCATGGCTGCGGTGCTCTACTACAGCTTCTACGCCTGGGACCTGTACTACTACTACTTTGTCGAGGTGGTCTACAACCTCGACATCTCCGACGCGGGCTACATGACGCAGATCTACAACGTCGGCTCGTGCTTCTGGGGCCCCTGCTTCGGTATCATTGTGCGCCAGACCCGCCACTTCAAGTACGCCGCCCTGGTCATCGGCCTCGGCCTGATGCTGCTGGGTTCTGGCCTCATGATCCACTTCCGCGGCCAGAGCTCCAACATTGGCTTCATTGTCATGTGCCAGATCTTCATCGCCTTTGGCGGCGGCACCCTGGCCATTGCCAACAGTCTCGCTGTCATGGCCGCCGCCGACCGCGACGGCGTGCCGCTGCTGCTCGCCCTGCTGTACCTGTCCAACTCGCTCGGCGGCGCCATTGGCACGTCCGTCTGCAACGCCATCAACGCCAGCAAATTTGTCGGCGCCCTGCGCGAGAACATCAGCAACGAGACGCTCGTCCAGGCCCTCTACAACGGTGGCGCCACCCTGCAGATGACCTACCTGCCCGGCACCGAGGTGCGCGAGGCTGTCAACTACGCCTGGGGCCAGAGCCAGAAGTGGAACTGTGTCTCGTCCACCGCCGCTCTCGCTCTCGGCATCCCGGCTATTCTGATGTGGAAGAACTACAGCGTCGACAAGAAGCAGAACAAGGGCACCATGATCTAGACGTGGACGCAAGCCGCAGAGGCGATTGCTCGAGGTGATTTTTCACAATAATACCATCTGCCTTGCTGGCAGATTCTTCTTTCTACTTTTGCAAAATCTGCTGCTTTTCTGCTGGGTCTTAATAAGCTCCATGCTGTCGGACTGCCAGCAACGACTGTCCATGACAGCTGGCCATTTCATCTTCCTGTTCATACAGACCACCCATGTGTAATAGACAGCTTCATATACCAGTTCTATTGATTCTTTCGGTTATGTCTTGACGTAGTGAGCTGTCGGACAGGAACTGTAGAAACCGGACGAGTTTGCTGACTAGAAACAGGTATAATGTAAAGCAGTGCCAGCTTCCTCTTCACCACAGGGGAGCGTATTTTTGGATAAAAGTGCTCTGCTTCTCACGTGCGCCTGTTGTCTCGAACGGGAAACCGGACAGCTTTGTAAGAGATGCCGCCTTTATACGTCTCTCCCGCTATTAGCCCTATGAGGCATCGCCGCCACAGTAGAGATGAATCGCGCTGCCTTTTAGCTGCTGCCGGTCTGCTGACAGAGGAAGACAAACGCATTATCACAGTCCTCACCAAAAGGAAGTCTCGTTAGCAAGGCCGTGTCTGGCCGGATACTGAGTCAGGCTACACTTTCAACGCACTGGTCAACACCTGCGCGTCCTCGGTAAAGAGATCGCAGTAGTTGTTCCCATCTGTATGGAACCATCACTCGCGCTTACGACTTCTCGCTTTCCCACTTTTACGTACCTGCATACCGGCCGTAGTGCTCACCATCGGCCGTCTCGGCGATCGATCGTTCATCAGCTGACTAAGCACATCTAGGCACCGCTCGACGTGCTTCGATGACGGGCCGACCCCAGAATGTGACAGAAGCCAATCAGTCACTTTTCGTGCTCTTGGACAAAGCAGTTCTATGTTTCCGTGCGCTTCAAGGACCGTGAGAAGCTGGCGCCCCAGTAAAAAGGACTGCCGTGGGGCTTGCCGTAATTGACTTGATGGCCCAACGACACAATTACAGTGCGCAATACCCTGTAATCTGGCGCCGACACCGTGCTACCGCCTGGACGGCAGGCTCTTTTAGGTCCCTACCCGACGGGCCGCTTCTTTGTCCTAGCCACGTGCTAGCTCGCCTTGGGCCGCCTTGGTTCTCGGAATCAATAGCTGCGGACTTGCGATATCCGTCCCTTCACTTGGCACTTTCTGCTTGGCAGCATTACGCACTGTACTCGTTCTTGGCAGCTTGGCTGCGGAGCCTTCTCCTCCTCCTCCACATGGCCCACGGCATCACCAGCCAGCCTGCTCGACGATAAACAAAGGACGGTATTGTAGCGAGCGGTGGAGAACGTCCTCCGCTTGGACCAGGCGGAGAACACATTTGCCCAGATTCTCAAGGCCTGTCGACGATGGCAGGATTGCAGGTCCACCTGCAAGAGACCGAAGACCGAGGCGCGTACTCGTAGTGATGCGGCCTCGTCGCCTTTTCTCGTCGCATATACAACCGATCTGACCGCTGTCCCCATGAAAAGGCCAACATCGCCGGCTACTGAGCCGAGGAGGTGATCTTTGGCGGCGTGGTCGTGTTGGACTGCGACGTAGAAAAGGAAGCTCTCACAGCCCTAAAAGACGACCTGCATATTACTCCGTAAGTGGCTCCACGGCGCTCAGCCCAGTCCCAAGACGCCCTACCCGCCGACGGACGCCCAATTTGACGCGCTTGTCGCCTTTCTCGTATCGGATCCCGCGCCCAACGCCAGCCACGCCGCTGGCCGAGTCCCTGCCAAATCGGCCGTCTCGCTGTGCGTTATTTCGGATGCACCCCCCAAGTACCGGATCCAGCAGGACAGGGGAAGACGGCAGGGCCGTACGATGCCCACGAGCTGGGCTGGCCGTGCCCACGTCGCCCATTGTATATCCCAAACGCGCGTGGCACCAGAATAGCGTGTGCAAGACAAGATACGAGAAGGAGGGAGCGCAGCTCTGCCGGTGTAGTTAAATTGCGTGAGAGGAGCGCTAGCCCGATGGGGCTAGTGTCACTGACCGCTCGTGCTGATTCACGCCTGACTTCGGCTAGGACGGTGGCTGCACGACAGGCGTCACGATTTTGCCACCGCCTGCACGTCGACATGCCACAGCCCAAAGCCAGCCAGTCTCGTTCCCTTTTCCTAGTTCGAGTACCGGAAAGACGACATCCGCCATTCAGCGACCCGCATCGACGACTCTGGCGACGTGTTTTCGATCCTCGGCCAATCCTCCCTTGCTTCTCGACTCTTGTCCCGACGACTTCTCGACGGCTTTGTCGACGACTTTGTCACGACTCGGAACTCGGTCGAATCGGCCACTCGCAATTGGACCACTCCCCCCTAATACACCGATGATCGACGATCCCGATTCCGCTTCCGCCGCCATGGTCGAGGACGCCGTGGCCACGGCCGAGCCGCCGCTGGTCAAAGAGCCGCCCGTAGAACCGCCAGTGGAGGCGTCGTCAGCTCCAGTGCCGACCGAAGAGCCGCCGGTCGCGGTCCCAGAAGAGTGCGTTTTTCCCGTTTGATGTCTCTGCCTCGTGCCGCCGTCCCTGTTCCTTCTTGCCATCTGTCTTGTCGTCTCGGTCTCTCTCTCTCTCTTGCTGGCTTCACGCACCCTCCCCTATCTTGCCCCTCGCGGCTTGTGACTTTTGCCTTGTTTGTGGAGCTGACCGGTGGCCGCCCTGTCTCAGCCAAATTCCAGAATCAAGTCCGCCCGAGCCGTCCTCCCCCGAGCCGCCTTCGGTGCCCGACCGGCCGCCGTCGACGCTGCACGTGACCACAACGCCGCCGCCCAACAAGACCGGTTTGCCCGTCGGTCCAGAAGCGGTGTCGGAGCCGCCCTCGGCCTCGTCGGCCACGTCGGCGTCTGCCGTGTCGGCGGCGTCTGCCGTGTCCGCCGTGTCGGCTGCGTCCGCGTCTCCGTCTGCACCGCCCAGTCCCTCGCCCGTGCTGCCGACCTCGCTGTCCTCCAGCGCGATCGACGACGACGACGCCCTGAGCGAGCTCAGCACGCTGCCCGACCCGCGCACCCGCAGCGTCTCGGGCGGACCCGACCGGCTGCCGTCGGACGAGGTGACCACGCTCAGCACCAAGCTGATTGACGCCATCAACCGGCAGAGCACGCTGGACGACACGCTGGCGCGCACGCGGCACGAGCTCGAGGCCGCGCGCGCCCAGGTCCGGCGGCTCGAGGAGGCCGTGGCCCAGCAGCGCGAGCTCGTCACGGGCGGCGTGTGGGTGCGCAAGGCCACGATCGAGAACGAGCGCTCGCAGTTTGCGGTCCGCGTGCGCGAGGAGCGGCGCCGACGCGAGGAGGCCGAGCAGGCCCGCCGCAAAATGGAGCAGGAACTCGAGGGCCTCACGGCCGAGCTGTTTGAGCAGGCGAACCACATGGTGGCCATGGCCAAGGAAGACGCCCGCACCGAGCAGCTCGCCGCCGCCCGCCGCCAAGACGGCCTGCGCGCCCAGCTGGCCGACACCGAGGGCCTGCTGCGGTCACAGCAGGAGCAGCTGGCCGCCCTGAAGCAGGTCATGGAGGGCGAGCGGGAGCGCGAGGAGCGCGAAAAGGAGGAGCGCGAGCGCGAAGAGAGGGAAAAGGAGTGGCGGGCCAGCACCGACGACAAGGCCTCCGAGTCCACCGCCGCGACTTCTGCTGCTGCTGCCGCCGCCGCCGCCGCCTCCTCGTCCTCCACCCCCACCCCCTTGACGCCTCCCCCGAGCTCGCCGGCCGTCGCGCCCTCGACCATCCGCCCCCTCCTCCGCTTCGACACCGCCGCCTATGCCGACTTTCTCGAGCTGATCCGCGGCGCCCAGGTCCAGCTGCTCGTCCAGCAGCAGCTCCTGCACGAGCAGCTCGCCGCCCAGTCGCACCACGACCGCTCCGCCTCGGCCTCGTCCTCCTCCGTGCCCCAGACCCCAACCACCACCACCGGGACCGCCACACCGCCGCCCGCCTCCCCGCTGCCCACACCCTCGGCCTCGTCCCTCCCCCCGTCCGCCTTCCCCCAGACGCAGCTGCATGTTGCCAGCAGCCTCAAGGAGACCCGCTTCTACCGCCGCGTCCTCGTCGAGGACATTGAGCCCGCCCTGCGTCTCGACACCGCCCCCGGCGTCTCCTGGCTGGCTCGCCGTGGCATCATGGCCGCCATGCTCGAGGGCACTCTCGTCGCCGAGCCCATGCCCGCGATCCCCCTCGCTGCCACGCCCGCCGCCTCACCCACCGCCCCGGTCTCCTCCTCGTCTCCGCTCCCGACCACCCCCCTCACGCCCTGCGCCCTCTGCGGCGAGTCTCGCACCGAGGACGCCCACCTGCGCCGTCACCGCTTCCGCCTCAACGAGAACGACCGCAGCCCGCCTTATGCCCTCTGCGGCTATTGTCTCGGCCGCGTCCGCGCCGTCTGTGACTTTCTCGGCTTCCTGCGCCTCATCAAGGACGGCCACTGGCGTGCCGAGCACTCTGACGCAGCCCACGCCGCCTGGGACGAGGGCGTCCGTCTGCGCGAGCAAATGTTCTGGGCCCGCATCGGCACCAGCAACCTGCTCGCAAACACCCGCAACAGCCACGACAATCCTGGCAACGGCATCACGCCGCCAACCACTGCCATTGCAGCCAGTGCACTTACCGCCACCGCTGTCACAGCCACTAATACCGCCGCGAACACCCCGGCATCCTCGCCGCGCCAGGCACCACTGCCTTCCCTCTCGAGTCACAAGCGCATGTCCATGCTGCCCTCGTCCGTCGCCGCCCTCGTCAGCGGCCTTGGCGGCCATGTCGCCTAAGTAGAGACACACCATCACGCGTTCTCTGCCTGTAACAACACTGCCTTCCTGTTTCTGCATCGTTCGCATTGTTTCTGGCGTTGGGACACGTTATATGCCGTCTTTTCTTTTTGCTTTTCTGTACCGTGGACGACCGAGGCTCTCCCAGCCCGTTAATGGCCCGATGTTGGTGGTTAGATTTTGCACGGCATCACAATGGATACCATGGATGCAAACTGAAGTGGGCAGTCATAGCTCGGAATAGGAGTTGGGTAAATAGCCAAAATAAAAAGAGAATCCAATAGCCAGGCTCTTCAGCCAAAAACCAGTCCAGCACCTAACCCATTACTTCCCATCCCTTGCCCACCCCAGCATCGCTTCATGACCACATTGCCAGCCCATTGATATCCCACAGTGGCGCCTCGGCCATCTGCAACGGCCGTGCAAACCGGATCTCATACGGCAGCACCACCCGCACATGGCGCACTCCCCCAGACACTCGCACCAGCGCCTCCCCAAACTCCTCGGTAATCGCATACGGCTCAGGTCTAGTGTTGGTGCTGGCACCGCTGTTGACCGGCGTGTTCTCCTTGTCTTTTTCGTCCTTTTCGTCCTTCTCCTCTTTATCTTCGCCCTTCTCCTCCTTCTCCTCCTTCTTTTCCTCGTTCCGCTGTGCCACCAGACAACGTTGCGATCGTAGTCCCACTGCCCGCATCGCCAGTCCTGCGCCCACACCCGGGCTGACGTTGACGTCCCGCGACGGTGCCAACAGCGTCGGTACCGCCCACGCCCTCTGCCCGTTCGCTGGTTGCAGCATCGTCTGCTCGTCTGGGGGCGTCATGCTGGGCGGCAGCCGCTGCACAACCGGTGCCCCCCCTTCCTCGATACAGGCACCTCGTGGTGGCATCCAGCCGCCAATGTGCAGCGCTACACGGCCCAGAGAGCTCACCGGCCGCTCTGGCACATTCTCTTGTGTCATGTGCTTCAGAAACTCGCGGTCGTGAATCGCCTTCTGCCGCACCGCCTCGCGCTGTCCCAGCATGAACACCAGCCGCTGCAGCGTCTGATGCAGGTCGACATCGTAGCGTGGGACAGCGTGCAGTCCACGTAGCGCCGAGGGTACCGCCAACGTCAGCGACCTCAGCTTCGGTAGCCGTGCCAGCCGCGCGAGCAACTCCCCGTCAGCACCCACATCCGAGCACCGGGGGTTTCCCGTCGCGGGTCCGACCGACTCTGAAGCCGCGTGCCGGTCGTCCAGGTCCATCTCCAACGTGTGCAGCTGAGAAAAGGCCGCGTTGCCTCGGTGGGCAATCAAAAGTGTCCGGCGCATGTCCAGCGTCATCTCGTCGTATATCTCGTCCACGCCCTTGTCGGCATCACTGCCCTCCTCCAGAAGGGCGTGCAGCGACAGCGGCGTCAGGTTGGCGGCTGTCGCGTCCGCGACCTCGGCCCCGGCCCCTGGGTTCTCGCAGCCACCAGGGGCATCTCTGTCCCCGGTGCCAACGCCATATGGATGCCGCAGCACCAGCACCTCCAGCGTGCCGGCATGTCGTCGGATGGCAGCCAGCGGAATGTTGTCCGTGTAGCTGCGCACCAGCTCCAGGCGTCGCAGGCTTCGCACATGGAACTGCAGAATGTAGCCCAACATCATCGCCGCCTGCCGTCCCTGGCCGGGTTGTAGCGCCCACTCCGCGTCGTCCAGCCTAAGCGTCTGCACACGCGCCAGGTGCGCAAACGAAAGCGTGCCGAGGAACCACCGCAGCGGAGCCCCGTCGTATATGAGCGTGCGCAGCTGCGTCAGGTCCCAGTGAGCCGCCACGTCTGCCGCGGAGTGCCGTCGCCAGTCGTACCGCCACAGGTGCAAATAGCGAAGCGCCGGCATACGCTCACCCGGCAGAAAGGAGAAAGCCGGCAGATAAAAGGTCCGGTCGTCTCGCTGCTCCCCGGCGTAGCCATCATGTTCGCCCTCCAAGATGCCACGCACTACCAGCGACTCCAGCTGAGGCGCCAGGAGTATCATTCGCCGCAAAGCATCCATATCCTGTGCCGTCACCGGCTTGTGTCGAGTTCCCATGACCGTCAATCGTATTGCCGTCAGGCCACTAACAGCCGCTTGCAGCACGGTTTCCGCACTGGAGCTTCCGCCCTCGCTCATGCTGCGGCGCAAAAACCGCGACAGCCGTTGTGCTAAGCCACCCAGGGGTACTCCGTCAAGGCATATCTTCACATTGGGCCCCAGCATGTGGCCCAACGCAAGGCCCTGCAATCCCTGAATGCCGTAGGCCACGACGCCGTTGCTGACGACGGGCCGTGAGCTCACGGTTCCAGCGGTGCCGTCGACCGGGTGCTCCCAACTGCCAAGACACGGTTGGCGCAATCCAGAGAGACGGAGCGTTGAGCGCTTACCTGACTGTCTTCAACTGCGGCATGTCGGCTAGGTACTTGGCCACATCCAGCTCGTCAGGCTGGCCAACAACGCGCACATGTTTGCCCCAGCGCTGCCAACCATACAGCGGTGCCAGACGTGGGCGATCGCCATTGTCCTGAGCGCTGCCGGCCTCTGACTCAACAATATGGCTGACCATCTCCGGCGTCAGGACCACATTCTCAAATGCCTTTTCTGCAGACGACGACATGGCTGAGATCAGTGCCAAGAGGACAGGCTGCAAACAGGCTCGTCACTCAACAGGTCGCGGCCTGGAATGTCGAGGCGCACGTTGTGTGAATCGGAAGGGAATGCAGCAGCAGTGTGACAGTGGTCCGTCACCGATTCACTGTTGCAGTTGTTGTCGTCGTGAGGAATGGCGTCCACCGTGAAGCGCCAGAATAACTTTGAATATGGGTGCTGCAACAAAGCACAGGTAAGCCGCTGCGAGGCGGGGGTCGGGGCCAAGGGGGGGGACAACATCCAATGTGCGAGCACCATTTGAGACAGGCTGAGAATGTCTGACTGTTGGGCTAAACCAGTGATGAGGGGCAGAGAGGGGAAATGGCATGAATGGTGTTACACGAGCAGAAAATCAAGGAAAACGCAAGACGAGCTGCCGATGCCAAGCTTGTCTTGGACTGTAGAGACCGAGTAGCCGGAGTAAAGTAGGATATGTTCAACCATCGTGCTGCAGTGGTGCTAATCGCTGTCCCGTGGGTCGTGGAGGGATCCAGTCGAGTTCCGGCACTGGCAGAGACAAGGGGGAGACGTTACATGGCGGGGTCGTGAAAAGAGGTCTCCCGTATCGTCCCCCCACGGATCCCGCAGAGCCTAAAACAGAATCCAAAACCGACAGCGAGTAACTTTCTCAGACGGCCGCACCACCGGGGCACCGGGAGGTCGAGCCGGAGAATGATCCAGGCTTGTCTCCTGGCTGCAGCTCCTGGTCGAAGCGACTAGTCCGTTGAGCGTCCAAACGTTCAGGGCGACTAGTACATGGGGGAGGGTCATGCTGTCCGTTGGGCGCAGGACGGGGCCAGCTTGGGAGCTGCATGCAGCCACCAACTGCGAGTTGCTGTTGAGCTCTGGCGACGCCCGGCAGCAAGGCAGGCTGTGCGTTTTATTGACGGGGCAACCAGCTGGCCCATCTCAAAAATTGACACTGCCAAGGGACGTGAGCCAAACAGGTCGCCATCCGATTATTCGATGAGCCCATCACGCCGGACTTTCTGCCTCAATACGACAAGCGTCAGTGGGGAGCCGTCCGGCCCAGATCTTTACGGAGCAGGGCAGTCATATGGTAGACAACACTTGCGGTTGCGGGGGTGCGGATCTGCTGCATGGCCCAATAGTCTAGGCGGTCGGATCCACATGGACGCAGGTGGAGATGGCGTCGTAGGCGGTCTTGGTCTCAAAGGAGGAGGCGTTGTGTAGATAAGTTGTGCAAGGGAGAAATGTTGGGCATCGAGGCGATGGCAAGAAAGGGCAGCTTGCAACCTCGTCTGCCACGGCGGCTCGACGTGCCGTCGTGTCGGGGTGGCAGACAAAGTCGGCCCAACCGGCGCCGATAATTAGAGCCGAAATGGACGGTAAAGCCCGACTGATGTAGCAATAGCAAGACGCGGCTGGAGTTCACAGTGGAGATCACACTTGTCTTGGCTGCATCCTCCTCCGGGCTCGAAAGAAAACGGAGAAAAAACCACGCACTGACGAAAAGAGAAGTGGGTAGATGCGTTGCACTCCGCCTCAAGCCTTGCACGAGTCGGCCAGCGTCCAGTCCGCCGGGTCAGTAGGCGGTGGGTAATGTGATGTGTCTGGCGTGGAAATCGAGAGAGGGGCTACTGGGGGAAAATCGATGGAAATCGAGGGAATCGAGGAAATCGAGGGAATCGAGGGAATCGAGAAAATCGAGGCAAGCGAGGAGCTCGAGCAGAATGCTACGGTACACTCTATTGAGTGCGAGTGTCGCTCCTTCCCAACACACATCGTCCCTGCCGTGCATAGACGAGGGTGACTGCCTGCAGATACGACCCACGAGTCGCGTTCTAGATCTGCGGCTCTGGGCCATTCAGAGAGCAGAAACGGGGCAAAGAATGAAAGCGGAGAGAGATTGGCAATCGGCCGGGGGCGGTGGTGTGTGTGCGGGACGGCGGAGACGGCAGAGAGGGTGCAGCAAGGCAGAGGTGGAGGGGGGATTATTGTGTCGATCAGAAAATGAGAAATAAGCGGTCAAACAAAAGGGCCAAACGAGAGACGAGGTCCAGAGGCGCAGGCCAGACAGCCTCTTTCGTTTGGTTTGAGCTGCGAGACCGAAAAGTGCATAGACCCAGACGCATGTCTTTCCGACTCGCTGTGCCAAGGGACGCAAGACATGCACAGGATCGTACGATTTTTATCCAGGCCAGCCGTCGATACTGTACATGAAAACGCCATGGACAGATAAGTCCAACCTCAAATGAATCCAATACATAAATACATCAAATACATCAAATCGACCGCTAACCGCAGGGGAAACGCACATGACGGGTATCTCACTGTTATCCTGCAAAGCAGCAAGCTGCTGAACGAAGCAAGGAGGGAGGGGTTGATAACAGGGCAAGGCAGACATGCATGCAATCATCCAATCCAAACAAAGAAAACAGAGGGGGGGGTGGGGGGGGCTCTCAATATCGATACACCGGTCCCTGGCTATTTCGAGCAGACGTGTCAATGGCAGCAGAGTCCCTGTGGACCGGTCTGCTGCTACCACTCGCCGGCTCGTCGTCTGGCTCAATGGGCGATACCGGCCCAAGGTCATGTCCAGACGAGGAAGAGACTGCAGCTCGGTGAGACGGTCGCCATGCGCTGCTGCTGCTGCCACCGCCACCGCCGCTGCTGCTGCCAACACCGTTTTGTCCACTGCCACTGCCGCTGCCACTGCCGCCAGCACCGCCACCACTGACGCCCTTCCCATTTTCCTTGGCCGGCCCTTCCAAGTTGCTGTACCCGTAGCCAGGCCGCACGCGTGATGATGACCGCGATGACTCGGCCGGCTCGTCGGCAAACGGATTCACGTCGAGATAGCGGTGGGTCGGGCGGCCATGCGTGCCGGCGGCGGTGCTGGCAGCGATGGCAGCAGCCATAGTGACATCGTCGTCTTCGTCAGTAGCAGCGCCAGCAGCGCCAGACACGTAGGGATCGCTTGTCTTGCCGTTGGTGTATCGGTCCGACGGCCCGCCGCCGTGTCCGCTGCCGCTGCCACCACGGCCATTGCTGGCCCCCTCGTCCGTACTTGTCGACGCTGCCTTCTTGCCCTTGCCGGCTGGCGTCATCTCCAGGGACGGCATGTCGCCGCTCTCGCTGCGGCGGGTCTCGCCCATGCCGAGCGCTTTGCGAGCCTCCAGCACGGCGCGGTAGTAGTGGTGCAGCGACTGCTGGACGGCGTCGTGAGCAGCCAGCAGACTGGCCATTTCCGTATTGTCCGGGATCGGGCCCTCGGCGCCGAGGTACTCGAGGATCTGGCCAACGGCGCGACGGCAGCGCGTCGACAGGTCGCCGGCCAGGTCGTGGTCCAGCAGGGCGGAGGGCGAGCTAGTATTAACAACATCGGCCAGCACGCTGGCCGTCGTGCGGGCCTCTTCCAAGCGCTTGCGCACCTCCTGCGGCCGCGGCAGGTTGCGGCTGCGGGAGTGACTGCGGCTGTCGCCATAGCCGTGGCCGGTGCTGGTGCTGTTGCTGGTGCCGCCACCATAGTTCGGCCAGTCGTACGGGCCCGGCATGGGCATTTGGCCCGTAGGGTACATGGGATACTGCTGTATCGGCATCGGCGGCATTGGCGGCATCGGCATCGGCTGCATCGGTACCATGGGGGGCATCGGCACCATGGGGTGCATTGGCATCATGGGGTGCATCGGTGCCGGCATCGGTTGCTGCTGCATCGGGTGATTCTGGTACGTCTGCGAGTCAGACTATAAAGACACGGAGAGGGACAGAGACGGGACGACGGCAGCTCACCGGATAGGGGATCTTGCTCTTGCTCTTCTCCTTGCGCCACATCTCCACCAGGCGGCTGAGTCCCTCGTCGACTTTGCTCTTGGCCTCAAAGTCCTGCAGCGTTTCGATGAGGAACTGGACGGTCTGGAGGCTCTGGCAGTTGCGCAGCACGTCGCGCACGGCCTCGGCAAACTTCTTGTCAATGTTGCGCGTAAACGTGTGGCCCGGGTTCTCGACCAGGATGCGCATCAGCATGATGGCGTTGTATAGCACGCTCGGCTTGGCCCAGTAGTCGCGCTTGAGGAACCTGCGGATGTAGAGCGCGCAGTCGGCGGCGGCGGCGGGCGACGACTCGGCCGCCTCGACCAGGCTGGGCAGGAGGGCGACTTCGGCACCCTAAAGGGAGGGGGAGTCAGACGTAAAGGGAAAATAAAAGGGAAAAGAAAGGGGCACAGAAACCCACCGATCCATCCATCTCTGTCATGCAAAACGTCTTCTGTTCGGGGGTTGTCAGCCAGTGTCCTCTGCCTCTTGCGGGCGGTCGGGCCGTCCTACCACCAGCCGTGTGGCCGAGGCCTCGGGTGTCTCTATGTCGTCGGCCGTTTTGAGGCTGAGGGAGTCTGGTTCAGAGCCGGCCGTGACGGCGGCCGAGGCCACAGCCGAGTCTTCGGTGGCGGCTGTCGCGAGAGTCAGCGCTGGCCGTCTAGAGGGCACCGCAGAATACGTGCGCCAAACGGGCCACACTCACCATCACGGTTCTTCTTGCCAAACACCTTGCCGCGGAAGCTCTTCATGGCGGCCCAGAACGGGAGGGAGAGGCGACGGCAGTGAAAACGGCGGTTGGAACGATCGATTCCTGGGACTTGCAAGGCGGCCGCGGATTTAGCGCTGCTAACGGCGCCCCGGTCCGTCGGTTCTGTGGCGTCGCTGGGTGTGGCTCGCTTTGTCGGCGGCAAGGCGCGGAGGGTGAAAGGACAGGATCCTCGGAAAGGCGGCAACGGACAGAAGTCGAAACAAAACAGGCGGCGAGGCAGAACGTAATAATGGCAGGCAGTCGCCGCCTGGCAAAATTTGGGGCGGGTGCCCCCCGGTTTCCCAATTGGGATGCCCAGAGGGGCAGTGCAAAAGCCCGGTGTCGCAGATCCGTAACGGGTTTCTTGGGCTGCGCAAAATTTACGGTGTGCCCGAAAGTGTGCGTGCGTATGTTTATGTTCACCGTTGGCGTCTCTAGTAATATTCTAAGTCTATCACGGCGATGGCTCGCGAGTCTCTCTGGCTGTCGTCCAGTCGTCGCCGTCGTGGTCCTGTTGCAGGACATCCTTTTCGTCCTGTCCGTCCATCGTCCTTCGCGTCAGCGAGTCGATTCTCGTTTTCGCTCGTCTCCGCACATCGGCCTCTTCGACTTCGGCCTCTTCGACTTCGACCTCTTCGGCCTTCACCCTCTTCCACCTTCACCCTCTTCGACCCCCCTCCCCTCACTCCTCCCCCCCCGTCTTCTCCATCGCCCTCTCCCAACTCTTGCTAATCGCCCCCCAATACTGCTCCGGATGTTGCCGCATGTGCCCCACGTGCGGACTTCCCGCAAACACCTCCATCGTCGTTTCGTATCCCACCTGCCGCGCCTCCGCCGCATGCGCCTCCACGTCCTGCCACCGGATAATTTCGTCCTCCTTCGAGTACATGTACAGCCGCTGCGCCGTCAGCGGCTCCAGCGCCGGGTCGTTGACCACGCGTCGGCTATATGTCGCCGCACTCGTCTGCCCCCGTAGCCGCTCGATCGCGTTGTTCGCCAGCAGCACCGCCGCACACAGCGTCTGTGTCACCACAAACGGCCACGGAAAGGCCGCCGCCGCACCGAGGGCCATCGCCCGCGCCCACCGCCACAGATTCGTTTGGATGGAGTCGCCGCCGGGGGTCGAGTCGCAGACGAGAAGGAGATGAGGGAGGTCTGTCGAGGGCGTCTTGCTCGTCAAGGTCGTCTCGTCCGTCTCGTCCGTCTCGCCCGTCTCGCCCGTCTCTTCTTTGTCCCCTTTCTCCCCTCCCATCCCCGCCACCGTCGCCCCGTAAAAGATGCCTCCTCCATTCGACATGACGTGCACCAACACTCGCTTCTCCTCCCGCATTAGCTCCAACACCGGCTGCATAGTCGCTGCCCGCTCTGCCTTGTTCTTCCGCACCGCCTGTAGGATCGGAGACAGCACCGCCACAATTGTTGCGTGTCCGTACAGCGCCCGGAAACCCGCCGTGTATTTGGCCACATGGCGAGGCTGGCCGTCGCCCCAGCCGTAGACGATCACCGCTGTCGGCTGTCTCTCCGCTGCCGCCCGCGCCTCGGCCGTTGTCGCCGCCGGACCTCGCTGCACAAAGATCTGCCCCGTCACCCGGTCGAACCCTGGGAATTCCGCCATTCTGTAATGTGTTGCTCTTGCGTATGTGCCGTCCTCCCCGTTGAGCTCTCCCCAACAGAAATGTAGACCTCGGCAACCCCACTCTTAGGATGACTCAGCTTCACTCACATGGACCGGCTCATCAGCCTCTCACCTTCCTCCGCATCTGTGACGTCTTCGGACGGTCAATTAACGTTCACATCTGCTCTCTTGTGAAAAAACTGACCATTTTTGGACTTGTCTGCAACCTCATTGCAACCAATTTGACACCATGGCTGCTCCCACCTTTGCTGATGCCTCGCGCATTACTGCCCTCGATGCGACCACTTATGCCGCGAGCTTTCCAGCCCAATACTGCATTGGCTCCGGCAAGTCTCCCCTCCTTTGCAAAGTCACTCTGCTGACCATCCAGTGCCCCATGGCGGCTTTGTTGCCTCGTGCTTCCTGCATGTTGCCCAGACCCATCTCGCTGCCCGCAAGCAGCCCGACACGGTCGTCGCCCATGTCGAGTACCTGAACCGCACCGAGGTCGGCCCAGCCGTCTTTGTCGTGGAAGAGGTCAAGATAGGCCGGCGCACGAGCGTCCTGCATGTCACCCTCTTTCAGCATGCCCTCAGCCTCGACCGCGCCCCTTGGGTCACCCCCGGCCGTTCACGTAAAGCCGCCGCCGCCTACTTGACTAACACGGCTCTCGCCTACGAGTCCGGCCTCTCCCTGCCGACCGGCTTCGTTCTGCCGCCTGCCGGGCTCCCGCCGCCCCCTCCCGCCGACCTGGCTGCCCTCGGCCGCGACGGCACGGACGAGAACTGGACTCGGCTGCCTCTCGCCCTCGACCGCTACCGTGCGGTCCTTGGCCGCACTGAATTCTACGTCCCTGTCCCCGACGCAGACCACCCGCCGACCCCCCAGCGGCGTGCCGTCGTCGACATGTGGATCCGTCTCGCCTCCCACGAACGTTTCACCAACACCACCCTCGGCTTTGTTGCCGACATCTGGCCCTACGTCGTCGAATCCTACCGCGACGCTACCCCGGACGATAAGTCTCCCCCTTACTTTGATCCCGCCCAGGTCTTCTGGTACCCCACACTTGCCCTCAACCTCGACGTCAAGGCCGCCTTGCCCGCCGACGGTGTCGAGTGGCTCTTTGTCCGTGTCGCCACTAAGCAGATCCGCCACGGCCGCCTCGACCTTGAAGTCATCATCATGGACGAGAACCACAGCCTCGTCGCCCTTAGTCATCACGTCTCTCTCATCCTCGACGCCTCCCGCAACCTCTCCGAGCGCAGCCACACCAAGGGTAACCTGTAAAGAGTAGACGTCCTTTTCCACTTTTTTTATTGTTCAGTGTACCTCTTGCTTCATATCCCGTTCGTCGGTAAAGACTCGCCGAACCCTCCGGCAGCCGCCGTGTGGATCAAAAAGTAGGCGTAATATAATAAGAAAAAAAAACGGCAAGCAAACGCCTGTGCCCTTTCCATTTTCCTTCTTTTCCTCAGCCGTTACACATCTACTCCTCCTCCTCCTCCTCCTCCTCGCCGTCGCCCTTGCTGGCGGCCGCGGCCTTCTTTCTCCGGACACGGCCGGGGCGGCCGCCGCCAAAGGGCGACTTCAGCGAGAAGTCAATGTGCTTCTGCGAGTCGAGACGGACGATAAACGACGGCACGTTGACGACCTGCTTGCCGACCCGGATGTGGCGCTGGCGGATGAGCACACGCGCGTGGTGGATCGACTTGGCCAGACCCAGCTTGTACACCAGCGTCTGCAGGCGGCGCTCCAAAAAGTCCTCCACCTTGAGGGCCAGCACGTAATCGAGCTTCATGCGCGAGTCGTCCAGCACACCGACACGCACCAGACGGCGAATCAGGGCGTTGCCCTCGAACAGCCGCTTGGGGTCCTTCTCGTCGAGCGTCAAAAGCTGACTGTGAACGGTTAGCATGTCAATGCGTCAACGAGCGACTTGGCGTGTTCCGTATAAGGAACGAGGATGAGACCTACCGGGCCGCACGACGGATCTTGGAAAGCGTGAGCAGCACGCGCCACACCTCACGCTTGTTGCGCAGGCCATACTCGCCGACCAGCTTCAATTCAGAGTCACTGTATCCCGGGGGGCGCGGAGAAGATAACAAAACCCTCCATTAGCGATTTGCTCACAACGACATGAGCCAGAAGCACGCTTCTGCTCAGTGGCCGGTGAGGATGGCAGGGGGAAACACGAACAGTCGGGCAGCCTCGAAGGGGCGACGGGGGACCTTGGCGGTCTTGGAGTACGACAGGGGAGCCATCTTGTGCGAATGTCAAGACGAGTCGATGTCTTTCGGCGTTGTCGATGATGGATGCAAAAAAGAAGTCAAATTCGACACGAGGGGAGCCAACTGACGGAGGAAAAAAAAGGGCGCCAGAATAATTCCTGCCCTAAGCTAAAAATTTAGGTTTGTGTGCACCGCGCAAAATCCTCGCTCGGAAAAACTACCCGCTGCCGCCATCACGTGCACACACACACATTTTTCCCGGTTGGCCCTAAAAGATTTTTGCGTCAACATTTTCGCGGGGGCCTCGACCGACACAAATCCCAAGCCGCCAAATCTTCCGGGTCTTCGAAGAGACAACACGCTCCCTTCTCAACCCGATTCATATCCTATTTCATAGCCCATCAGCACAATGGGTAAGAGCGCAGGTCTCCGGTCCGGCACGCGGTACGCCTTCTCGCGGAACTTCCGCGAGAAGGGCATGATCCGCCTCTCGACCTACCTCAAGACGTACCGGTAAGTAAAGAGAATCTGGAGAGAATCTGGAGAGAATTCGGAGAGCATCAAGGCGGGATCGAGAGGAGAAGGAGACGAAGACGCAGGAAGCTCGAGCGGACGCTGACTCCTGGCAGGGTCGGCGACATTGTCGACCTCAAAACGAACGGTGCCGTCCAGAAGGGCATGCCGCACAAGGTCTACCACGGCAAGACCGGCGTTATCTACAACGTCGCCCGGAACGCCGTCGGTGTGATCATCTACAAGAAGGTCAAGCACCGGTACATTGAGAAGCGCGTCAACGTCCGCGTCGAGCACATCTCGCCCTCCCGGTCGCGCGACGACTTCCTGCGCCGCGTCAAGACCAACGCCGAGCTCAAGAAGCAGGCCAAGGCCACCGGCAACACTGTCCAGCTCAAGCGGTTGCCCGCCATGCCCCGTGGCTCGCACACTCTCTCCCTCGACGGCAACGCCCCCGAGACCGTCGCCCCGGTCGCCTACGACACCGCCATCTAAGCCAACCTTGGCGGACGATCCCGAGAGGACAGCGTTTGTGCACCAGTGATGAGGAGGAAGGACGGCGCGGGAGGATCTATTGGGTGTTTTATATTCCATGTGTTGTCCGTTTCTTCCTTTGCGTCAAACAACCACGGATTTGGGGACATGCATGCTTCTTGTTTTGGTCTCTAGGGAGTGCTCAGGGAAAAAGCAAACAAAAAAAGAGAAACAAAATAAACCAACATCAATGTGCCTTTCCGTAATCGACGGCGTGCCAAGCCTTTTTGGAGGTCGAATTTGATGGTGGCAGCGAACGACTGCCGGGATAGATTGAAAAATGCGCCGGCTTCAAAAAGGCCACTTTAGTGGAGACATCACAGTCGAACATTTCGTTGAGATCACTATTAGAGTATTACAATATTCGGGATTCGAGATTTACCACCTCTTTTGGGCCGCCTGCAATCATAATTGTTACTGCTGCAAGTAAAATATCCCACTCGGACAACTTCTGACACGTTCCGCTATAACTCGGGAACTGGCGGGAGACTCCCTGCCGAAGGTGCTCCGTATAAGTCCGGGTTAACATGTTGTTGGCACTTGGGGTATGGTTTGAAAACGCACCCAGGGTGGTTTTGGAACTAAAGTTGTCAGTGACAGCTAACGAGGACAACACTTGAAACCCAAACCTGAGTAGCATACGTGTATGGTGGTTTGATATAATACCTCACATTGCCTCCCAGTGGGCAATGCGGAAATGCTATTCTTTATTAAGATGCTTCCGAACAAGCCTGCTTATTGGGTGGATGTTTGCACTAACTACAAGAGGTGGCCATGTAAGCACGACCGACCTGGGCAATGCGACGTTGTCTGCTATTCTTATTCGACGCCACGTTCAGCTTGATGGCGAAGCAGAGAACGAAGTAAGCAGGCCGCCTTGGTCGTCCTTTCCCCATCGGCCATTGCGAACTGTTTGCACGCTGCCTTGCCCCACCATAGAGGCTTTGCCCTCGTACCTGCTTCTAAATGTTCCCCCTTCTCTGAGCCAAACACCCGACTTTTCTGGCTTCTGTTGTGCTGTATGGACGCTAAAGTTTCGAATACCCGTCCGGCGGCACCATGTCTGTGTATCGAGTTGCCGGCCTTCCTGCCGAGGTTTCGAACGATGGTGCGCAGTTGATTCTCGATGAAGTGTTTGGCCCTGCTGCCAAGGTGACGGTTCGGTCGCTAGGTCTACATCCTCAAAGGCCTTCAGTCGTCGCCATTGTCATGTTTTCTAGTACGCCGGCCTGTCTGAATGGCACGAGCCCCTGGCGACTCGAAAAGGCCCTGGCATTTGACGGCCAGCCGCGACATGTCCGTCTCGAAATCGACACAGCCTTTCTCGGCTTCACCCCGCTAAACATTGTCAGGGCTGCTAAAGAGGACGAGCACGACACAATTGACTGCATCGTCATCAGCGGCCTCAGCAGTCATCCGTTTGGGTCGTGGAAGGAGAGGGGAGGCCAGTTTATGTGGCTGGTCGACGATGGCGACGCCTATCCCGCCAATGTGCGCATGTTGCTCTACGGCTACGACACCTCGCTCGTGGCCAGCAAGTCGTTTCAGGATATTGCCGATATTGGCGAGCGACTCGCAATCTCCATTAAAAGCATACGAAAACCACCACGTGCCGGTAGCCCTATCGTCTTTATCGCCCACAGTCTGGGCGGGCTCGTCGTCAAGGAGGCCGTCTGCCAGATGGCCGCGAGGGACATGGCCGACGCGCTGTGTGTATACGGGCTCTTGTTCTTTGGTGTGCCTCACCATGGCCTCTTGGTCGAGCCATGGCTGCGCATGGTCCACAAGCAAGCCAACGAGGCGCTCATCAAGAGCCTTCGGCCCGGGTCGCGCGACTTGCAGCGCCTGGACGACAGGTTCAAACACGCATTTGGGCAGCCCGGATCTAAGGTCATCTCCGTCTATGAGACGATGCAGAGTCGGACGACAAAGGAGACGGCGCCGGGTGTTTGGGACCGCTCTGGTGAGAGCGAGGTGCTCGTCCACGCCACATCTGCCATTGGCCACTGGTCCGATTCCGTCAAAATTATACCGATCTCCATCAATCAAAACCATGAGGACCTGCCCAAGTTTCGCGGCCGCTTTGACCAAGACTACCTGCTGTTGATGGACCAATTGCAAGACATCTGGACCAGTGCCGTTGCCACGGTGAAAAGTCGAGTCGACAGTGCAGAGCCAGACGTCGATGCGAATAGTTCGTACGGTGTGGCGAGAGAGCCAGAACCAGGCATGTTTGACCTCACTGCCCCCCCTCTTCTCGGGCTTCTACCTCTGTGGCCCAACCCTGAGACGGCGGACGTGCACAAGTTTGAGACTATCGTGGACGTGATCGCCATCCATGGCCTGGCCGGCCACGCTCTCAATAGCTGGACCGAGGGCGACAAGCTTTGGCTGCGCGACTTCTTGCCTTGGCAGGTCCCCAAGGCCCGAGTTTTGACCTTTGGATATGATACGAAACCTGTGCTCACAGGCCAGACTGCCAACATGCGTGAATTTGCACGACAGCTGCTAGAAAGCATCAGGCAGCTGCGTCGTCGAGACGGCCGGTCCAGTCGCAAGATCATCTTTGTATGCCAAGGACTGGGTGGCATCGTGGTCAAGCAGGCCATAATCTTGGCCTTCCAGAAGATGCAGCTGTATGGCGACGTCGGAGAGTCTGTTTATGGTGTCGCATTCTTTGGAACACCGCACCGGGGGCCGGAGGACGTAACGTTCTGGTCTGACTACCTGACCAAGGTGGCTCACATCCACAAGCTACCAATCAGCTCGCTGTCTGGCCTCAGTGCCAAGTCAGCCGAGCTTGGAGGTATTTGCTCCCAGTTCGTCAAGTGTGCAATGCACCTACCGATATTTAGCCTTTATGAGCGGCCCGTTTCCAAGCAAGGGGGTTCTGTCGTGGTCAACGAGCTTTCAGCCATCATTCGTCTGCCCAACGAGACGTCTCGTCCTCTGGATGCCGACTACAGCAGCATGTGTCGCTTTCTCACAAGTTCGAGCCCGAACTATCTGACCGTCTACAACTGTATTGCCGAGCTCGTTGACGCATTGTCCGAAGATTCCAGACAGACATGTGAGTGGCACCTCCTTTTCCATTTAATGCAAAGTCTTACCAAGGTCAGATTTCGATCATGACCAGCGAATTTTTCTATCCAGCTTGCGGGCCGTTGATGCGACGAAAGCCCTCAAACTCATCCCGCTGCAATGGGGGCAGTCCTCAAGCTGGTTTCTCAGACACGCCGAAATTCAATCCTGGACTAGGCTGCAGGGCCGTCAAGTTGTCTGGCTATATGGACCGCCCGGCTCTGGCAAGTCGGTGCTTATGCGAGCTATGGTTACATACCTGGTCGAACACGGCGAGGAACCGGACAGCTCCATTATCCGCAAGCCTCTACATTTCTTCTTTGACGACAAGGATCTGACGCGCAAGTCGTCTTTTGCCTTTGTTAGCTCAGTTCTCGACCAGATTTTCTCCGACAGCCGGACCGCGTTCGTGCTCAAGTATCTTGAGGGCCGTGACATGAAAGAGGACGCAGTCTCCGAGGACGGCCTCTGGGCATGTCTCGCCACCATCATTGAGCAGTCACGGGGCATCATGTTCCAGCTGGTCGTCGATGCCGTCGATGAGGTTCTCCGAAACACGGCCAGTGCCCCATTCACCATCATCGAGCGGCTTGAGCGGTTGACGTCTCTGGATTCAAGCTGGCGCTTTCGAATCTTGCTGTCGAACCGGGAGAGGCGGTCGTACGAGTTTGCGGGTGCAGACATCGCCGTGATTAATTCCAACAATAACGACACGCAGCATAACGTGCACGAGTTCATCCGCGCCCAGGTCGGCAAGTCCTTCGCACGGGCGTACATCTCGCCCAGCGTCGCTGCGGAAGTTGAGGACAAAATTATGGCCATTTCTGGCGGAAACTTTCTGCATGCCCGGCTTGCGTGGGAGCAGTTCTCCAAGGGCGTTGGCCAGTGGTCTCGCGAACAGATCCAGGACGGCCTGTTGCGGCTGAACAGGACATCTCGCGACCTTGCTGCTGTCTACTGCAGGCTGCTGAAGAGCATCCCGGCGTCGCATCAGGTCCAGGCCAGGGCCTCGTTCGCCATTCTCCGGGTGAGCCGCGAGAAGCTCACTTCTCGCCAACTGGCCTTTTTCGCTACCCTACACAGCTACAAGGCGGCTGGCCAAGATGTACGCTTGCATGAGCTGAAGCTGCGCAGTGCCGACTTTGAGAGCTACTTGTCCGAGGCGTGCGGCTACATCATAAGCAAGGCAGACGACGACACTGTCAACTTTGCTCACGTGTCGGCAAAAGACCTACTCTCGGCCCGCATTGAGGATCTAGACCCGGAACAGCAGCATATCATGACCAGATATGTCGTCTCAGACCCCGACTCGCACTCCATGGTCCGGTCGCTGTGTCTTTCTATTCTCGAGCTGGAAGACCGCGATACCACCTCTTGGACAGCATATTGGAATACTTGGCGTTTATGGAACCTCATTTCTCGTGTAGATATCAGTGACGAGGAGGTTTCTCGCAAAACCTGTGAGAAGGCAACGTCAGCTGTCTCAAAACTGGGCAGGACGCCGTGCTTTACGTATGCCCTTCGCCATTGGGTCGCGCATTACGAGGCCGCAGCCCCCAGCGACACAGATGACAAGAGACTGGCTGCTTTATTATCTAGCTATGCCGGCGAATGCTACCATTATCTATGGCTAGAAATTGTGTCTGAAGGCTGGAGCTCTCATCTGAGTGGATATCCAAACGTGCACAGCAATGCCAGCAGATCCGCGACAGGGGCCCTCTTCCGGACACTGGCCCAAGGCGACTGCCCAGGCATCATCCGGGACCTTCTCGCAAACGGCGCCCAGATCAATGCTTGTGAGAGCGAGGAGGGAATCACACCTCTGTCCTGGGCCATCATCTGTCAACGAAAAGAATCATTTCGTTTGCTTCTTCGAGCTGAGTTCATGAACATCAACTATGGAACGCCCCGGAAACGAAGGGCTATCCACCATGCCGCCCGCACTCAGGACGTCTTCTTTATCCAGGCGCTGGCCAATCACCCAGACATCAACGTCAACATCTTAGCCGACGATATTGGCTCGCCCCTGCACGAGGCATTGCACTCGCTCAACGTGGAAGCTGCTCAGATCCTCCTCGACCACCCAAATATTGTTTTTGACAGCGCGAACCAAGATTTTGAGCCGGTTTACCTAGTGGCATTTAAGAACAAGGTGTGGGAGCCCCTCTTGGAAAAGATGCTACGGCTGGCCGCCGACAAGGTCCTTAACGCAGATACGCCTGGAACCAGCCCTCTCATGATGGCCGGTGTCCACAGCTGGACGGGCATAGAAGAGACCATCCTCCGTACACACCCCGAGCAAGCGCTTATGGTCGACACTTACACCAACATGAACGCTCTGGCAACCTATGCTTATTTTGGACGCAAGGACAAGCTGCTCTGGATTCTCGACCGCCTCCCGCCCGACATGGCCCTGCGCTACGACGGCGAGAAATACGACGTGCTGCATCTGTGCGCTCACCAGAACTGGAAGGACGTCGTGTATCGTCTGCAACGGCAGTACGGCTTGGCGTCCCTCTCGAGAGACCACTTAGGCCGCACGTTACTGCACTGGGCCATGGAGTACGACTGGGACACCAGCAGAATCAACCTAGGTGACTACAGCTCGGAAGAGCTTAATTCCCAGGATCAAGACGGCCTAACCGCTGTCCACATTGCCATTGCGAACCGCAACATGCTAGCCCTCGAGCTACTGGTGGCCTCAGGTGCCAGCTACATGATCCGTGGCAAAAACGGCATGTCTCCCGTTCACCTGGCCGCCGAGCAGGGCTATCGGGCTGCCCTTGACTTTTTCATTGAGCTTCCTGAGCGTGAGTTTGGCCGCACCAACACCGGTGCCGGCCTGCTGCACCTGCTAGCGCTCTGGTTCGACGGGACGGTTGTCAGCCGCTACGTGCGCTTTAAGCGGGCCATGTTGGACATTGTCGACCGCCAGCGCCGCACAGCCCTGCACTATGCCGCCATGGTGAACAACGTGTCCGCGGCCGAACGACTGGTCGCCCTTGGCGCCCGCCTAGAGATGAGGGACGCAAGCGGCATGACGCCGCTTCTTGAAGCCATCCGCAGCGGCGCCATCAAGACCGCAGAGCAGCTGCTCGGGCTGGGCGCCAATCCGCGGGCTAAAGACGCGTTTGGTCAGACCTGCCTCCACCTGAGCTTCCGCTATGGCCACGACAGCCTCGTGGCCCGCTTCTTAAACATGCAGCTCGACATCCACAGCGTCGACCGCTTTGGCATGACGCCGCTGCACCGTGCCTGCAGTGCCGGCCAGCCTGAGCACATTGACGAGCTGCTCGAGCGTGACGCTTACTGGAATCCGAAAAACAAATACGGCCGATCACCCATCGATCTAGCCGTCGAACACCGCAACACGGATGCGGTCAGGGCTATGATCACCTGGCTGCGCCGGGACGGTATCAGTGAGAGTCGCACGAGGCACCGTCTGCACAGTGCCCTTGCACTCGCGTGCGAGCTCCGGTATGACAAAATTGACGTCATGCTCGTCCAGGCCGGTGCCCAGGTCGACCGGAGCCAGATCAAGGTGAAGCAGATCTACATGCTTGGGCCCCAACCGGAGAACCGCTGGCCGCTCGTTGCTCGCCATTATTACAAAAAGCTTCCTGCCCCGGATATTTCTTGGCTTCCTCAAACACACGGGTTTTATCGTGACCGGATTTAACAGTATCGCATATGGATTGAGGGTGCAGACAACCCGATCATCCCCACCAGATCCACCTAACCATCCAGACCCGTATTTGCGTATCATAGATATTAACGAATTTTGCTATGGAATGCAGTGCAGCCTTAGATTGCGACAGGCTAAGAGTCAAAGGTGGCCGAGACCATTTGTGCTCTTCCTCTTTGAGTAACGGGCTAGCGTCCCGTTGGTACACGTTCTAAAGCGATTCAGAGCATCGGAAACAGACGTACCATGTGTCTCGAATCATTACAGTGCAGATATCGAGAAAATCTACCATTGGTATGAATCGACCAACAAAGGCCACGCGTTTTCGGTGATGGCCGTGTTCTGCCCAGAGACAAAGCTCGAGCTCGGTCTTGTAGACTGGACTACTTTTGAACCTGCTAGTGGTGTCTCCGTGGATGGTCAAGCGTGCTGCGGCTTGGGATATGGAGATGTGGTATAGCTCGAGTGAGGGTTAGGCATTGGTCGCGGCCCATCTCGGGCTCAGACATCGAAGAGCGCTAGTCGCAAAGTTAACTCCTACTGGACGATCTCCGTCTGTTTGAAGAAGCCTCGTTGGCCTGCTGGCGAGCCATGTGCAAGCTTTCGATGACGGTGGTCTTGCTGAACGACCATGGCGAGCTATGATATGTCAGATAATTTTCGAGTTCCAACTTTATTACTAGCACATAAATGAACTTTTAGAACTTAAAACATCCTTACTTTCTTACTTTACTATTATGCTCGCATCCTTAAGCAGATCGAACCCTAAGCAACCTTTGGGAAGTGTTAGTTACAGAGTCGTCAACGTGTAAGGTTGGGGTGATAACAAACTGACGGACGGGACGTTGTTCAGGGAGAAGGAAAGGCAAACTGAGTGGACCCAAAGCTGTAGTGTGACAAGCGGGAGCAAGTCTACGGATTCGGAAGGCACGACCACTTACCTTCTCTGAGCGGCAGTTGAGTGAACGGGCCGTCACGTGGCAACTGCCTGGTAATAAATATGTGCTGGGTTTGGGCCAAATGGAAGGATGCTGAATCTTGAGTGACGAATATCGGGATTTTGACTTTCCTTTTATCAAAGTTCCCTGTCCAGCTATCGTCTACTTTCCATCAAGATATTCAAAACATTTCCGTTTCTCTGGAAAAACAGACAATATCTAAGAAGACCAAGACTTCCTTCAGATCGGAACATGGATCGATCTTCCGCAGACACGCCGGCCCAGCGATTCGCAAATGCGGAAAGACAACTCGACCGTCTTCATTGGCAAATCATTTGTGACGAGTATTTGAGGCCAGCAAATTCCGAGGAAGCAAGAAGAGCCATGGGACTTGTAAAAGAGGTAGCTTCTTATCTCAGCTGTCTATCAACCAAGTGCCACAAGGTCTCTGTTGTTGCCGCGATTATCGAGCGGGAGAACGGGCGGCTGTGCCGACACTTGAACGCGGTGGCATCCAAGCGAGCGCGGAGGCAGTCCCGCTGGCTGCGTGAAGCAAACGCAGCAAAGACGGACACAAACGAGTTTCATCGATTTTCCCACCTGCCGGCAGAAATCCAAATGATGATCTGGGAGGCCGCCGTGGCGCCGCCAAGATGCCGACATATTGCTGCCATTTGGGAGACGGCCAGCGCCCCCAATCGGAAAGAGAAGCGTAGTGGCCATGCGAAAATGCGCGGCTCCCACGACTGCGACCCTGCTCACCTCTGGTTCTTGCAAGATGACATTGGTCTCTGGACAGCCTGCCGTTTGTCTCGCGAGATTGTCAAGCGCGTTCACGCCAACGCCTGCCGGCGTCTCGCTGCCACCGATAACTGTCGTTGCCCTGTCAATATCAAAAGGTTTGAGCTACAGTGTCGGCGCGTTGGTCGACTCAACCGCATATGTCTTGAATATCAAGCTTCGGTGCGAGATCTCGATACCATCATAAAGTGGGAGTATCTCCCTGCAGAATACGACCTCCGAAGACAGCCAAAGACAGAGAAGCAAGATGCAAAGGCAACGCGAGAGAATGACGACTTTTTTATGCGAATGATTCGGAAGGAATATGGGCTGGACCGCGACCTGCTACAGAACCCAGAGGACGACCCGCAAAAGACAGAAAACGGTATGGTACGGATTCTGCGGCAGCTCTACGACGTGGTCGACGACCTACCAAAGGGCCCAAACGACGGCCCCATTCATCGCGAGTGCTTGACGCAGTTTCGCCCCGAGCTGAGCATGGGCTATCTGCTTGGAGTGCCGTGGGGCTGATGGGCATTGCAGCAGGCGGGCCTGGGTGTCATCGGTCGCAGTTGGCTCTGCTGGCAAGCGATGGGTATCTTTGAGGTTGATCAGGCCTGATTTTTGGAGCTTCCCTTGAACCAAGCGCCGGCAAACGGTCACCGATGGAGAAGAAGGAACAACTACATCATGTAATTTTAGCTTTCAAGCGGAAGTATGGTTGGTGCCTTTACCACTTGTCATTCTGGTCTCTTTACTTTTGACTTTGACTTTGACACCTATGCCTACTCCCTGGTGTTAACGCAACTGAATTTGTCACTTTTAGGGCTGTTAGCTTCCACGTTTCTCAGGACAATCCGTCAAGCCGGAACATCAACTACAGCACAGAGCAGACTGCCAATTCTGCAATTTAGTTCATTCATCAGGTCGTCAAAAGCATACGAGTAATATGCTCTGTCTCCTGCTAGCAACGAGTAAAGAAATACATACAACTGTCTGGCCTGCTTTTCTGGTTTTCCTCAAATCCCAGCCTCTTTCTCCCGCCAGGAGAGTCGACGAGTTGGACGCCGCACTCTCCCGACGGGACAGAAAAAGCAAAAAAGAAAATTACAGTAACACAATAGAAAATTAGAGCTATATGCGCCCAGGTATAAGAAGACGGAAAATATTCCAAATGAGGGACGGCCGGTCCCAGCGGCAGCATGACGCCACGAGACGGCGAGAAACAGCAAGGAAAAGGCCCTAGACAATGTGGGCAACGAGGAGAGCGCACCGGCATAGCGGAACAAGACAAGATAGAAAAGGCAAGACATAAGGTCGTAAGAGAAGGCTGAAAGAGCGGTTTATGGTTCGTGAACATGAACAGGCAAAGTGGGACGCGCCAGAAAAGAGGCGGGAGGGCAGGCGAAGCGCTGCCAGGCGACGGACAATGAGACAAAGGAAAGAGAGGCTTCGGGAGAGAGGCCCACGCCACCTTGGGACGGGCACGGCGCTCTAGGGCCGGTGTCTGACTGTGCCGTGGGGCGGCGTCGACAGCGCGGACGAGGCCTGCTGCGAGTGACGGTGGCGCCACGTGCTGTTGTGCGAAAGCGTGCCGACGTCGTGTTTTCCTGGGCTGTCAGTCACGTCCGGAGAATCATACATCCACCAAGTCCAAAGTTCCACTCACCATCACAGCACGCCCGCACATTCTCGAGCCGGCCAGCTTCGCGGTCTTGCGCCACGTAGAGCTCGCGCACGTCTTCGGCGCTGTCGTTGACCTCGCTGGCCTCGTAAATGTCGTTTTCCTGTCCCGGGCCGTTGGACTGGCGGTGGCCGTGACCGTGACCGTGGCCGCGGGCCTTGAACTGCGTCGACAGCGACTGGCTGGACCGCCAGTAGCCGCCGATCCGGCTGAGACGGCTGCGCGACGAGAGCCCGGCCGCGGCGCGCGACGGCGTCATGGTCGACCCCATCGTGCCCCTCGCGTTCTTCTTGGGCGTGGGCGTCAGCGTCGGCACGTTCATCGTCCCCCCAAACGCCGGCGACTCGTTCTGTGTCGTCCGCGAGTTGTACGACGACAGCGACAGCGGCGCCTGACGCCGGGCCTGCGACGTCGCGGCGCGGGCCCCAAAGGCCGGGTTGAACTCGTCGACGTCCTCGCGCGTGATCTGCTCGCCGTTGGCCGTCATCCCGTCGTCCTCTTGCCCCTCGTCCTTACGCAGCAGCAGGTAGGACAGCGCGTTGAACCAGACCTCGTGGCCGTGGCCCGTCGTGCATGTGAACTTGATCGTGCGGCCCGGCGAGATGACCACCAGGCTCTTGCGGTGCAGCCCCGGCGGCATCGGGTTGTCGTCGGCCACGACACGAACCCCCTCGATAATGACGCTCTTGGCCCGCTGCTCTACCCGGCTGCCGGCTGTCGGTCCCTGGTCGCTCCAGTACAGCATGCGCGTGTAGGGATGGATCCAAAAGTAGCGGCGATGCCGCTTCTCCGACAGTCCCGTCCGCGCCGTCTTGCGCGTGTACTTCCACAGATACTCGCCGATCATCGTCTGGGTGATAGCCTGGATCATGCGCGGGTCGATATGGCCGGTGCCGCCGTTGCCAAACACGTCGCCGTCGTGCATGCCGAAGCGGGCGTTGACCTCGGATGCAAATGACGACATCGACGTCTGCCGACTGATTGTGCTCGGGATCCCGGCCGCCGTCGTGCCACCGACGTTGCTGCCATTCGTGTGCGAGTGGGCGCGAGACGGCGGTCGCACGTTGGCCTTGGGCGTCGGCGTGCCGCTTTGGCCGGCAAAGTCAAAGTCCCGGACGACCGTGACGACCGGAGTCTGCGTGCGCCGCTGGACGGCGACCACGGATCCAGAAGAGCTACCACGCGCCGCCTCGATCACCTCCTTATGGTTCGCCGGCAGCGGTGGCATGCCGTAGTCCGTCGACCGCCGGCTGCTGGCTGCAGAGTCAGGGCGGCGCACGTTTGGCATAACCGACAGGTCGACAGTCTTGCCCCGCCGAACAGATGCACTGATGCTCTCCATCGACATGTTCTCAAAGTGCTGTCCAACGGCGTTGACTGGCAGCTCGTTCCCAGACTGGGCGTTGGCTGAAATCTCTCGGAACGGACGCTGTGACTCTGGTGTCTCCGAAAGACCGCTGGCACCAGGCGACTGGCGCGTCTCGTCCTCGGCAATGACCGGGGTAGGAGGCCCGTCGTGCTTCGACCACCCTCCCGTGGCAGGACCCAGAGCAAACTTGTCCGGCGTTCTCGGGAGTTGCATCTCGTCGCCATCGCGAGGGATGATAAACGCATTCCGCTTGAGGCCGTTCGTGGCGGTGCTGCTGGAGCCAACAACTGCTGTTCCGGCGGCGGCGGCGGCGGCTGCGGCAACACCGGCAACAGCCACGGCTGCAATGACTGGCTCGGGTTTCCATTCGTCCGTCTGCGTCCCCGTAGAGTTGGAGGTCGGAGGAGCAGGGACAGGAGAAACAAGAGCAAGGGCCCTCTGCTGATCCTCCTTTTCGGGTTCCTCGGTGGCAATAGGCTCGATACCCTGAGAGAAGACACCCGAAAACTCCATGGCTGGGGCTGGCAGCTTGGGTTCTGCCACCGGCTCGACACCTTCGGTCTGCATCGACGACACGGAGAACAGAGGCGGCGGTGCAAGTTCCCGTTCGGGTTCCGACACGGGCTGGACGTGCTGCGACAGGACGCCCGAGACGGAAAACGCGTCCATAGGAGGCAGAGCGCGTTCGGGCTCAGAGACTGGCTCGACGTGTTGAGAATGCAATCCAGTGAACGAGAGAGGAATAGGAGCCGGCTCAGGTTCTGCCACGGGCGCAAACGTTTGTGACTGAACACCGGTGAGTGAGAAAGGAATAGAGATCGGTTCCGGCTCCGCCACAGGCTCAAAGGTTTGTGATTGCACGCCGGTGAGCGAGAAAGGAACAGGAACCGGTTCCGGCTCCGCAACGGGTCCGAAAGTTTGCGACCGTACTCCAGTAAACGACAGAGGAACAGGGACCGGCTCGGGTTCCGCCACGGGCTCAAAGGTTTGCGACTGAACTCCGGTAAACGAGAGCGGAACAGGGATCGGTTCCGGCTCGCTGATCGGCGCGACATGCTGCGACTGCACGCCGGTAAATGACAGAGGAATAGGAGTTGGTTCAGGTTCCGCCACGGGCTCAAACGTTTGTGACCGCACGCCGGTGAATGAGAAAGGAACAGGAGTCGGCTCCGGCTCCGCGACAGGTTCGAAAGTTTGCGACTGCACTCCAGTGAACGACAGAGGAACAGGAATCGGCTCCGGCTCCGCCACAGGCTCAAACGTCTGCGTCTGCACTCCAGTAACCGAAAAGGCAACCGGAACTGGCTCTGGCTCCGACACCGGCTGGACATGCGCCATCTGCAGGCCGGACACCGACAAGGGCACGGCAACGGCCCGTGCAATCGGCTCAGCTTCAGGCTCCACACGCTGGGACTGCACTCCAGACATTGCAAACGGCTCAGCAAGAGCACGCACAGCCAGAACTGGCTCCGGTTCGGACACGGGCACCACGTGCTCGGCAAGAACATGGGTGAATGAGAATGCAGGCGCCTTCCGCTCGGGCTCCGAAACGGGCACCACGTGCTCGGCTTGGTGAGCCGAGAGGGTAAATGCAGGCAGTTCCCGCTCTGGTTCGGACACTGGGGCAACATGCTCCGCCTGGTGAGCCGACAGGGAGAAGGCGGGCAGTTCCCGCGCCGGCTCGGACACCGGGGCAACGTTTTCCACCTGCACATTGGTGAACGAGAACGAGGGAAGCTCCCGCTCGGGCTCGGCCACTGGGATGATATGCTCGGTCTGAAGGACAGACACGGCAAACGCAGGCCGCTCCGGCTCTGGCTCCATCACGGGCACAACGTGCTCCGCTTGGTGAGTCGACAAGGAGAATGTGGGCAGTTTCCGCTCCGGCTCCGCCACAGGAACAATGTACTCTGCTTGATGAGCGGACACGGTGAACGCAGGCAGTGTCCGCTCCGGCTCTGCCACAGGAACGATGTGCTCCGCCTGGTGAGCTGAGAGGGTGAACGCAGGCAGCTCCCGCTCCGGCTCAGCCACCGGAACAATGTGCTCTGCCCGGTGGGTTGACAACGAGAATGCGGGCAGTTTTCGCTCAGGCTCCGCCACAGGCACAATGTGCTCCGCCTGGTGAGCCGACACGGTGAATGCGGGCATCTCCCGCTCCGGCTCTGCCACGGGCACGACGTGCTGTGTCTGAACCGTCGAGTAGGAAAATGCAGGCGGCTCGGGGATCTCTGGCGCCGGCAGCTCGACAGGTGCGATGTGGACCGTCTGAAGAAGCGACGAGGAGAAAACAGGGAGCTCCCGGTGGATGGGCGCAACGTGTTCTGCCAGCACAGAGGACAAGGCGAACGTGACCGGGGTCGGTGGCTCTGGTGCGGGAGGCTCTGGCTCGGCCACGGGCTCCAGCGGCACCGAGAACATGTCGGACATTGTGAGTTCGATAGGCTCGCGCTCGAGGTGGAGTGCGCGTGTGTCGTCCTCGGTCTTTTCAGCGACTTCGATCGGCTTCGAAACCGGCGGCGACAGCAGGATGGGAGCCAAGACGGCGCCGAGCTTGGACGGGGGCGACGGGAATTGCTTCAGTCGCTCGCCCATATCGGACATGAACGAAGTCGGACGGGATCCCATGGCGGCAAAGTCGTCGTGGTCCTCCTCCGACCACGGCAGGATCGTGAGGGACTCCGTGAGAGAAGACCGGTCGACCATGATGATCTTGGATGAAGACGGAACGCCAGGCTTCCCTCCACTACCGACGACAGCCGCAGAAGGCGACGCGGACCGGGAGCGATCCGGCGTCCCATTGCTTGCGGCATCCTCCTCACTGTCCTCGCCCAGCTCACCCAGTTCGGCGAACAGACTCTGCTGGCCCGGGGCGCGAGGCGTGCTGTTAGCAGAGCTCGCGCTCACACCCGCCACAGCAGGAGAGCCGGCGCCGCTAAAGGGACTGCTCTGTGCGGCGAGAGGACTGCTGCTGGCGTCTTCGATGCTGGCCATGTGGCGAAGACGGCGCGTGGCGAGGGCGCCCCGGCCGACGCGCAGACGCATCCGGACGCTGCCCGTAGAGGTCGTCGGTGTCTTGGGCGAGGTGACAAAGTCGTCGTCGTCGTCCGAGGTCGAGGCCGTGCTCTGGTTGGCAATGTCGTAGTCATCATGATGGGGACCATTGGGCGTCGATCCGCTTCCCTTGGGAAACAGAGTCAGGCGACGCCGCGGGTCTTGCTCCGTCTCCGTCGCAGTGTCCTCGCCGCTCGAAAGGTCCTCGAGGCCGGTGTGGAAGGCTTCCGTAGTCGCTCCGTCGTTGGCAGTAGCAAACGACGTGTCGCTAAGGTTGTCATTCGCCGTGTCAAACTCGTCGCTATTGTCGACAGCACGAGCCCTGGCTGCGGCGTTGGATGGCGATGGCTCGGCGTCAAACTCCTCCCAGTCAGGATCGGTCGATGGGAGCATGATCGTGTCTGTGCGGCTTGCACGAGCCGCTCCCAAATGGCCAGACCGCAGTTTCAAGCTGTCCCGTCCGTCTTTCCGGTTCTTCTTGGCCGCTCCCACCGAGCCTCCGTTCGGATCAGCGCGAGAACGCTCCAGATCATCGCGGGTGTCTTGCAGCAGACGACGAAGCTCGAGCTTCTCCGTCTTCTCGCGGTGCAGATTGGTGCGCAGGCTCTGGACAGTGCGTTGGGCGTGGAGGAGGGACGTCTTCAGTGTCTCCGATTCGAGGACGGAATGGCGAGGCGTGCCCTTGATCGGCGATGCAGGCGGCGAGTGCTCGGGCGTGGCTTGGTCGTTGGCAGCGTCAAACTCGTCGTCGCTCGTGGCAGGCAGCGGGCCCCCTTCGACAACACGGCCACGGTACTGCATCGACACAGCCCGGGCCAGCTCCTGGTTCTGACCGGCCAGCTCGTCCACCTTGCGCTGGAGCAGTGTCTTTTCGCCGTCCGCCAGGACCATATTCCGCTTGGCCGTGCCAAGCTCAATGTCATGGTGCTTGACGGCAGCTGCGTGTTCATCGCCGAGCCGGGCATGGGCGCCCTTGAGTTCGTCGAGCTCCCGCTGCGCCTTGTTCTTCTCGGCTTGCAGAATGGCCAGCTGCTGGGCCACCTTCTTGTCCTTGTCGGCGGCGTCGCGCTGCGCTGCGTCCAGTTCGTGGATGCGGGTCTCGAGGTTCCAGTTCTCCTCTTTGAAGCGATGCTCGCTCTCGTCCAGCTCCTTGATCCGCTCGCGCAGCGACTCCGTGGCATCTTCCTGTCGGGCCAGGTCCTGCTTGGTATCGCGCAGGTCTTCCTCCCGCTCGGCCAGGAGGGCCTGCAGGCCGCGCACCTGGGAGATGAGCGACGTGCTGATCTCGGCGGCGAACTCGATGTCGTGAACGCGGTTCGAGTTTTGGTTTCGCTGCTTGCGGTTGGACGCCGTCAGTTTGCTCGGAGATGCAGACGCGTGACTCTCGTATTTCACGGGGCTCAACGATCTCTGGGCCGGGTCAGCAGATGCGAGACAGGGAGGACGCGCAGACGCGACGGTGCAAACATACCCTGCCGCTTTTGCCCTCAGGCGAGCCGGCAGACTCGTTGCTGGGGATGCGCTGCTTGGGCAGAAAGGCGCGAGCGGTCTCGCGGGCGACATCATCGTACTCCTTCTCGAGCTCGGCAAGTTTCTTCTTGAGCTCTGGGGACAGCTCGGACTCGGCTTGCAGGGCCTCGACCTCTTGTAGCTTCTCGGTCAGCTCTTTCTGCTGCTGCACCAGCGAGGTGCCCAAACGACCTGCTTCGGCCATGCGGCGTTCGGTTTCGGCCAGATGTGCGCGTAAAGCGCGTTTTGCTTGCTCGGTCGAAACTCCAGCGCCTTCGGAGAAGGATTCCTCATCAAAATCGGCGAAGCGATAGTGGTGGCTCGATCCGCCCCCCATGCTCAGGCCAGGTGGCTGGAGCGCGAAAGGGCGGTCGACCGAGTGCCGTTGCAGCGGTGTGGGCGTGACTGGGCTGCCATCCTGTTGCGGAGAAGCCATCTTGTTGTCGTGCGGTGGTTCGCCGGCTTTGCAGACGAAAAGGGCCTACAAGGCAGAGAGCCGTAGCAAAACCCCTTCGCGTCTAGCACAAGGGCATACCCTTCATTCGGCGGAGACCAGTCGAAATGGGAAATGGAGCGAGGGCAATTGCGCCAGAGTGTGCAGTGAGCCAGCCGCAGCAGACGAGCGATGTTCGAAAAGGGATTAAAGGAGAGTCCGAAGAGAAGAAGGGTGAAAAAGAACGGCGCGCGACGGGCAAAGCGTGCGGTGATTTTCAACCCGGTGTGAGCACCCTGAGTTCTGGGCCTTCTGCAAGGGGGAAGGACGGCAGGCGACGGAGCGCGGCCAGATGCTTGCTGCTGGGTCGGCGTGCTGTCAAAACGGAGTCAGAGACGGCGGCGGCTGGTGGAATCAGGAGAGATACAGAAAAAGGAAAATAACAAAGTACAAAGTAGTGGGGACGCCAAATTCGAGACAACGTCCCCTGCATTTGCTCTCGTACCTTTTGCTTGACTTGTTCGCCTCGGACGAAACGATGCAACGGCCCCAGGCTGGATTGCAGACTCGGGACGAAACGAGGAAGACGAGGAAAAGAGCGTGGTCGACGAGGGCGGAGGAGCGTGACGGGAGAGGAGGGGGAAGCAGCCTAAAGCGTTCGAGTCTGATAATGCTCGTTGGGAAAAAAACGCGACGGCGGCCACCGGTCCAGATCCACCGCTACCCAGGCCGAGCTCTTCTCTAATCTTATTCGCCGGGCGTCGGGGACAGCAAGCGGCGAGGAGAGCAGCTGGAGTGGAGTCGAAAGTGACGCGTTTTTAGTTGCCAGAATAAAAAGATACTTGTACTCCGTCCAGCGACACTGTCGAAGACAAGCAGCTAAGACAGCGAGTGGATGCTAGAGACAGAAGGAGGCAGCTTGCTGCTACTGCTGTTTCCTGCCGCTCTGGCGTTTCCTTTGCCGTTTGGGGATTGGGCTTGAGTGGATGGCGCCAGAAGTGGCAAGGTCGAAACAGACGGGAGACGGGAAAACGAACGAATCAGGGCGCACTGGAAATAAGGTGTGCCGCAAACACGGTAAGATGTAAAACAGGGCTTGGAGAAATGAAGGCAATGGAGAAGGGAAGAACAAAGAGAGAAGAAGGCTCGGGAATGTATCTTACGATATCGTAAAAGTATGTAGTTGTTTTGTTGCTATGTATGCAGCGTGTTTTGTTGACATGGACGGCAGGCGCGTACGTACAGTAGCACTATTACGGAGTACCAACATAACAAAGAAGCCTCCAACTTCCCCACACGTGCAAGACAGCGCCTAAGCTGCTAGTGCATGCCTTGGGGATACGATGTTCTCGTGTAGAGCTTCCATGTTCATCATGTCTATAATAGCAATTCACCACATGGGACAGGAGAGCGAAATATCGACGCATTCGGCGCATGCGCCTCTGCGCAAAAGGGTGCGGAAATTAATACCCGCCGCCCTGTCTCGTGCAAGAGAGACAGCCAGCGAGCCGTGTGCGCATAAAGGCCAATTTACGTGTCTGCCGCCCCTGGCCAATCATTTCCCAAAACGCTGGCTGAGCGTTAGTATTGAACGGGTTAGTCCGTGGATCTGCCCGCTTTGTAATTCTCATTCGCCACACCTGAATCATTTTATTGTGGCTGGTGCAGGTTTGCATCGACAACTCTTTCCAAGAACATCATGGCAGACCCAGCAGAGCCAGCACAGACCACGGCGGCACCGGTTGCGCCCATTGCGCCGGTGCTCTTCAAGGCACGCGGCCGCGGCCGAGCCAAGGCCAACATGCGCAAGCGGTCGCCGACACCGCCGCCGTCGCGGCCGGGCGACAGCGACAGTGACAGTGACTCGGGCGACTCGGACGGCGATGGTCGCGGCGGTCTGCGGGGCGTCAAGCGTCGGAAGCGCGGTGGCGTCGGCCTAGTCAGCGCATCGGCCGGGCCAGCAACGGGAGCAGAGACAGCAACGGCGACGACACCCTCGCTCGGACTGGAGCAGCCGCTGCACGTCACAGACCGCAGCACTCTCCTGGCCGGCTCGGACGCGGCGACGAAGCAGAGCCACCTGTTTGACGACGGAGGCCAAGCCAAGGCGAAGCCAGCCATGGCCGTGGCAGCCGGCGTGGGACCCTCGAGCCGCATAGTCGGCCCTGTCAAGGCCTCGGCCAACATCCGGACGATTACGATTACCGACTTCGCACCGGACGTGTGCAAGGACTACAAGCTGACGGGTTTTTGCGGTTTCGGCGACAATTGCAAGTTTCTGCACGCGCGCGAGGACTACAAGCAGGGCTGGCAGCTGGACAATGAGTGGGAGAAGGTGACCAAGGGCAAGAAGAACCTGGGCGGCACGGTGGTGGCGAGTGCGGACCGCAACAAGGCCGCCGCCAAGGATGAGGATGAGGACGACGAGGAAGCAATGCTGCGCGACATTCCATTTGCGTGCATCATCTGCCGGGAGGGCTACAAGAATCCGGTGGTGACGCGGTGCGGGCACTATTTCTGCGAAAAGTGCGCACTGACACGGTACCGACGCGACCCGACGTGCGCAGCGTGCAGCTCGGCCACCACGGGCGTGTTCAACACGGCGAAGCGGCTGAGCAAGCTGCTAGAACGCAAGCGGGAGCGGGCGGCGCAGCGACGGCAGGCGGCGATCGAGGCGGGCGAGGAGGTCAGCAGCGAGGACGAGGACGAGGAGTGAGGGTGTTTTGGACTGCTTCGAAAGAAGAAGAAAAGGAGTGTTGTGTTGCGGCTGTGCTGTGTTTGATTGAGCATTGGGAGGCGTTCCGGTCAAAATGGAGAGGCGTTGCATCTGTGGATCTGTGGATTCGCCATCTCCAATCTTGTGAGAGGTGCGATCTGGCTGCGCATCTGGCTGTGCATCTTGGTCTCGGTACTTTTGTAGTGATCTTGGTCTCTTGGGCTCCTGGTAGACAACCAACAATGGCAGTTTTTCCCCATGAACTTGAGACGGAAACACAATGGAGCACGTGCTAGGCGCACATGGCGCCGCGACGGTTTGGAAAGTGCAGCCTTGCGGCCCACAAGCCGCCCAAAAACCGCCCAAAATTAGCCTTGGGCCCGGTAAAACGGCCTCTTTGGGCGTAAGCGCGTAATTTCACGTTGGGTCAACGGTTGCGCCTACGAAACATGTTGCCTGGGCTGTGCTTGCATGCGGCGCTTCGCAACGGTGGAAAGCGGCCGTTTTTGGCGGCCAGGCACCTACCACACCTGCCGCACCTGCAGCAGTCAGCCGAGCAATGAAGCGAGCCAAGTGAAGAGGCCAACCGGCAACAGGCTGCAGCCGCCAGTCTTGCTTCACTGCAGGCCGAGTTTGGCCTCTCTGTTGGCCCTTTGCTGAGACCGCCAGTCAGACTGGCCAGAGGACTCCAGACCCGTTTACCCGCTGGCCAGTGAATGTGACGTCATGCTGTGTTGGACCGGAGGCCCGTTGGAAAAGCTCGCGCGTATAAGTAAGTCCGTCTTGCGGCTGTCCTTGCTTTTCTCACCACTCACCACTCACTTCCACTCTCCCATCGTCCTCACTTCCACTCTTCCATCGTCCTCTCTTCCTCTCTTCCTCTCTTCCATCGTCCTCTCTTCCATCGTCCTCTCTTCCATCGTCCTCTCTTCCACTCTTCCAGCTTTCCTCTTCCTCTCTTCCTCGACTCTTACCATCACTCTACTCAACACCTCTTACACCTCCACTCAACAACATGACGAGGCAAGCCACCCGCCACGCCGACCTCCGACTGACAGCTAACATTTCTGCAGAAATCTCTCCCACAGTCTGGCCTCGGCTGCCTCCCTCATGTCTGGTGCCAGCAACCCGTCCCTCCAGGAGTCGGTCACCTTTGACGATGCGGACTCGTGCACGGAGACCGCCAAGGGCCCGTCTCCGACCGGCTCCCGCGCCGGCTCCTGCATCCTCCCACTCAGCCCTAAGCCGTTTGCTGGCCGGCTGTCGCGGCCGATCTCGCCGGTGGTGCCCGAGTGCATGGCCGACTACCGCGCTCTCGGGCTCGGCTCTTGTGTCAACGATGAGGCCGATGACGAGGACAAACGCAGCAACACCAGCAACGAGGATGCCTTTCCCACGCCCATGACCGGCTGGACCGCCTTTCCCATCGTCCAGTCGCCCCTGGCCGGTTCGGTGGTCAACGACAACCAGAACGAGGCCGACACCACTGACGGCGTCCTCCCTGCAGTCAACCACCTCATACACCTTGTCCTCACCGGCCAGGACCGCCTCCAGGAGCGCCTCCAGAAGGACGGCGCCCTCCCTGCAGTCAACCACCTCATACACCTTGTCCTCACCGGCCAGGACCGCCTCCAGGACCGCCTCCAGAACCTGCAGGACTCTGTCCGTCAGCTCCACAACAAGGTCGAGCGGCTGGACCGCGGCATGGACGCCACGCAAAACGACATTGGGGCGCTGCGGAATGACGTGCGCGATGTGCTCGACTCCGCCGCCGACGCGGCCGACCACGGCGACTACGACAACTACGACAACTGCAACAACTACAACGCCCGCAACAACGGCTACTCGCCGGCGGGCCTGAACCGCTTTGATTCTCTGAGCCTGTCGCACCAGAACTACGGCTGCAGCTGCAGCTATTGCCACGCCGGCGGCCGCTCCGGCCAAGACGAGTCTGCCCAAGGGTCAACGGTTGTTGTCAATGTGACACCCCAGCCGCCAAAGAACGCCGCCAGATGCCAGGCCCGTGGCAACACGAACTATGGCCAGCGCAGACCCCAGCGCTTTCCGCGGATGCGCTGAGACCTAGCCAGACGGAGTTGACCTTGGGCTCCATAGAGTCGTGTGTGTGTGTGATGCGTGATGATCTGTAGACGCTGCTTTTTGTTTTTGTTTCAATACTGTCCGATAGTCAAATTCAGCCCTTGTCGAGAACCGTTCTGTTTGCAATGTTGGTAACCCCTCCTATCCAGAAGCCAGTGAAATAGATAAAAAACTGCTTGCGGGCACACCGTCCCGTCCGAACCCCATGCAAGACGAGAAGAAAAAAGAACAGACGGGGAAAAGCATCGGATACCGCTGGGTCCATACTCGTACATTGCTTTTGCCACACCCCCTCTCACCCCAACCGACGCCTGGGTATATGCACCTCTCTGCAAACCATGGTCAATCTCCCGTCCTAGTACGGAAACGCCTCCTCGATCATCCGGTTCGCCGCCGTCGTCATCCGGCTCTTCTCCTCCAGCGACGCGTACTGCAGGTCGTTGAGCGACGTGGGTGGCGGCAGCATCGCGTCGTCGTCCTCGTCGCCAAACACAATCGTCTCCAGCACCGTAAAGTCTGTCCAGTCGATCCGCGACACCGCGTCCTTTTCCACTTTTTGCTCGTGCTCCTCCTTCTGGCGTTGCGACTCCTCCCACTCGGCATAGGCAATCCGCTGCTTGGCCCGCAGCAGGATCGAGAACCGGTCGTCCACATTGTGCTGCAGCGACGCCATCCGCACCTCCGTGCTGGCCGGCTCGGCGCGGTCGGTCGTCTCCGGCTCCCTCTCCACCCTGTCATTGTCCATTGCCGCCCCCGATGTCCCCATGTCCTTGTTGATGGCCGCGTACTGGTCCACCATGCGCTGGAAGTAGGCGTGCAGCGAGTGGCTCGGGAGCAGAAACTGGAACTGCGGGTTGGCCACCTCCCGCCGCAGCAGGTCCTTCTGGAAGCTCTGCCCGTGCACGGCCACAAACGAGGCCGTCAGCCGCAGCACGTCCACGTCCTTTGCGTTTATGATGGGCACCCGCGCCGAAAAGCCATAGTTGGGCGGCTTCTCCGGGCCCTTTTCGGCCGCAGCGCCGCTTCCGTCGCCGCCACCCGCCGCCGCCTGCGTCTCGCCCACCCGGCCCGCCGCCACCGCCGTCACCCGGCCTGCCCGGTACTCCTCCTTGCGCCATTCGTAGTAGGCATTGTACGGGTCCTCCGCGCTCGTCACGAAGCTGAACCGTGGGTTGCTGCCGTGGTTCTCCCGCAGCCGTGCCTCGATGCCTGCACCGCCACGCACCGCATAGCCGGCCGTCTTCTCAATCACCTCGCGGATCTCGCCCGGCGGCGGCATGATCACGCCCTGAGGCGGCTTGATGCGGTCCAGCAGCGCTTGCGCCGCTGCGGCCGTGTTCGTCTCGGCGGCCGACATTGTGTGAAAAAGACTGTCGCGGTAGTTGGAGGCGTGCTGCAATCGAGGAGGACAGATGTCGTCGCTGTCGGAACAGCTGTCGAATTGGTGGGCTGCGGACGGGAGAATTTTGACCCTGCGCAGCGATGCCAAAATTACGAGTCACGTGACTACGAAATCACCCAAATGTCGCAGCACCCGACAAAGTATCTGCACTGCTGACGGTCCTGGGCGTCCTGGGTCTGGGACAACGGGCATATGAGCACGGGTGTGATAATTTGATCACTTCTACCGGGACTCGTGCTCGAATTTATTTGTATCATGTACGTTGTGTTGGCCCTACGAGTATTACTCGTACATTATCGAACTTAACACTGTAAAATACTAAAATAATTCGGTAACAGAATAACAAAATAACAATACAACTGTACCCTTGTATATATTTTCCTCCACCGCTCACTTGAACAACTCCCCAAGCAACCGTATTGCCTCATTTTCACAAGAATCGTATCATGAACTGCTATCCGAGTATTCGTACACGCAACACCGTCACAGAGGATCCTTCAGCCTTGTTTCCACTCATGCAGAAGCCCCACCTAACCCCCCAACACAGTGTGGTCGGGGTAATTCACCGCACTCTGCAGGTCCATAGAAGAGCCCGACGTCCTGAACGATTCGAGACGAAACAACCGCCACAGTACCCCAAAGTTCAGCCAGACCTATGAGACGGAAACGGGATGAGTGGTCGACATGTGGGTCGTCCAATGAAGGCTCTGGGCCGTGGAAAACGATAGCACGCGAGTGACAGACAACGGCGTAACAGTGTGCAAGCATTTGTCATACGCACTGTCAGAGCCCCACCAAAATCCACCCGAAGCTCTAGAGACTTTGGCCACGATCACGATCCCCTTTCCGAACGATTTCCCCCCCTCCACCGTCCGACTACGAGCCCTCTGCGCATCGTCCACGAACTTGACTCCGGGCTGTCTATTCTTATTTCCCGCCATCCGCGCTCGTTCTCCAACGCAACACCCATCACCGACAAAACGGCGTCTTCCGCGCACGACACATCAAACCCTCGTCCGGCCGCAGCCGGCGCATCATCGGGAGGATTCGCCGCCGCCGCCGCCGCAGCCCGAGCGCCGCGGGGCCTGTCGCCTACGGAGAGCCGTTTTTCTTCCGCCACCCCCACCGCCACCGCAGCCGCCGCGTCGCCGCCGCCGCCCCACTGGCCCATCATGCAGACGCTGCCAGACAGCCGGCCGCAGTCGTTTGACGAGATCTACGGCCCGCCCGAGAACTTTCTCGAGATCGAGGTGCGCAACCCGCGCACGCACGGCGTCGGCCGGCACATGTACACGGACTACGAGATTGTGTGCCGCACCAACATCCCCGCGTTCAAGGTGCGGCAGAGCGTGGTGCGACGGCGATACAGCGACTTTGAGTACTTTCGCGACATTCTCGAGCGCGAGAGCGCGCGCGTTACGATCCCGCCGCTGCCGGGCAAGGTGTTTACGAACCGCTTCAGCGACGACGTGATCGAGGCGCGGCGCGCCGGCCTCGAAAAGTTCCTCAAGATCGTCGTCGGCCACCCGCTGCTGCAGACGGGCAGCAAGGTCATGGCGGCCTTTGTGCAGGGTGTGTTGGATCCCCTCCCACATAGGATATCGTTTGTGCCATGCCTGCTCACACTCTACAGACCCGAACTGGGACCGCAACGCCTGGTGAGCCCTGGCCGTTGTTGGCCGTGGCTCGTCCGCCGTCACGCGTCGGCCGTCGACTGTCGACGACAGGATCCACGACTGGACCCACGACGGCCTGGCTGTATTTGGAGTGTTGGATGTTGCACATGTTCTGTTTTTTACTCTCGCCGATTCCCGCGCTTCCCGTGCTTCCGTTCGCTATTGGACCTCTCCGATGACGGCGGACCTGCCGCCACGACCACTGAGCGCCGCGGCCGTCCGCGCGCACACCGGAAGAGGAACTGGAATAGTATCTTATCTCGCGGCATTGGGGCTTGTTGGAGGATTTTTGGCGCTTTTTCCTGTGCTCAGCGGCTTTCTTCGTTCTCTATCTTTCAAAAGCGCGGGTATTTTTCCAGTGTATCTGCCAGTGGAGATCCCGCCCATCTTTTTTCGTCTGTTGCTCTTGGCTGTTGTCGGCCATGGATAATATGGGATGCACGCATTCCTACGAGGCCTCGTACTCGCGTTGCTGTGCTCTGTAAGATGTCTGACCTCGTCCGTAGGCCAGTCACGTGCCCGCTACGTCCAGCTGTGGCTCTAGCGCGACGTCACTGCGCAACGCCCAGCCAATCCACGCGGCCACTGCCCGCACACGGCTGAACGCCACCAGCCAGAGGACAACAATTGGGATCCAGCTAAGAGACCCCCAAACGACACCCACCGCATCGGCCGGCATCGATCCCGCCCACTTCACCGCCACCTTTTTCGTCTGGTGTGCCGCCCATCACAGACGCTTTTTATTCGCTTCTCTTTTCGTCTTTTCCCTTTTCTTTCTTCTCTCTCCTCTCGCTCTTTGGGCTCGACGGCAACCACACGCTCCTTTGGCCGTCTTGGACTGGACATGGCATCAGACCAAAGCGCCTCAGCCTCAGCCTCAGCGTGAGCGGAGCCGTGTGAGCCTGACGGATCGGCAGCGTGGGACCTCTCTTTCGGATTTCCCCTTATTTTTCTCTTTTCTTTGCTCCTCGTCCCCATGGGCCTCACCTACTTTCTCCTCGTCTACCTCTTTGGAGGCCTGACCTTTTTGCCGCTGCTCCTCGCGGCCGCTGTGTACGCGTGGACGACGCCGGTCGATGGGTCGGACGCGACGGACGAGGATGGCCTGGCACGACCGGGAGACGACCCAGTCGCCATCGAGACGGCGCGACGCGCGCACGAGAAGCTGCCGCCACCACATCCGCACCACCGACTCGAGCAGCACCACCACGCTGACGACGTCGCCACGGCCGGCCACTTTGCCGTCTTTCGCCACTATGTCGCCTCGGTCAACTCCAAGCCCGTCGAGGCCTCTACAATGGGGCCGCCCACGGTCGTGCCGCCCAGCCCGAGTGTGTACCAGACCTTTTTCCGCAACATGCTCAAGAAGAACAACGGCCCAGCGAACGCGGGAGGCAGCGGGTCTGGGACCAACAGCGCCGGCGGAGGCGGCAGCGCCAGCGGAGGCGGCGGCGCTGCGAACGGCGGCAGCAGCAGCAGCAGCGGCGACACGCTCTTTGGAACAAAAGACGCGACGGCGGCGATCGAGGTCAGCAGCGCGGCCAGCCGACGCCCCAAGAACGCACGCAACATGTTTTACGTGGTGCTGCGCCACGGCCACCTCATCCTGTTTGACGACGACCAGCAGGTGGACGTGCGTCATGTGATCAAGCTGGCGGACCACGACATTGACCTCTATGCGGGCGGCAGCGGCGAGCACGCACCGCCCGAGGGCGAGCTGTTTATCAAACGCAGCGCGCTGCGGTTGTCGCCGCGGCACCCGGAGCGGACGGTTGGCGCCCACAACGCGCCGGCGCCGCAGCCGTGGTTCCTGTACAGCGACAACTGCTCGGAAAAGGAGGACTTTTACTTTGCGCTGATGCGCAGCCAGGAGGCCGAGGGCATCCTGGCGGTACCACGACCGCGCACGATCGAGGTGCGACACCTGACGAGCCTGATGGAGCGGCTGCACGCGTCGGAAGAGGCGGCCGAGACCCGCTGGCTCAACGCCCTCATCGGCCGCGTGTTCCTCGGACTGTACCGCACGCCGGAGTTGACGGCGTTTGTGCGGCGCAAGATCGTGACCAAGCTGTCGCGAGCGCCGCGGCCGGCTTTCGTGGCAGAGCTGGCGGTGCAGCGCGTCGACCTCGGCACGACCACGCCGCAGATCACGGCGCCGCGGCTGCGCAGCCTCACGGCCGATGGCGAGTGTGTCGTCGAGGCCGACGTGCGCTATACGGGCCACTTTGGCATGGATGTGGCGGCGACGTTGCGCGTGACCACGCCCATTGGCACGCAGGAGGTCAAGACATCGCTCGCGGTGGCGTTGACGCGCATCGAGGGCCCTGTGCTGTTCAAGATCAAGGCGCCGCCCAGCAACCGCATCTGGTTCGCGTTCCGCCACATGCCCAAGATCGAGATGGAGATCCGGCCGATCATCCTGGCGCGGCAGCTGACGTGGTCCGTCTTCATCCAGATGATCGAGAGCAAGATCAAGGAGACGATCGCCGAGAGTCTCGTGCTGCCTTTTTGGGAGGACATGCCCTTTTTCTCGACCGAGCACAAGGAGTGGCGCGGCGGCGTGTGGCAGGAGGAGGATGTTGCGGCGGCGACTGCGGCGGCTTCGGATGCAGAACCGGAGGCTGGCGCAGCACGGCCAGCGACACCGGCTGAAACCGAGATGGACGTGACCGACCCTGACGTGGTGGCGGCAACGGCGGCAGCAGCGGTGGCGTCTGGAAGCGACGGGGCGTCGCCTGCGTTGATGCGGCTGCGGCGGTTGAGTCAGAACTTCAGCTCGCCGGCCATTGTGTCAGGGTCGCCGGGCAGCGCGACGACGCCCAAGAGCCGCCGGCCCCACGCTTCGAGCAACGGCAGCATTGCAGAAGTGGAGGTCGGCACGCCCTCACGAAAACGGTCGGAAGACAGCAGCTCGGTGATGGCGACGGCGACGACGGTCGAGGACGAGGACGAGACGCTGCCGAGTGTGCAAGAGGATGACGGGACGACGACGACGACAGCAGCAGCAGCGACGACAACGACGACGACGACGCCGCCGACAGTGACGCCGCCGACCACGGCCACAACGACAACGCCAACCATTTCGGCACGCAGCTCATCGACGTCGCTGGCCATCTCCTTGCCGTCCGAGACCCGCGAGCTGGCACCATCGTCCTATACGACAACGATCACAGGCGGTAGTGCCAACAGCGTCAATGGCAATGGCAACAACAAACGCAGTGCAGCTCTGGCTGCAGCCATGACAGGCGCAGCAGCGTCGGCCAAGCGCTGGGGCATCAATGCGCTTCAGCGACGGGCAGCAGCAGCGGCAGCAGCAGCAGATCGCAAGGCACGACAGGGTCTGGGCGATCGACGGACGAGCAGCAGTGGCGAGCCGCTGGACCTGAGCAAGCCGATTGGCGGGGGACGGCCATTACCGCCGCCGGGCGAGCCGCTGCCGATGCCGGAGGAGATTGCACGGGGACATCGGAGCTTGAGTCGAGACAGACGGCGGAACAGCGTGATGCGGAAGCCGGTGCCACCGCCACGACGACCGACCGAGACGGAAGTGGAGGGATCGAGGTGGGCGGGGTCGGTTGCGATGCGGCAGGAAGGCGAGGTGATGGTGTTGCAGGTGCCAGAAGACTCGGAAGACGATGAGGAGGAGGAAGAGGTAGACGTGGGAGATGGAGGAAACGAGGACGACGGCGAGGAGGAGGAGGAGAGAGAGAAGCATGAGGAAGAAAAGGAAAAAGACGACGACGACGACGACGGCATGGCAGCCTGGGGCATCGAAGAGACAGAGGAGGCGACGGACAAGACGGACAAGATGGAGACGACGAAAGCGGCCAAGACAACTGGAAAGGCAGAGACGACGACCGGACTGGATGGGGAACACGTGACGGACTTGTAGCAAGGAAGGAGCGGAGGACAGACGGGGCAATCTGGACGGGCAGACCAGTTCTGCTGGCGGTAATGGCGCAGAAATCGCGACAGTCAGCACAGCACGGAGTCCTGTATTCTGCAGCAGGGCGTTTTTGCGTTTTTGCGTTTTTGTTTTTTGGCAGCATCAGGCTTTTTTGTACAATACATACTATCCTACACGGAACGGTTGTCTAGGTTGTTTAGGTCCAAGTGTTCAAGTTAGGCGGCATCGCCAGCGGCCGGCATGAGCAGTTTCCGACGAGGACGGTCGGTTTCGGAGCGGTCGTCGCCGTCGTGGTGGTCGTCGCCGTCCCAGTCGCCGAGGCGCTGGCGTTCGGCGCGGTCCCAGGCGGCGCGGCCGTCGGCGCCGGTGCAGTAGCTGTTGCGGACGGCCGAGTGGCAGCAGGCGTAGCCCCAGGCAAAGTCGTGCCACCAGCTGCCCCAGACGGCCGTGTGGTTGCGCGGCAGCACGTCCTCGGCGTATTTGGAGCGGTCGGAGCGGACGGCGTGCGTGCGGACCTGGCCGGCCTCGTCGTACTCGACAAAGGATTCCGAGGCGGTGGGCGGCGGCAAGAGGGCGGGGGCATCGCTCTTGTTCTCGCCAGACTTTTCCGTAGTGTCCACAACCCCGTACTTTTCCCGCATCAGCGCCGCCAGCGCCGCCTGCTGCTCCGACACCTCGGCGGCGGCCTCGCGGCGGCGGGCCGCCGCCGCCGTCGGGTTGGCCTGCAGGTGCAGGCTGGCGTCGCCGGTCTGGTCGTGGGCCTCCCAGGCGTAGCGCTCGTCGCGGGCCATGGCGGCGGCGTCGCCGTCGGACCGGGCAAAGTTCTGCTCGGCAAACAGCCGCGCCGAGTCGTCCAGATACGCGCCGCCGTCCACCACTTTGCGCCGCTTGGGGTCGTACTGCGCCGAGTCCGGGTCGAGGTTGACCAGATAGCGCGCCGTGTCCTCGCGCATGCGCAGGTCCGCCGCGCCGTTGGTCCGCGACACGCCCATGTCCGCGTCCTCAGAATACCGCGTGTCGTCGCCTTCCGTGGCCGCTGTGCCCGTCGCCGTCTTGCCCTCCCCCCCCGTCTCCCCCCCTCCCTCGCCGCCACCACCACCACTGCCCATCCCCCCCAGCCGCCGCCGCGCCTCGCTCAGCCGCGCCCGCTGTGCCACCATGCCCGCATATTCCTGCGCGTCAAAGCCCAGCCACCGGTCCCGCTTCGCGTCCCACCCCAGCCGCACGTCCTGCACCACCTCGTCCGCCGCAATGTCCTGTCCCGTGTGCTTGGCCAGCCGCGCCCGCGGCCGCTGCAGACAGTCGCGCTTCGCGTGGCCCATCGACCCGCAGTTCTCGCACGCCCCCTTGCGGTACTTGGTCGCCGCCACCCCCTTGGTCCGCCCCCGGTCGTACCACCCCGTCTCCTCCTCCCGCTTGCGCAGCCGCTGGTGCTCCAGGTAGTCGCGCTGGCCCGCCGTGCCCGCCCGCGTCGCCCCGTCGCCATCGCCGCTGCCGTTCGTCCCGCCCGCACCGCCCGTGCCGCCCACCCGCAGCACCGCCTTGTCTGCGCCCGCCGCCCCCTCGTCCTCCTCCTCGATCGCGTAAAACGGTCGCTTCGTGATAAACTGTGGAATGTAAATGTTCTGCTCGCGCGTCGCCGGCGCCGACATCCGCGACCCGCCCAGCCGCTCATCCCGCTCGTCGGGCGACTGCCGTCCGAGCATCGACATCGTGGCGGTTGTTGCAAGGTGATCTTCTTGGACCGTTCTCTTGTCGCCTTCTGACAGCCTGCTCCAGCCCAAATATTCTACGCTTGCTGACACACGATCCCTTATCGCTTATCGCCAGAGTCCCAATTTGTGCACGTGCCAGCTGGTCGCAACCGCGCAGCCGCCACCCCACTGAGATCCGGGCCGCGCTCGCATTCTGCCGAGATTCACCGCCCAAATATATCCAAACTACGAGCGACCTCTCCCGCTTCAGAAACGCCTCTTTCTCTCTACGCCTCGCCTTGCCCTCTCCCGGCCATGGCTTCCGCCGCCTCCTCCAAGACCCGCGTCCGCGGCATGATCCTCACGGTCGGTGTTGCTGCCATCACCATGGTCGGTACCTTTTACGGCGCCGGCCTCAAGTCTGACCAGCAAGCGAAAGAGGTGGGCTTCGAACAGAGTCCTCCAGTCGTCTCGGCCCGTCGCTAACCCTCCAATCCTCCCCTCTAGAGACGAACACTGTCTTCTGCCACAGCCAACGCAGCCGCCTCCGATGCTGCCGCCGCCGCCGCCCGGGACGAGTTCATTTCCGCCCTCCAGACCCGCCGCCATGCCCTCCAAATGGCCAAACAGACGTGGGAGAAGAAGGCTGCTACCCTGCACGATCGTATGGAAGCCAACCGCGCTGCTGCCGCTGGTGGACCGGAGAAATGAGTGCCCAAAGACGCACATCTCACTGCCATCAGATAGCACCAGAAAGCACCCGAGAGCCTCGCCGCTTCGGCCCGACGGACCGGCAGAATTGGGGCGGCTCTGCACTCTACTACCGTCTACGGTAGACATGCAGTTCATACACTCCGGCTGAGACCTGGGCAGTTTACGGCAGCCTTTGCGGCCAACCCTTATGACCGCCCTTCGTGGCCACCCTTCACAGCCACCCGACACGACTTGGTCCAAAGTTCACATGGCCAATTATATTGAATAAAACACCATTCGCCCGTCCATCCACCCGCGAGATCTCCGTCTGCACCCAACGCAACGCAAAACCACTAAATACATGCTGTCCAAATAGCCAGCCACAAAACCTTGCCACCACCGGACAGAGAGTTGATTTCCGTCCCAGAATAGTCAAAAAAACATAGCAATAAATGTCCCAGCCAGATGCTGTCAACGTAAGATACTCCCAGCTCGCCTGCTGCTTCAGGCCAGCTCCGTGCCATCGGACGCCACATGGATCACGTCCGCCGCCGACGCCGGCACATTACTGCCGACCTGCGGCTGCTGCGTATTCGCCACCGGCGCCAACTTTGGTGCGTTCTTCGATCCTCGCGGCCGTCCGACCGGTCTTTTGCCCCCGGGCACACCCGTCGCTTCCACAAACTTGATCTTGGCCATGCCCGCGCTCTCTGCCGGCTTGACCTTGGGTGGCCGCCCGGGCTTTCGCCGCGGTGGTTCCGTCACAGGAAAGTTGAGTTTCTGCTGAATCAGCTTCAACGGCTTGCCCGCCACCTTGGTCGGATCCAGCGAGTCCTTTGCCGCTTTGCCTGGCCCGCGGGCCGCTGCCTTGGCCATGCCGGCTCGCTTCGTCGCCGCCGCCGCCATAGTCGTCGCTCGCTTCGCCATGGCCGACTTGGGCTTCGCCTTGTTCACCGCTTGTGCCGTTTTCACAGCCTTGGCTGCTTTGCCCGCTTCCTTGGCCGCCTTGACCACCTTGGCCGCCTTGGCCGCCAGCGCTCGCGCCATCGGAGTCGCCTGCAGTCCCGATGCCGTCGGACTCGCCTCGGCTGCCGGTGGCGTTGACTGCTCGGCCACATCCGCGTCTTGGTCCTTTGCTTTCCTCTTTCGAGGCGCTGCTGCATTGGCTGTGTTGCGCTTCCGTGCCGCAGCACCACCTGCCGGCTTGCCCGCCTTCGCCGCCTTCAGGCCCCGAGCCGTCTTATTGACCTTGACCGCCTTGGACGTCTTGACGAGCTTCCCCGATTTGGCCGCTTTCCCGACTTTCGTCGCTCTTGCTGATTTCGCTGGCTCCGCTGGTTCCGCTGTCGTCTTGGCCGTCTTGGTCGTCTTGGCTGCCTTGGCTGCCCGGGCCGCTTTGGCTGCCCTGGCCGCCTTCATCACCTTGGCGACCCTCACATCCTTTGCCGTCTTAGCAACGAGCGCCGCCAGCGCTGCCTTGGTTGTGGTCACCCTGGTATTCGCTGCCGTCTGGCCCGCCTCCACCGCCCGTGGCCGCCCAGGTCCTCTCTTCGGCACGTTCGACTCGCGGGCTATTTTTGTTGCAGGACCGCGGGCAGAAGAATCGTCATCTTCGCGGTAGGCATCCAGCTTCCGCTTGCCAAGCGCCGTGCCCGTCTTCTTTCCCTTGTCGGCCTTGGCCTTCTCCGCCACCGCCTTTTCAGCTGCCTTGAAAAGAGCCTTGTCGCGCTTTCGGGGGCCGAGAATGCCACGGCAGTTCTCGCTGCCGCAGAGACACGTCTGGACGTTCTTGGAAGAGTACGGATCAAAGTTGTAGTCGTACGTCAGCTCCTCCCCCGTCATGATCGGTCGGTCTCCCGCAAACAAGGCAATCCGCGGCTGTCCCGAAACAATCCACTTGATCATTCGGCAATTGGGAGAGCAAGAGTGGTTGACGAAACGAGCGACACTACCGCTGGTGCCGTCAATGATCAGAGACTGGTCGAAAGACATGAGATAGTAGCACTGCAGAGGACAGTCAGCAAACGGAACGCGAGCATACCATCGTCCATATTGGAGCGACGTACCGCATTGTTCTTGTACAGCTCATTCATCCGCCGGTCCGACTCCTCTTCCGTGATAATCTCGCCAATGTACTCCATGATGATCTGGCCAGGCCTGAAGCTGCGACTGGCACGAATGCCGTGCCCACGGTTGGGTGTCTTGAAGACTTCCACGCCAATGTGATAGGGATTCTTTGACGCCGTGCGCTCCGACAGGCGCTGGAATTCGCGATTGCGGCATCGTTCCGGGCCGACGTTGCAGTTGGTGTCATCGCACTCATATAGCATGATGCGGTTCTGGCAGTCCTCGTCGCAGCCCGTCTCGCGCTTGCAGACACACTTGGACGAAAAGTCGTCAAAGTCGGGGTTCTTGCGCCAAATGGCGTGTGCATCTCCGACAAAGCGATCTGCACTGTCAATACCTTTTGAAATACACGTAGAATCACGAGTGGCTCACTCTTGCTAAATCGGCCGTACTTGACCGGCTTTGGTTGGCCAGGCGGCAGCGGGTTGAAAACGTCATAAGGCATTTGAAAGTCCCGGCCATGGACCAGGAGCCGCATCCCGGTAAATATCGGCATTGGCAATGTCTTGTTTACCGGGTACTTCTTTGTAAGTTCGGGCAGCGTTGCCAGCTGCCTCTTTTCCCCCGCGTTCAGGCCCATGGACGGGTCTTCGGGCATGGGCTGGCCAGCGTAGAGACCCTTGTCGAGCCACTTCTTGACGCGCTTCATGACCGGTCTGTCTTCCACCTGACCCTCCTCGTCCTCTGCGTCGGCCCCTCCAGCACCTTGGGTGGCGCGCTTGCGTGGTGAGTCGCCGTTTGTCTCGTCGCCATCGCGAGGGGCCGGTCGTGCCTTGGAGACCAATGGCTCTCCAGCAGCATTTGCAGGGACGTACTTTCCGTTGCTCCAGACAGTGTAGACCACGGGGTCATCGTCCACATGCGAGTACTCCTTTGTATCTTGGAGACGCCGAAGTTCACGAGGAATCTTGGCTTTCCTGTCCTGCAGACGACGCGCGCGCTTGCCCAGCGAGGATGGTGCATCGGCGTTCGGAAGTGGTGCGCTGGTCACGTCCGATAGACGCGTGACGCGCCTTTCGATAGGTGGGCGCTGCGCAGCCTTGGCCTTGGGTGTTGCTGGCTTCGTTGCTGTCTTTGTCGCCGTCTTGGCCGCAGACCTGGCAGCCGCCGGCGACTCCTGTGCCGGTCGCACCGTGCGCGAAACCCTCGCGGACCGGCGCGCAGTACTTGTCGGGGTTGCCGACTGTGATGGTTGTGGCGGCTGCGCGACAGCATCGTTGGATGCCCGGCGGGGGGATAAGCGGCGGTCCTGGCCTGTGGGTGGTTCGTCCGCAGCATCTTCCACGGCCTCTTCGGCCTCTTCGGCACCGGTAACGGCACTCGTGCTCTCGTGGACCCCAGTCGCCTCGGCCATCTCGACCGATGTGACCGTCTCCGAATCGAGCTCCATGGGAGTGGTGATGCTTTCCTCTGGGTGCGAGATAGGGAGTGGCGCGATTTCGACGTCGACAGGCTCGATGAGATCGGCCACGCGCAGCACCGACGTGCGCGGCTGGGGCGGGGTAGCGAAAGCGAGCGCCTGGGCGTGGGCGCTGACATGGGGCGCGTCCATGGCAAGGTCGACGGCTGCGGTGGTGGACTGGGGAGACCAGCGGCGCGGAGTGGCGGCGAGCGAAAAGGGAGTGGCGGGCATGGTGTCAGACAGGATGGTGACGGAGGCGACGGTGGCGCCGGCGGCAGAGAGGGCCATTAGGACCTCATCTGCCTCGGGTTTGGCCCGGCGCGAGGCATTGGAAAAGGTCGAGGCGGGCGTGGATTTGGCGGTGGACTGGTGGGAATCGGTGAAGACGGGGACGTCTGAAATGCCCGTTTCGGCTGGGCTCTCCTCCTTGAGAGGCATTGACGCCGGAGGTCTGTCCCGACGCGTCAGCAGCTGCGCGATGGGGGTGGCGAGCATAGAAAACATGGTGGTGGAACTGGGGAAGTTGGGCAGATCAAAGTGCTTTGCAGGAGTGGATTTGGCATCAGGCGGTTGGCGACCGCCGACGTGTTGTCGACCGTGTTTGTCTGGTAGAGACGCGCAAACGTGCCGGCTCTCACGTGTGGCAGCAAAGAAAGATGCGGACGTGTCTCGAAAGAGGCAGTTTCTTTATCCACAAGGTTTGCCGGCCAAACGACGCGTCTCAGCCAGGCGGGCGTGGTGGCACGCACGGAAACGGGAGGGGCAAAACAAAGCACGAATTAGGGCAGCGGGCGAGGTGTCTGTATACGAGAGCGAGGAGGGAGGGACGGCAAAGGAACGGCAAAGGAACGAGGGAGAGGACAGGGAGAGAGGCAGTAGAGAGGGTCACGTACACGAAGAAACCCCGTGCGATTGGGGGTGTTGGGGTATAACCGAGAGTGAGAAAAAAGGGAAGGAGCAGGTCGGCTGGGCGCAAGGGTGTATTAGAAGAAATGGAAGGAGGCTAAATGGGGAACTGGGAAAGGGGAACGCCAAAAGAGGGAAAGGAAGGACGCCAATCCGCGGCGCGTCAACAACGGGGATCGTAGGAAGGCGCGGGAGCTTAATGCATTACACGTGCTGCTGTCTAAGCACGAGCGCAGGAAATGGTGACGAAGGTGTTGATGGCGCGGTCTGTGTGTTCTGCGTGTTCTGTGTGGCTTGCGCGCGTTGGTGCAAGGGAGGTTAGGCGGAGGGAGGAAATTGCCGGTGTGGCTGGAAATGGGGAGGGCGAGGCAGGAAGGTGCCTTATTACTGCCGCGAATGGGACTTGGGCAGGAGCGTCTTTGGCAGGCCGTCGGGCGACGCGAGAGGAGGCGGGCAGGGAAGAGGCGGGATCGTACCGGCGGCGCAGACGGGGTGAGAGACAGGGACACACGTACAGTTTGGCAGTCTGGCAGCTTGCAAGTCTGACGGTCTGTCGGTCTGGCTTTTTGTGAGTCTGGTCTGGATTTCTGTCGGGCCTGGTGGACTGCCTTGTGGATTCTTGTTTTGGGCCGAATCTGTCTCCGGTTGCCTTTTTTTGCTTTTTTAGAAAAGGGGACGGGATGCAGCCCGATGCAACACTCGAAAAGTGAGAGGTGAGTGATACGCGGCGAATGCTGGACGGACGTTGATGGAAAAGGGGGGTGAGAGCGAGAACGATGGCGAGAAGAAGAACGCACGGCAAAAAGACGGCTGCCAGCGGGCCGTGTTAGCTCGGCGGGACGAGTGAGAAGGCGAGCCCTGGGCACCGTCGTGATAATTTACAGCGACCGCCTTTGGGGGGCTGTCTTTTGGAGTTTACCAGTCCTGCCTGCTGTCTGCTTGTCTGTTCTCTGGGCTTGTTTTTTCTTCTTTCCTTGCTTTGTTTCCTTGCTTCTTTCCCTTGCTTCTCATCCTTGCCACCACTTACTTCTTCCGTCAGCTCCTTGTGCCTACTGTGTCTACTCCATCCGTCAGCTCGTTTCATCTGACAAAGTGGCTGGCAAACTGCATGTGATCCTTCTTAGTACGGCCTCTGTCAGCCAGCAGAGGCCTCGCGACATTTTTGGGGGCCTTTGAGGGCTAGGAAGGCCTCGCACCCAACGCGGCTGGACGGCCTTGGATTCGGGCTCTGATTATGCCTCACTCCACATGATCCAGATCTTGGCCGAGACCACCTACCTCGATCCCACGATGTAGAAACTAAACCGAACAAACGTGCCGCCATGGCCATGATGTAAAAATATCCATGGTCGCGGAGATCAAGCGTCTCCGTCATCCATTTCCATTTAAATGCCCGCCGGTCGATGCCATCCGAAAATGCGAGGTTGGGACTACGCCTACCGCATCCCGGCTACGTGGGTCGGCCGACGCCTATCACGCCCACAGGGGACGGCCAAGAGAATCGGCGACCCATGTTTACCGATTCTTGACTCGGAAAAACTATCAATATCGGGATGACTTGGACTGAGGCATAACAGTCGCATAAGGCCTGGCGATGTAAACACAAGCGTGCCCGGTAGAGACGTCCATCACGATTCACAGAAAGAGGCCGCAATCACCTCCTGAATTAGCAGGACGGAGAGGCTGCTCACTTGAAGCGAGGCTAGAACCTGTAGCTGTTTCAGTGCTCGTTTTCTTTTTCCTTGGGATGTCTGTGTCAAGGACTGTGAATCCTAACCTGGAAGTAGAGGCGCAGCCCACCACCCTTTCATCACGACAATACGCATTCAGACCACGGATCTCCCGGAAATAGTTGCCCAGTAATACATAATATGAGAGCTTGCAGCCCAGAGCTGTTTTTATTCACATCTAAACTGCGTCTGCAGCCAAGCAAACCCCCCAAACATAGCATCCAGCAGCCTTTACAGGTCAGACTTTCACACGATAAAAGACAGAGGAAGCCAAGAGACTCGTAGGAAACTCCAAAACGAGAAATAAACCGAGTGTCACATAGTTGGCATGTCTCCCTTTGCATTCGACGGCTTCCAGGTTATCATGGCCAACGAGGTGGCGAGATATCGGCTGGTCAGCTCTGTTTTTAATGGTGCCACATCACAAGAAGCCATTGCTACACGAATTCTCGTGGCTCATCATCATTACTATGGCTTTCTCGTCTTGAAAAGAATGCGCCCGAATATCTCGACATGGGAAATATGAGGCCGTAAATAAGAAAGATATGTGTTTCCGAAAACAGAAGAACATGTCCTTCCATCTTGTGTCAGTCGCCACGGCTGACGTCTGAAAATTCCGACGAGCACTGCAAAAACAGCCACCGCCTGAGCCAATGAAGAGCAGTGAAAAAAGTCGGGATGCTGTCATCTCCAGCTTTGGCTGCCACCATGGTCGCTGGCGATCACGGCCCGAATTAAATTTAATCGCAAAACAATGGCCAAATTCCCCACACCCTCTTTTTGTGCCCCACCAGAGAGTCCGAAATCCAGAGCAGCTGCGATTTTTCCGCTGGAACGCCGACGACCTCACGACCACGCCCGATCTCGCGAGTTTTTCTTTTCTGTCCTCCCCGATCCACATCCTCTACAACATGTCCACTCCATTTCGCGGCCGGTACAGCCCGGTCGCGCGGGGCGGCAGCAGCCGCGGCGGCTCCTCGGGCGGCCGTGGCAATGGCGGCGGCGGCCGGGGTGGCTATGCCCGCGGCGGTGGTCGTGGCGGCGGTGGTCGTGGCGGCGGCGAGGGTTTCGAGGGCGGCGAGGGCGGCCGGGGCGGCGGCCGGGGCGGCGGGTTCGGGCGCGGACGCGGCGGGTACGAGGGCGGCCGCGGTGGCGGGTTTTCGCGTGGCGGCGGCGGCGGCTTTCACGAGCGGGAGCCGCCTGCCAAGAAGGAGAACATTCTGAACCTGGAGCAGTACCTGGACCGCGAGATCTACATCAAGTTCAATGGCGGCCGCGAGGTCTCGGGCGTGCTCAAGGGCTTTGACCCGCTGCTCAACATGGTGCTGGACCAGGCGCAGGAGAAGATGCGGAGTGCGTTGCTGTCCATCCCCTCCCCCCCCCCGTGCGTCGCCTTCTCTCTAACGCGAGTTCACAGACGCCGAAGGCGAAATCAAGTCGCGCTCGCTCGGCCTTGCCGTCATCCGCGGCACCCACATCACGACGCTGTATCCGGTCGAAGGCAGCGAGGAAATCAGCAACCCCTACCTGGCAGCCGAAGAGACAGCCGACACGCCGGCCTACCAGTACACGCCCAAGGCGGAGGAGGAGGAGGACGAAGAGTGAGCGTGGGTCGCGGTCGTGTGCCATGGATACAAGCCAAAAAAACGCAAAAAAGAAAACATGAAGAAAAGACGGCAGGACGGCAGGGCGACACGTGTCGAATACGGCGCGTGCCCCAGCATAGACCGCCCGGGAGACGGTTCGCGGAGGCGCCCGGCGTACTCTTTCGGCTCTGTTTTTGTGGCTTGTCTGGGAGTGGGATTGATTCTCTGGAGCAGTTCTGCCAGTAGAGGACAAAATGAAGCTGTCGCGGTCCCAAGCCGCCCCAACGGGATTGTTCACGTTTTCCATTTGTTTTAGTATCAGTTGCTATAGAGTATTGGCCCGTCCGCCGTCTTCTCGAGAAAAGGGCGGGCAGACGGACAAAGGCAAAGGCAGAAAATGCAAAAAACGAAGCGCACTGCAGTCGACGGCATGGTTCCCTCATTATCCAACGTTGCCAGCGTACCCTGGCAGATCTCGACCGGTCCGCATCCTCGCCTCGCGCCCCCTCTTGTCACTGGCCTCGCCCTCCTCGCCTTGCCCCGCTGTCGAGTTCTCTTCTGCCCCTCTGCTCCGCTGTTCCTCGTCTCCTTCTTCTCTGCTCCTAGCGCCGACCCGCCCGCACCAAATCGTTAAACGACCGCTGCACCATCTTGTTCAACTCCTTGTACGTCACAAACAGGTTCGTGCGGCCGTCGCGGCTCGACAGCCGCACCACCTCGTTCGACCCCGCGTCGACCTTGTTCAGACACGAGAGCATGTGCCACACGTCGATCACGGGCCGGCCGCTCTCGTCGACCTGGTGGAAGACGTAGTCGCGGAAGAGCTTCAGCGGGTAGCGCGACCCGTGCTCGGACCAGGTGGCGTCGCGCTGGTAGTTCTCGCGCTCGTTGATGGTGCCGAGCTTCAGCAGCATGCGTGCCACGCGGCCGTTCTCGACCTCGCGGTACAGCTGCGACATCAAGCCGTCGTTCTCCTGCAGCGACATGTCGTAGAAGCGCGTCATCTGCACGGCGATGCCGGTGACGAGGGCCTCGATGCTCTTGGGGGATGTGCCGACGGCCGGCGTCGCGCCCGAGGCTGAGGCTGAACCCGACCCTGAGCCCGAACCTGAGCCTGAGCCCGAGCCCGAGCCCGATGCAGACACAGACCCGGACCCAGAGCCTGGCGAGCCCGGGACGCCCGGCTGTACTGGCGGCGCGAGCAGCCAGGCCACGGCCGTCTTGAGCTCGTGCGAGTAAATCTCGGGAATCTGCTCCATGGGCGCGTAGGGCGGCCGCAGCTCGCTCGGCGGAGTGTACGTGGCAAGGGCCAACATGATCTCGCCAAACTTGATAAAGTCGTCTTGCTGCAGGTCGGCCACACGCCGGGCGGCGTCGTAGTTGATCACATCCTGCACGGCGCAGCCGCTCAGGCGGATGCGGTTCTTGCCCGTGCGGATGATCTTGGTCAAGTCCAGCGACCGGGCGGCCAGGCCGGCGGCGTGGATGGCGCGCAGTGCATTCGTAATCTGCACAAAGTAGCCCCAAAGGACCGTTTCCTGGATGGTGACGTTGCCGCGCGGCCGGTTCTGGCCGAATGTGGGAAAGTGATACTGCATCAGCGTGACGGAGAGCGGATAGTAGTCGGTCGCGAAGACGACGGAGCTGTCGCCAAAGGTCCGCGTGGTAAAGGCCTCGTGGACCGTGACGACGCTGCCGCAGCTGACACGCCGCCAGTCACGGGCCGCCCGGAGCGCGTTCTCGTTGCTGACCCGGAAGTTCTCCAGCCGCCGCAGACAGTAGTGCTTGCCGTTCTTGCTAGAGACGGCCTTGTATAGCCATGTGATGCGGCCAAACGACCCGGCCACCTTATGGCTGTTGGTGTCGAGCGGCGACAGCGAGTGGTAGCTCTCGACGTTGACCGACACTGCAGGTTAGCGACAAGGCGGGCAGCAGCAGGAGCAGTAGCACGTACAAGTGAGGGCCGCCTGGTTGCCGGCGCGGGACTTCATGTGGATGTCCTGGCGCAGCTTCTCGGGGAGGAAGAAGTCATGCGCGGTGCGTTGGCGGGGGAGGAGGTCCTGGCGATGGGGGGCTTGGGGGAAGTAGAGGTGTTCGTTGAGCTGGGGGCGAGTGAGTGACAGAGCGAGAGAGCCGAGCAAACAGAGGAACAAAGAAGCATGGCCAGACATAAAACGCGCGCGGCGAGACCAGAGAAAAAAGAGATGGAAAAAACACCTACCGGCTGATGCTGCGTCCCAAACGGCGTCTGGCCCTGGAAATAGGCCGTCCCTTCCCGTCCCGGTCCTCCGGCCGCGTATGGGTTGAACGGCGCCACGCCGGCGCTGGCCACACTGTATGATTCGTATAGCGCGGCCGGATCGGTGCCGGGCGGTAGGGCATAGGCGAGGCCACCCATGGCGAGGCTGGTCATGTTGGCGGCAGCCGTGGCAGCAGCAGCAGCAGCGGCGGCGGCAGCGGCAGTGCTCCCGCGGCCGCCACCATGGCCGGTGCTGTCGACAGTGGTGCTGCTGTTGGCCGTGGTGCCACGCGAGGGTCCGGTGGGAATGACGACGGGGTTGGCCAGGGCGGGTCCGGTGGGGATGTGGACGTGGGCGGAGGTGGACGACGACGGCTGCTGGGCGGCTGTGGCAGAGGCGGCGGCAGAAGAGGCGGTGGCAGCAGCAGCGGCATTGGAGCCAGCAGCGGCAGACTGGTGCTTCAATTCCGGCGAGGCGTGCAGACTGTGGATGGGGGCGGACGAGGCCAGCGAGGACGAGGGGGCGGTGGGCGGCGGGACAGCCTGGGCGCGGCCCTGGGGCTTGAACTCGATGGCCTGGGCGACGTTAAAGGGCGAGCGATCGCCGCGGGGCTGGAACTCCTTGGCCAGGGCGACGTGGTAGGTGGGCGGGGTGCGTTCGGCGGAGCGCGGGACAAACTCGCGCGCAGTGGCCACATTGAAGGCGGGGGGGTCAGGAGACGCGGCGGTGGAGCTGCTGGGGGCGAGCGAGGCGGCGGACGGACGAGGCGTAAAGGGCACGCTGGCGGCCTGAAGCATGGTGGCGGTCTTGCGGCGAGGCGAGGGTCCGGCCGGGGTGAAGACGGGCGAGTCCCCGTTTAGCGTTTTCTTGGCCGAGGAGGAGGAGGCCATGGTGTCCGGGCCGCGGGCGCGGGCGCGCTCGTGGCGGTGGTCGGCGGCTGGGACGACGACGCGGGCGTGTTGACGGTTCCAAGGCGCATCGGCTTGGCGTCGTGCCGGATTGGGCGATGGAGATGGCGGCCCGGAGCTGGTCGTCGTCGTCGTGGTCGTCGGTGGGGGGTGGGGGGAGCGCGGTGGGCGACGGCGACGGCCGCGTCGGGACGCGGGGACGGAGGCCGTCGTTGTGCCGGTGGAGGAGAGAAGACGGGACAGTAAAGGGGCCAAAAGGATGCGAAAAGACGAAAAGGACAAATTGGAAGGAAAATATGGCCAAATGGCCAAAAGGGCAAGAGGGCGAGGGCAGATTGACAGAAACGGAAAGAGGCTCGAGTCGGGCAACTCTTTGTTTCCTTCCCCCCCTGGCTCGTGCGCAGGGTCAGTTGCGGGCGGCAGGCGTTCCTTGGAGAGCTTCAGCAGGGCGCAATCGCGTTGTGGCCATGTCTCTCGCGTGCGGGCGGCGCATCGCAGGGGGTTCGCAGAAACCAGGGCAGGACAGGGCAAGAAAAAGCAAAGGGGGACCCGTTGGCAAGGCGTCGCGAAGGCTGCCCAGTAGTGGTCTTTTTCTGGCTCGCACGCTCGATCGACGCAACTGGCGTGGGAAAGGGCGAGCGCGGCGGATTACGTAAATACCCCACCGCCATGTAGCCGCTGGGCAACAGCGCCTACGGAGTACAGTATGATGTCGATGGAGCTACGAGTACGGAGTACGAGTACGAGTACCAAGTAACAATACGCCACAGCACAGCCACACCAGCCGCAGTTCGGTCCAAGCTGGCCTGATGAGAGGAGATCCACCCCAACTCGGCCATGGTCCAGCATCCAAGCTTCTCTCACCTCAGTCCGATGGGGTGTCTTAATGAGAGCCCTCGCCACGCCAACGTCCGCCGGCCTGACAGAGCCTGCAGTGTGCGCCTCCGTTGGTTTCGCTAAAGCAGCTGTACCGGCCCGCTCGGCCATCGTCATCGCGTCTCCATCGACGACGCTTTAGCCTTCCTCCCGCCTTTGAGCCCGTGCCTCGACGACCATGGCCACGCCCGCCGCCACGGCCAGTCCGCTGTCCCCCTCCGAGCAGGAGTCGCTCGAGCAGCTCGTTACCATTACCAACCAGACCCAGGCCGACGCCCTCGCCCTGCTGCGGCGATCCAACTGGAGTGTTCCGGTACGGCTTTGCCTTTTTGCCTTTACACTTTTTACATCTTTGCTGCTTCTCGTTCCCCGCCGCTGACACGCCGCAGGTCGCCATTGCCAAGTTCTTTGATGGCGACCAAGAAGAGATCCCGCTCGAGCCGATGGCGCACGCGCCCCGACCGTCCCAGCAGGTGCAGAACCTGCAGCAGAACCTGATGCAGCAGGTCGACCGCGGAGCCGAACGCGGGGGCGAACGCACAGAAGTGGCCCGTCGGATCGTGCCGCCGCCGGCCGCGGCCGTGTGGCGGCCGTCATTTTTCATGGCCGTGCTGCTGTCGCCGCTGCGGGTCGGCTACCGCGTGCTGCTCGGGCTGTGGAGCGTGTTCCGGTACGTGGCCGTGCTGGTGCCGGGCTTGCGGACTCGGCTGGGCCGGCTGAGTCGGCGGCCGCTGAGCCCGCGCGACGCGGCCGCGCGGTTCCGGCGCGAGTTCGAGGAGCAGTACGACAGCCGCGGCGTGCTGCCGTGGGCCGACGAGAGCTACGCGCAGGCGTACGACCGCGCCAAGTCGGAGCCGCGCTACCTGCTGGTGGTGCTGCTGTCGCCCGAGCACGACGACACGGACCGGTTCGTGCGCGAGACGCTGCTGGCGCCCGAGGTCACGGCCGTCGTGGCCAACCCGGCCAACCACTTTCTCGTCTGGGGCGGCAGCGTGCGCGACCCCGAGGCCTTTCAGGTGGCCGCCGAGTTCCGCGCCACGCGCTTCCCCTTCTCCGCCCTCGTCTGCGTCACGCCGCGCGAGGGCGCCTCCTCCTCCAGCAGCAGCAGCAACTCCCGCATGGGCACCATCAAGCGCATGGCCGGCCCCATGCCCGCCGCCCTCTACGCCGCCCACCTGCGCGGCGCCATGCGTCGCTACGCCGACGACCTCGCCGCCGTCCGCGCCGTCCGCGTCGAGCACGAGTCGTCCCGCTCGCTGCGCGCCCAGCAGGACGACGCCTACGAGCGCTCGCTCGCCGCCGACCGCGAACGCGTCCGTCTGCGCCGCGCCGCCCAGGCTGCCGCGGCCGAGCGCGAACGGCTCGCCCGCCTGCGCCAGCGCCAGGCCGTCCGCACCGCCGCCCTCGCCCGCCAGTGGCGCCGCTGGCGCCAGGCCCAGCTGCTGCCGGAACCGCCCGCCTCCACCCCCGGCCTCGTGCGCGTCGCCCTCAAGCTGCCCCTGTCGTGCGGCGGCGAACGCGTGCGGCGCGCCTTTGCCGCCGACGCCACCGTCGAAGACCTCTACGCCTTTGCCGACGGCCTCTTGGAAGAGAAAAAGCAAGAGGCCGAACCCGACGACGACAACGACAACGAGCCCGACAACGAGCCCGACAACGACAGCGACAGCGACGACGCAGACGACCAGACGCAGCCAGACACCGACTCGGAGCCCCCCCAGAAACCAAAAAACTACACGCACCAATACAAGTTCCGCATTGCCTCCATGCTGCCGCGCGAGCTGCACGAGCCCTCCGAGACCCAGACGCTGCTCGCGGCCATTGGCAAATCGGCCAGCCTCGTGGTCGAAGAACTGGACGAGGACGAGGACGAGGACGAGATCGAGATCGAGAACGAGCCTATCGGGGCCGTCGGAGACAGCGAGAACTAGAACTGGCGGCCAGGGAAGGCGCCCAATTAGCGCATGCGTGCGGGCGAGATAGCTAGACTTGTCCCCACTCGTGGCGATTGTCCGACAACTCCAGACCGTTTTCCAGCGCTCTAGTGCTCCATTTTGTCACCGGTCCCCCCCCTGTAGCGACCCCGCAGTCGACCAGCCAGGGCCAATCGGCCGCTGCACTAGACCCAAACGGGTGCCAATCATCGCTTTATATGAACTTCACCAGACCGCATCGCCGCCGACGCCCCTTCTTCTCCGCGTCCTATTCTCTGTCCCACACACTCCCGCTCCCCGTCCTGTCTGTCCATACTGTCCGCCGCCATGACAACCCGATACCGTGTCGAATGTGAGCCCTGCCAATCCTCCCTTGTCCTCTTGTCGGGGCCCCTTGGCAGCTGACTCGAATCCAGATGCCCTCAAATCCCATCGGCGCGACCAGTTCATCGGTAGGCCTTTTGTTGTCCCTCGGCCCCTTTCGGTCTCCCTTTTGTCCTCAGTCCTCCGCTAATCCGGGGTTTCCGCAGAATGGATCAAGGGCCTGCTCATCAGCCCCTTTGTGCTCTTCTCGCAGCCTGCCGGGGACTTTGAGGAGGTCGACGCCGTCTTCGCCGCCAACTCGGCCGAGGTCCGTCGCCGCTATGCCGAGGTCATGCGTGATATCGAACGTATGATCGATGAGCACCGCTCGCTCCAGGGCGTCAACCTGCTGCCTGGCTACGACGACGGCAGCGGAGACGGCCAAGACAACTACGACGACCGCGGACCGCCGCCACGGCCGTCTCGCCTCCAGCTGCTCGTGCCCACCGTCGGCCCCTTTTTCACCCGTCTGCCGCTCGAGGCCGCCTTCTTCCACCTCGACAACTGGCGTCGGCTCTCCTCACGCCGTCTTGTCGCTCCCTCCTTCAACGACATTCGCCTCGCCCTCAATACCGCCCAGATGATGGCCCTGACCGGACGTGGCGGCTCACCCCTTCCGGGCACCTCCCTCCTGTCTCCCTCCCTCTCGTCCCCCCTCCCTTCCCCCTCGGCTTCCGCCTCCTCTTCGCTGCGGCTCGTCACTTTCGACGGCGACCTGACCCTCTACGCCGACGGCCAGAACCTCGAGTCCGACAGTCCCATCATCTCCCGCATTCTCCGCCTCCTCCGCCGCGGCATCATGGTCGGCATCGTCACCGCCGCCGGCTACGACACCGCCGACCGCTACTATGAGCGTCTGCATGGCTTGCTCTGTGCCGTGCGCGATGCCAACGGCCCCAACGGCCTCACCGACGCCCAGAAAAACGGCCTGCTCGTCGTTGGCGGCGAGGCCAGCTTTGTCTTTTCCTACGCCGCCGACAGCCCGGCCCTGCTCGCCCCCGTCGACCCCGACGTCTGGATGCCCGACGCCATGAAGCTCTGGCCCGCCGCCGACATGACCGAGCTGCTCGATCTCGCCGAGGCCACCCTGCGCACCTGCGTCCACCGCCTGCAGCTGCCCGCCCTCATCCTGCGCAAGGCCCGTGCCGTCGGTGTCATACCCGCCGCGCCCCCCGCCCCCGGCGAGGCCAACATTCTCTCGCGCGAGGGCCTCGAGGAGGTCGTCCTGACCGTCCAGAAACGCCTCGAGGTCAGCCCTGCTGGCCGTGCCGGCCGCGTTCCCTTTTGCGCCTTCAACGGCGGCCGCGACGTCTTTGTCGACATTGGCGACAAGAGCTGGGGCGTCCAGATCTGCCAGCACGCCCTCAGCTTCCTTGGCGACGGCGCCCCGTGCGAGCCTGCCCGCCCCAGCACCACCCTCCACGTCGGTGACCAGTTCCTCAGCGCCGGAGCCAACGACTTCCGCGCCCGCCGCGCTGCCACCACCGCCTGGGTCGCCAACCCTGTCGAGACCTGCGCCATGCTCGATGAGCTGCTCGTACATCTGGGCTGAAACGGCGACATCGGGAGACAAGATACCCAATTGACATTTCAGGGAACCGCTCAACGAGAATGACTAGACGATGAATGAGACGAGCAATAGGAGGGAAATCGGCAGGAATCGGTGGGAATCGGCGCGAAATGGCATAAAAGGGCTGTATAAGCGTAATCGCTTGCATTGCTTGTTCCGTGATACAAGTTTGGCTTCAAAATGTTGGCTTAAATCTGCAATCTCTCGTTCAGGAGTATTCATATTTATAAAAGACTGTCTATTTCGGGTCTATCTATTTGTGTCTATTCTAACAAAGTACAGACCTCTCGTGTATGTTGAGGCTTTGAATCGGCTCAAAGAGGAAAGATAAGAAAAGTACAAAACAAGACGGAGAGTGTTACAAGAACAAGAGAAGGAAATCCACGCGCAACCACAAAAGAACACAGAAACACAATATATCAAACCCCAAAAGATCCCTTCCCTTCCCCTTCCCCTTCCCCTTCCCCTTCCCCTTCCCCTTCCCCTTCCCCTTCCCCTTCTCCTTCTCCTTCTCCTTCTCCTTCCCCTCCTCCTTCCCTTTCTCCTTCTCCTTCTCCTCCCCTCCCCCTTCCCCTTTCAATTTCTCTTCCCATTTCACTCCCTCCGTGTCATCGCCTGGCTCCACAAGGGCTACTTGCATTTGCTGCATTTTCCATGCCCACAGTTGCCCTTCGTGCACCCAGGTCCCGTAAAAACGGTTCCGCATCGACAACAGCTGTACCTGGTGGGAGGCTCGGGAGATGGCGAGCGTGAGTCCGGATCCGGCGTGCGGTCGGCGGTCGGTGCGATATTTTTGGCGATAGGCATTTTGTTCGAAGATAGTTCGTGTAAATGTGGGAGAATGAGTTTGGCTTTTGCAAGGAGATAGTTTTGTGCAACTGGAGCTTGTTTTTGCTTTCTGCTATGTATAGAACAGTGAAAGTTCCAAGAGAACGGAAAGGTCCTACTTATACTTGATGAATTAAAGCTCTTTCCAAATCAGTTGGCCACCACGCATCGACACGATGCACAGCTTAAGCCACGAAGTGTAGCACAAGGCCCCCGTTTCCTTTTGGATAACCGTGTTGTGGCCCTGTACAGCAGTCCAACTGACCTTCAGCACTCACCGAGAACACCGCCACTTGCCGGACTGCTCTCCGTATAGCCAATCCCTTCTACCACCGGAAGCCTCTTGGATGACCACGCCTCATGGACTTCGTGGCAGGGTAAGACGAGCAGGGCTGGCAGGAAGGATCCTCTCCGAGAAAGGGAAGAAACAATTCAGAAATGTTGACAGGTGAGCAAGATCGACGCCAAATCCGTGGCTTAGCGAGGCGATCCTTGCCTTGGCCCCGTCATTCACCATTATTTATGGGCTCGCGAGTATCACAGGGCGGGCAAGGGAGGGTCTGGCTTCGATCGGGCAGCGGGTGTGCTTGTAAACTGCTTGCCACAACAGGCTTGTTTGCCCTAGAATTTCAACAAGTCGCCCTAGGCGACAGTACCATGTCACACGCAAAGGGTATTATCCATGGTGCCAGACAATGCAAGTGTGGAAATGGGAAACAAGACACAACGTAGGCCGGGATGTATGCTCAGAAGGTGGCACGAGGTTACCCACAATGACCTTGTGTGAATAAACGTTGAACTAACACCGGACAAAGAGCTATCAAGGCCTACTGTCTGCATTGTAAGTGGTGGATCGTGACGCCATAGACAACACGTCAAGCTGTGAGAAATGTTAGGTCGGATGAACTATTGCTGGAGCGGCCGTATGCCAAGCAGCTTCCGGGCACATGTCGTGGCTGAGTCTCATGGGTGCAGCAAGCCACCGCGTAGTTAAAAAAGATGCCTGAAAATGTGCGAGGCGCCACCGTGTCATTGTGCCCGAGGAAGACAGTGCAACTTGTCACAAGGAAAACGCCGATGGCACCGAGCCGGCCAACTTCTATGGGGTGGAAAACAGATAGTCGGAAAGAGAAATCGGTTCAAATGAGCCTCACACCGATGGAAGAAGCAGCGGTGAGATGAGTGTGGCGTTTGCAAGTCGAGACGGCGCACACAGATGTCTGACACATAGCATTGTGCACATTTTTTGGCTCTTTTCAAAATCCGGGCGAATGCCAGAATTGGAAGGAATCGAGGGCGAGCGACTGTAGTCTGTGCAAATTACAAAAAAACCAGCTTCCAGAAAAGGCGCAGTAAAACAGAGATAGACATCAAATGCCATTGCGGTGCTCCAGCTTCTCCTGCAAGGAGAAACGAGGAAGGAGCCGCACTTTGATTTTCTCATCCGCAAAATTGCGAACCGTGACAAGGAGTCACCGTCTGGTCGCCGCTAACGTGGCGTAAATGAGCACCGGAGGCTTGGATTTCGGAGTAGCTCAAATCGAATATCATGCAAGCCGTGGCGGAGTGGAAACGATCCTTCACAAATGCCGCCGGCAACGGCCAGCACAGTCTCGTCACCGGTCACTCTCCGTTCAAATCGAGGCGGGCAATGAAGAGATACGAGGCTGGCAGACTCCTCACGCCTCCGAAACCGCTCGGAAAGGCCCTTGGCCGAACGTAGGTAGGTTTTGAGCCGCAGCTCGAGATTGAAGCTTTTCGATCGGAGGAGGGGATGGACCTTGCCATTTTGTTCACCCCTCATTTCCTTTCTCTCTCTTTCTTTTCTCGTCCTCCCCGCTTCTTCTTCTCTTTCTCGCTCTTCGAGCCCGCTCGGGTTCATTGCAATCCGGCCGCGTGTAGCAACACTCGAAGCACACCGTCCCATATCAAAACCGGCTTCAATGAGGCTCAATATCCTCTAGCGGGTAGCAACCGAGCATGGCCTCGGACGGTTTCCAGGTCGTCCGTCACTCCATGCGCTCAGTGCCTGGCAGCAATGGCCGCGTGCGTTGCGGAAAGGGAAGATACGCTGCCGGGCGGTCGTCCCTGCCCCGCAGTGATAGCGCTGAAACGGCATGCCCCTCGCCACGACAGAGAAGGGCAATCGCAGCCATGATGGATAGATTCAGGCAGGCGCAATGCGTTTGAAGTTTGATGGGGCCGTCGTCGGCTCCTTTGGTCGCTTCGAATTTCCCGTCCTGTCGAATGCGCAAAAATCGAGGAGAAAAAAAGCATCTGCTCTCGCAAGAAGCGTCAGAAACTGACCTCACTGCCAAGCACATACGCATCGGTCGAAGGGACGACACAGGCCAGCCTAGACCAGCCAACCCCCACGCCGAGCTGGCACCACCCAACAGCAGAGAAAACCAGGCAATGTGAGCATGGTGCTCTTGCACACAGCTTCAATCGTATCGGGACGAGTCGGGGGAACGAGATATGATTGTGGGGTTGCAAGTCAGAAACTCGACCAGACGGGACGGAGCACTTTGACATTCTGGGCCGCTGCGCAGGACGACGTCGCCAGAAGGAGGCTAGAACGAGCACGATCTCCAGGTGGCTTGGGCCAGGCCAACAGACGGGACTGGGCGAGCCAGCAGCCACGCAAAAGGAAGTAATGACACCACCCGTTACCGCGAATAGAAGCAAAACATGCCGATGCAACAGACGGGAGATGCGCAAGTGGCGTATGGGACTGGTCTCCTGTCCTGGTAGACATCTGCTGCTTCGCGAAGCGAGGGCATCATGAAGCTGCGTGGTGAAGAGGAAGCAATCCGGTTTGCGTTATTTTCCGAAGAGTCAATGACGGAACTCTCACTTTAGAAGTAGGGCATGGAATCATCGAGTTGCAGTTCGAGCAACCATGGCGGGCGGCCACGCGGGATGACTATCGCCTGCGGGATTGCACAGAGACTTTTCACAAAGGTACTGGCCGGCGTACAGAGTACATGGGAAACAAGGCCCGGATTGGATCGCCTCCATTCTCCTCTTCTTGACCGCCATTTCCATCACGCCTTGTCGAGGGGGTGGCTTCCAATGAAACGGATTACATGTCTCGCGGCGAGTGGGATTTAATACGTGAAAAGGGCAGCCGGGGGCATTTTAAAAGCCGGAAACAAAAGGGGCATCCCACGGTGTTGTATCTCATTCCCACATTATCTCGCTCCGAACGCAGGAAAACAGTTCACCGATGGGGCACATCTCGTTCAGGCCACATGGTAACACGGCACTGGGCGACAGCACATTTCCTACTTGTACAAGCAGACGTGGGTGTGATCAGGACAGATGCAGGGAGGGAAAGTGTCCGTGCCCGCGGGATATACCGAAGACGTGCTTCGCATGTTTCCCTATGACGTTGCTCTTGTTTACATGAACGCCAGACTCGTATCCTGTTTCGGCTCGCGATCCTTGACCGCATCGGGGCCGGTCCAGACTTGTAGACCGGCCCGTGGGCTGCGATTACGAGTACGAGTACTGATGTGCCCCTACTCTACGGTGGCTGTCCGATTGATAGCTCGTACCTGTAACACCTGCACCGGAACGGGCGGCGACGTCTTTACCGTGCCGCTCGTCTTCCCCAACATGATCCTGAATTTCGGTCACGCGGCCGCATGCTGCATTCGGAATTGGCTTTAGGGGGCCGTCGGAGGGGCAAACTGACTGGGGTCGGGCCCGCTGGTGGCCGATACATGCACTGCAAGTAGAGAGCTGTCTCCACTGTTTGCGCTGTACGAGGCGCTGTACGCGAGTACTCAATTCAGTCTATCCCTTCCCTTCCCGGCGACCGAGCCCCGACGGCATGCTGACGGTGGGTTGTTGGGGGTGGATACGGAGTACAGGAAAACTTGTATCTGGTGTCGGGACATTGATGGAAATCCTCCTCTTTGCAATGTATCATTCAAGGAAAATAAGAGACGTAACCGCAGCCGCGGCGCAAGTCCGATGGCGGCAGCCCACGAAAGTCGCAAAAGTGAAACCGCCGTAGCCATAGCGAGAGAGCACAGCGTAGGATGGCCGGACACAACATCATACGAGCGGCCTCCGTATCGGAGAGCGCTCAGTCCCCTGGGGGCTGCATAGGGTCAGGCGTCGCGACAGCGAGGCGGAAAAAAGGCCGCGAAAATCATCAAGACGGCTTGTCCCTTCTGGGCCGGGCCCGCTTCCACTGTGTTCTCTATTGCTTTGCCCCTATGCCGATAGGACTGGACAAGGAGAGGAAATTACGGATAAGCGAGACAGGCGCAAAGCACTTGTCCACCAGCAAGGGCGCGCGATGCTAATACAGAAGAGGTATTTGAAACGAGTATGACAAACCACTGCGCTGCGGAGCCCGGCATTATGGTGCTCGGCATATTGCCCAAGCAGCCAAAAAGGCAGGAACGGCAGGCCAAGCCTTGATACCGCTGATCACAGCAGCTCTCGGCAGGCACGCTATGCATTTTTGCAATTCATTTCGACTTTATTCGCCAGTTCCTGTCCAACCGGGACCCGTTCTCTTTGTCCGTTTGTCTTTCCCCAGCAATCTGAAAGGCCGATCAAGACACCCGCTCTCACCCTGTAACCACCCCCGCCCAGGTTTTCTTGGCGACGCGCATCGTGCAGGATGCAGGCGCACTTAAAGACACTTTGACGGATTCGCTTCCTGGGGAGACCCGGCAGCAACACGATAGGAAAGGCCGGCCTCGCCTCAAAGGCGGCATTGAAATTACTCGGCCCCCATCGCCAAGCGTCGTCAGCATGCCTCTGCTCGGCGGCACGGCAGACACAGAGAGAGCCAAGATGTGAACTGCCAAGACGGGCAAAATTCCAACGGTCGCCGAAGAACGCCCCTGTACGAGTACTCGTAGTCCGCACAAGTGAGATACAAATAGATTACGAGACCTGTTTCCTGCTCGGCTGCCCGTTTTTGTCTGGGCCAAGAATGGCCCAGAATGGCCCAGCGAGGAGGCAGACCGAGGCGGTTTTCTGCGTCGGCTGTCGACCGTTGCCCATTGGTAGGAGAGGGGGTGGGGTCCTGGTGGGGGGGCGGGTCAACGTGCGTCTCCTGGCTTGCCTCTTCACGCCTCGTAACGGGAACGAACGCGTAGCAGAGACAAGAACAACGCATCAGACTTCATTGCATGCCATCTTTGTGAATGCGTTTGGGTTTGGCAAAGCGGCCGTACGCGCAGGGAGCCCTGGGCTGCGATCCTCCAAAACACCCCACGCCGGGCGGCGGGAAGGGTCGGAAGTAGGGCGCATCGCATGCGAAGCACCGGACACTCTGCGTCCTCGTGCCATAAGCTCTTGATGATGGGATGGGGTTGGCCCAAACCCCCGTTTTGAGGTGGATTCCTGTTTCCTCCTTCCGCCCATTCGTGATAGCGTTTCGCTTGACAGATACTCGTTGTCGCTTGCCATGTGCCACGTATCTTGTCTGACAGTGGCCCGCTGTCTAAAACAACGACCAAATGGAAAGCGGCGGAAACCAACGGATAGCCTCTGGGGAATTGAGCATCTGACCCTAATCATTGGGAGCCGCAAGAACGAAGCGGCCACAGCACAGGCCGTGTGAGGCTTCCGTATGGCCTTGTCCACCCCACCAATAAGATACGTCATACAGAATAGGATGCCAACTGCAGAAGGAAGGAGTCCCGCAGAAAGCGGAGCCCATCTGATCTGCAACGAAATGACGGAGTGGGCGAAAAAGCGAGGCGCGAGCAAGTGGAGAAACGGGGGTAGCGAAGAGGGGGGCTACACGCAAAAAGGGCTTTTATTGCAGCCCACGGACGGGCAAGGAAATGTGTCTGCGCTCCGGGCTTGCCGTATCTTGCCGGCCCGGCCAATAGAAGCAGGCTAGAGGAATGCTGGTCTGGTCAGCAGCCAAGACACGCCCAGTAAAAGAGTTGCTTCTTGTACCGGAAGGCGGGCTGAGGGGCGACATCTGGGCCAACCGTAAAAATAGAATCCCAATCTGGGCGAGTACCCATTTCCAGTACTCGCACTCCGTGTTGCCCGGCCCCCTCTCGGATTTAGTCCGGCTTGCGGTCTGCGTGTAGTCGTACAAGGACACGCGACAATTGGCATTCCAGCACTTGGATATCTGCACGGACGGCCAGCGTCGGTCTCCGGTCTGCCAGCACCTCTGCCATTACTGCCTCATTGTTCGTACAATTACGAGCAAGATACCACATATGGACACGACGGAAAGTTGAGGTCAATCGGCGGTGGATATACTTACCTACCTGGTTCACGTAACATGGCGAGCGGCAGGATGTGAGTGGTCCCTGTCCCCTGGCGGGCGGCGCTACGGATTTGCATTTGTCTCGCTCGCTTCTGCTCCGTATGTACTCCGTACTCTGTCTGTTTTGGGGCCGACTTCCACCAATGCAAGTGCTCGGCGGTGGGAGGGGGGGCGAGGAGGGGGCAGTATTCGCTAATCATACTGGACTACTGGACTGGCCCTGAAGTAGACTGAAGCGCCGAGCGATGGAAATGAGCACCTCCGTAATACTGGCGGGCTGCTATCGGGTCGGGGGGGGGGGGGCTTAGGCAGTGTGGGCTTTGCCTGCAAGCTGCAAGGTGTGACAGGCAGGACGGCCGTGCGGGTCGATTTTTTTGTGGGCAGGCCAGGTCAGAAACAGGCAAGGCCAAACGTTTCTTCTCTGGACGCCGAGCCTCTCCGCATGTGCCGGGTCTGAGGACTGGAAGGAGGTCCCATGTTGGCCCAGAAGGGCAGATATACGCGGTCGTGGACAGTTGGGAGGTGTTTCTCAGCACCAAGTGGCCGCTCGTCCTTGGCAACCGAGAGCGAGAAATAAAATCCCTCTCAGTATTCCTACGCGCACATATCTTACGAGGGGTTGCGGTGGCCATCAAGAGCAAAAAAAAGGGCTTTTTGCGATAGACGCACCCCCTTTTGGCTCTTATGCATCGTGTCCCAACAGGAAGGCATGCACACCCCGGCGAAAAGCCGCAGGCAGTTCCCCAGAGCGTATTTGGCCTGTATCTCCAACCTTTTTCCCGTTACTACGCCGCCCGCACCCACAATTGGGTCGAATATTCCATATTTTTCCCCCATTTATTTAATCTACTCGTAGACGACGCCCTTTTTATTTTATAACCCATTTGTTCGTAGCTGCACCAGCACTTCATATAACGCGTCCCTCTTCTTGTTTTCTGTCTCGATCCGTCTTCCCCGGTCTCACAACTCGCGTTTCTGCCCTCCGCTCACGAATTCGGCCGCTGTCGCGACCATTGCTTTCTTGGCGTCTTGTAAGTCGAACCTACTCATCTGGGCGCCCAGCACCGCTCCCTTTCCCTTGTCCTCTGCACCCAATCCCGCCAATCCCGCCGGCCACGCAAAACTCCGCCTGCTCTTCGACATCGACCACAACACGTCTTACAGAGACATTGCCAAGAACCAATTGCCGGCCACCTCGAATCGCTGCACCGCCTCGCGAACATCACCATTTCACCTTCGGTCCTTTACTTCTTGGCGTTCCCACTCGCGACTATAAGACAGTCACCTGTTCCCATCGTCCTTTCGGATCTCCTCCTGTCCAAGCGAGCCTCAACAAAATTTCAATCCGACCTCGGGCGCAAATCGCACCCAATTGCATACCACATCCCAAGGCTGGCCAAGCGGCTTATCTCCGCTAGGGGACGGAGCTGCCGATTTTTCATCCCCCGGCAGCTAACAAACAGGCCAACTGCCCCAGCCCACCACTCAGCATCCACTACATCAGCACAAGCCCATGCCACAGCGATCAACTAATTCTGTAACCAACAGCACCGCCTATCAGCGCCCCGATTAAATCGGACAAAAACTTGCACGCGGAAGCGCATCACCCAGCGCCTCGTGGCCTGTCTGCTGGCCGGCAGAGTCTCGCCACTTTGCCGTTCCGCCACCAAAGGACACCCGCCGGAATCGTCACGTTTAGTCACGTTCCGCGAACCCCTCGCAGCTGCCCGGCCCTTGTGTTCTCCTGCTTTCCAGAATGGCAGTCTCGGTCCCCATACGGCCTGCGGTCAATCCGTCGGCGCTACTAGGTACATATTTCCCTCCCCCTCTCGCCAGCTTGATTGCAGGCATTGCTGCGCCATTTACGCCCCGACTCCTCTCCTGTTTGCCAGCTCCCCTCTTGCCTACTTCTTCTCACGTCCCCTCCTGCAGACAGCGACGAAGCAGACGGCAAAACCCCTGCACCACAAACTCCGCGGCAATTGACCGAACCCCACCCATTGCTCAGCAACCAATCAACACTGCAAACGCCCAACCTGGTAAAGGCCGAGCTGCCGCAGACGTCTTCTAAGCCGGACGAGGAGCCTCGACAAAGCGGTGATTTGCAATCCTTTGTCCCGCCCTCTTCTTTTGCGTCGACCACGTCCTCGCTGCCGTCGGCGTCTCCGCTTTCCCCCCTGCGTCAGTTTCCCACTGTCGAGGTCGAGGTCCACGACACCATTTTGGAGGAGAGCGATGAGAGCGACTGCGACACGTCAAACGAGCCTGTAACCCCTGTCAGTGGCCGCCAATCGCGTGACGGCTTTCAACATACCGACGCCGAGCCCGAGACCGACTCTAGCACCGGTGCCGTGCCCATTGCTATTCCCGCCTCCAGACAGGCCGGATCTCATTCTCATCACAGCCACCATCACAGCCACAAACATCACCATCCGCATCGTCGCCACAGCCACCGCAATTCTTTCCACCGTAATAACACCAGTGACTCTGCCGACCAAGCCGACATTTTCCTCGTGGAGGGAAACTTTTCCGTCGACGGCCAGGACACTTCCAAGTCGCAGCCGCCCACCTTGTCGCGTCCGGCTACTTCTCTCTCTGAATCGCCCGACAACCGTCCGACCACTGCTGTCGGCGGCTCCTTCTTGATCAATCCCCCGAGTGGCACCGTCAGTGACTCTGCCACCGTCGCCGGCTCTGCTCCTACCAACGCCAGCCGCGTGTCTTCTAGCAACACTGTCAGCGGCCCTACCGCTGAAGCGTCTCTGCAGAGCCCAGTCTCGGGTCGTCATCCTCGTGGCAACTCGTCGACTACCAGTTTCAAACGAACCATGTCGAACCTCTTCCGTCGGAGCAATTCCCAGACGGACAAGGCGCCCGAGTACCACCCGGCTGCCTCGGAGTCGTGTCTGGCCGACATGGCCAACACGGCCGCCAATGGCAATGGCACGCCGTTTAGCCACCGCAAGACGCCGAGCCGCCGCTGGTCCATGCATCGCTCGCTAGCAGCGGGACAGTCGGGCTCGCCGCCCTCGCCTGGCAGCCCGCCTCTCGAGATGGCCCTGGGACACAATGCCAACCGACAGAATGTGGGCCGGCCGACCAAGGTCACCGAATCGGCGGCTGTCAAGACTGCCGGCCAGCTTCCGACCGAGGACGACTTCTTGCAGAATGACAGCAAGAAGAACCGCCAGCGGGCCTCGACCAGCCTCAGCCTCCACAATGCCATTCACATCGTGACAGGATCGACCGGCAACCGCCGCCAGCACAAGCCCAAGCCCAAGAAGAACAAGGACCAGCCCCGTCGCGCCAGCAGCTATGAGCATGGCGACGAGAACCAGAACGTCGAGATCCGCGAGGAGCCGTGGATTCTTCCTGCCGAAGCCGGCACGGGGCTCAAGGCCCGGCGCATGAGCGTGAGCTTGCCGGACGACTTCAACGTGGATGCGGCGGACCTGCACAGCGAGTTTGACTACCAGCACGTGCTGGGCCGCCATCGCCGCCACCTCGGCAAGGGCGCCACGTCCAAGGTGACGCTCATGTTCCGCAAGGGCTTTCCCGACGAGTTGTACGCGGTCAAGGAGTTCCGCGGCAAATCGTCCAGCGAGTCGCGCGAGGAGTACGAGAAGAAGGTCAAGAGCGAGTTCAGCATCGCCAAGAGCCTGCACCATCCCAACGTGGTCGAGACGATCCGGCTGTGCACCGACCACGGCCGTTGGGACCACGTGATGGAGTACTGCCAGGAGGGCGACCTGTACAGCCTTGTGGAGAAGAAGTACCTGACCGGCGCGGACCGCGAAAAGGACCGTCTGTGTCTGTTCAAGCAGCTCGTCCAGGGCCTGCACTATCTGCACGCGCACGGCATCGCGCATCGCGACATTAAGCTGGAGAACCTGCTGGTTACGAGCACCAGCAAGCTCAAGATCACCGACTTTGGCGCCTCGGATGTGTTCTCGGGCATCCACCCGGGTCTGCGCGAGGCCGGCGGCCAGTGTGGACGCGCCGTCGACCACCACGTGCGGCTGTGTCGGCCGGGCATCTGCGGCAGTCTGCCGTACATCTCGCCGGAGGTGGTCGAGGGCAAGGAGGCGTACGACCCGCGGAAGCTGGACGTCTGGGCAGCGGCCGTGGTGATGCTTCACCTGATCTTTGGCGGCCCGCTCTGGAGCGAGGCGCGCATCCGGCCCGGCCAGCAGAACCCGCAGTACGCGGCGCTGCTTCGCGGCTGGCGCAAGTGGAACAATGCGCACCTGGCCAACCGGCTGGAGGCGGAGAAGCAGCACCAGGAGTCACAGAAGGCCGAGCTTAGCGAGTCGGACAAGGAGGCGGCGGCGAACGGGGATGCCGAGAAGAAGGAGGTCGTCGTGCCGATTCCGATCCCCGCGGCGAAGACCGAGTCGACCCGGCCGCTGGTCTCGGCGGCGCCGCTGACGGACGGAAACCCGAACAGCATCGTCGAGGGCGAGTATCCGGCGATGGCGGCGTTGGACCTCTACGTGAACCCACCGGTGCTGCGGCGCATCCTGATGCAGATGCTGAACCCGGACCCGTCGCGGCGGGTGACGATCGAGCAGGTGGCGAAGCTGCGCTGGACGCGCAATGTGGAGTGCTGCCAGCCGGAGAGCTATGAGGACGCCCTTGCTCCGGTGGTGACCGCGCCGGTCATTGCCATTGATGCCTCGAAGCGTGCTAGCACAGGCCTGGCTGGACAAAAGATCTTCTTCCACGACCACCTACCGACAAAGACGCACTCGCACTCGATCGGCCGCCTTGGATAGGGCCACTTTGGCGGTGCCATCTAGGCGAATGCTCCAGAGGCGCATTCTATTATATCCATGACTCGCCATGTCCATGGGGCCCAATTTGACACTATTTTTTTATACCCGCGGGAGACTTGCAGCTCTGCTTTTTTTTCTTTCATTCCTTTGGGCCAGAAGTTATACAAGCAATGTGGCCGATGGACTCGTCTAGTTATCAGGGGCGATCGAGCGCCGGTGGTCACGGTTGGGAAGGGGGACAGTCGTTGCGTTTACGCGCCGGTTGGGGTTGGTTGGCCTACGTCTTTTGCTGTCATGCAACTGGAGGTCGAGGTTCTTTTTTTGACGGAAACGCTCTGTCCTTTGCTCGCAATAGCGAATAGAGAAACCACGTCCGACACGTGTCTTCCATCGGAGACAGGGATACAAAGTGCAGATGGATGTCTCAGTGTACAGGCTGGGGTTTCTGCCAGGACGTACGCCTATGGTGGCCTGTGGCTTAAAGACGGCACCGGGATGAACACTGCAACTTGACCGAATAAGCACCCGCAAAAGAGCGTTGGAGGCGGCGAAATATCAGACCAGGTACGGAGTACAGGTACAGGTACAGGCGATGAATGAACGGATATCAACGGCCGGAGCTATGTGGCACCGAAATTGAACGCTTCCTCCGTGCCGAGCAGTATGATTGAGAAAAGAGTTAAAAATATGATAGAACGAATGACTAGCACTGTATACATGACTGGTGGGGGGTGACTGGGAAGAGACTTGACGGGAGCTATGGCCCTCTGCTGGTAGCTTGTGACAGAGGGATGTAAAGGTCGCGTACGAGTCACTTCCATTGGGAAAAAGGGATACGATGAGACAGGACGCTGAATGTGCGTCAATACTCCGTACATCGCCCTTTACTCTCTTACGCCCTTGTCCGGATAAGAGCCGCAGGGAGAGAGTCTAAAGGCGAACCGTGGGCACACCGGACCAATGGTTCGTGCTGCTTTCACGATGTGCATGGATCGGGGAAGATGGCGATTGCCGTCGAGCTGTATCGTCTATGATGTCATCTCCACCGAGGTGAAACCAAAAGGTCCGTCCCGTAGATGGAAGCCCTTGACAGAAAACGTAGACGACACACGACAAAGACTGGCCAGCCGCTAGAAGAAACGGAAAAACTAAAGTCCTCGTGCAGCTGTGGTGAGGCAGAATACGATGATACGAGCCGCGTGTGGCTTGCCAGAGGACTTTGGACATAGGGGTTGGCCCCACCGAGAAGCGCGGTTCGGCCAATCAGGCGACAGCAGACAACGGCCCGCGCTACTGGAGCTCGTAAAGCGTAGTTGCAGTCGTAGTACGAGTAAAGAGGCCACTTCAGCAAAAAGGCCCTGGCGCCAGGGCTGAAAAGGGAGCTTCGTCAATATTACCTTGCCGCGACCAGAGAGTGTCCGCGTCGCCCTCGACTTCCTCCCTGGATACTGTTTCTTTTCTTCTCTTGCTCTGTTCCGCGCGCCCATTTTTTTGCGTGAGGATCAGAAGGGAGAGCGAAGTGGCCTCTTTTCTCTGTATTCATTTGTTCCCTCTTCGCTTCTTGCTCTCTTTTTACAGCTTCTCATTCTCTCGTTGACCCCATTGCCGGCCCAGGTTTGGAATCCATCTCGCGGCCTTTGTGCTATCCTTTTTCGACGCAGGCTTCTCGACGCCGATCGGCAGCCGTGTTTGCCACTCGAAAGACAGCGTCGACTGACGGTGCATCTGCAGCATCAGCAGCATCGCGGCGATGCCCCCTCGACAGAGCAGCCACGGGGCAGCGGCCGCATCGGCGGCTGCTGGAGCGGTGGCGCACAAGAAGGGGTCCAAGGCGAGCAAGACGAGCAAAAGCAAGGCGGTCGACTATGGGTCGGACGGCGTGACGGACAATGACGTTTTCCTGCTGCCGTTTAGCGACTACAAGATCATGGGCCTGATCACGGTGGTGTCGGCGGTGGTGCGGCTCTTCCGCATCTACCAGCCGAGCAGCGTGGTGTTTGACGAGGTGCACTTTGGCGGGTTCGCGTCCAAGTACATCAAGGGCCGCTTCTTTATGGATGTGCACCCGCCGCTGGCCAAGCTGCTGATCACGCTGGCCGGGTGGCTGGCGGGCTTCGACGGCGAGTTCGACTTCAAGGACATTGGCAAGGACTACGTGGAGCCGGCGGTGCCGTACGTGGCGATGCGGCTGTTCCCGGCGGTGTGCGGGATTCTGCTGGCGCCGACGATGTTTCTGACGCTCAAGGCGACGGGCTGCCGGACGTCGACGGCGCTGATGGGTGCCTGCATGGTGATCTTTGGTGGGTTTGGCCCCTGGGAGCTGTTGTGGGTTGAGTGTTTGAGTGTGACTGACACGGGCAGAAAACGGACTGTTGACACAGGCACGACTGATCCTGCTGGACTCGCCGCTGATGATTGCGACGGCGTTCACGGCGCTCTCGTTTACGGCGTTTACGAACCAGCACGAGCTGGGCCCGACCAAGGCGTTTGCGCCGAGCTGGTGGTTCTGGCTGCTGATGACGGGTCTGGGCCTGGGCGTGACGGCGAGCATCAAGTGGGTGGGCCTGTTCACGATTGCGTGGGTGGGCTTGCTCACGCTGGTGCAGCTGTGGGTGCTGCTGGGCGACGCGAAGAACGTGACGCTGCGGGTGCTGGCGAAGCACTTTATGGCGCGGGTGTTCTGCCTGATCGTGGTGCCGGCGACGTTCTACGTGTCGATCTTTGCGGTGCACTTTCTGTGTCTGGTCAACCCGGGCGAGGGCGACGGGTTCATGAGCTCGGAGTTCCAGGCGACGCTCAACTTCAAGGGGATGCAGGACACGCCGGCGGACGTGCTGCTCGGCAGCGCGGTGACGATCCGGCACGTCAACACGCAGGGCGGCTACCTGCACTCGCACCCGCTCATGTACCCGACGGGCAGCATGCAGCAGCAGGTGACGCTGTACCCGCACAAGGACTCGAACAACGTGTGGGTGCTGGAGAACATGACGCAGCCGCTGGGGCCGGACGGCGAGGCGATCAACGGGACGGACGCGTGGAACACGGTGGCGGCGGGGGCGGAGCTGCCGTACATCTACGACGGGATGACGCTGCGGGTGCTGCACGCGGTGACGAACCGGCGGCTGCACTCGCACGACGTGCGGCCGCCGGTGACGGAGGCGGACTGGCAGAACGAGGTGTCGGCGTACGGGCACGAGGGCTTTGACGGCGACGCCAACGACTACTTCCGGGTGGAGATTGTCAAGAAGCAGAGCACGGGGGCGGCGGCCAAGACGCGGGTGCGGACGATCGAGACCAAGTTCCAGCTGGTGCACGTGATGACGGGGTGCACGCTGTTCTCGCACAAGGTGAAGCTGCCGGACTGGGCGTCGGAGCAGCAGGAGGTGGTGTGCGCGCGGGGGGGCAGCCTGCCGAACAGCCTGTGGTACGTGGAGTCGAACGAGCACGCGCTGCTGGGGGCGGAGGCGGAGAAGGTCAACTACCGGCGGCTGGGGTTCTTTGCCAAGTTTGCGGAGCTGCAGGCGGTCATGTGGCGGACGAACGCGGGCCTGGTCGAGTCGCACGCGTACGAGTCGCGGCCGAGCTCGTGGCCGGTGCTGCGGCGGGGCATCAACTTCTGGGGGCAGAACCACCGCCAGATCTACCTGATGGGCAACCCGCTGGTGTGGTGGAGCGCGACGGCGGCCGTGGCCGTGTACGTGCTGTTCAAGGCGCTGGCGGTGCTGCGGTGGCAGCGCAGCTGCGGCGACTACGCGGACGCGACGTTCAAGCGCTTCGACTACGAGATCGGGACGTCGGTGCTGGGCTGGGCGCTGCACTTTTTCCCCTTTTACCTGATGCAGCGGCAGCTGTTTCTGCACCACTACTTCCCGGCGCTGTACTTTGGCATCACGGCGTTCTGCCAGATGTACGACTACGCCACGGCGCGGAACCGGCTGTTTGGGCCGCGCGAGCGGTCGATGGTCAGCACGGCGGGCGCGGTCGGCATGCTGGCGGCGTCGGCGGCCGTGTTTATGCTGTTTGCGCCGCTGGCGTACGGCAACGCGTGGACCAAGGACGAGTGCCAGCGGGTCAAGCTGTTTGACAGCTGGGACTGGGACTGCAACACGTTTTACAATTCGGTGAGTGGGGGGAAAGAATGAAAAGACGGGACAAGACGGACAAGACTGACTCGATAGTACGACATGTACAACCTGCCGGTGGCGGAGGCGGTGCCGACCACGGCGCCGAAAGCACCCGTGCCGGTCGAGGCGCCGGCGGCCGCGATGCCGGAGGAGGCGGCCGCGGCCGAGATGCCGGCGGAGGAGCAGGCCGAGGCCGAGGTGATTGTGGACATGGGCGAGCAGGCGCAGATGCCGCTGGTGCCGGCGCCGGAGATCTCGGCGCCCCCGGAAGAGGCGGTGCCGGCGGTGAGCGAGACGCTGCTGCGGCGGGAGCAGCGGGTCGAGTACCGGGACCAGGACGGCAACGTGCTGGACGACGAGCAGGTGGAGGAGCTGCGCGGGCGGGTGGAGTTCAAGACGCGGTACGAGACGCGGACGCGGCTGATTGACGGCGAGGGCAACGTGGTGCACGACGGGCTGGTGGCGAGCGCGGGCGGCAGCGAGGAGGAGGAGCCGCTGGCGGTGGCGCCGCCGCATCCGGACGTGGAGGGGGTGGACCAGTCGACGCGGCAGAAGGCGGGAGGCGAGGAGGGGCAGGCGGCGAGTGTGGCGCCGAGCGTGGAGGGGGAGCGGGAGGCGGAGCAGAGCCGGGCGCGGCCGGCGAGCGAGAGCAACGAGGCGACCCGGGAGGGGGAGTAGGGGGGTTGAGGGGGGGGAGAGAAGAGAGGGAGGGGGGAGAATCGAGAGAACTGAGAGGAAGAGGGAATCGAAAGCCCAGAGAGTTCTGAGACGGGAGTCGAAAGACAGTCGAGAGGCAGTCGAGAGACAGTCGAGAGACAGCCCAGAGACAGCCCAGAGACAGAACTCCACGGAATGTACGACTACGGGCGAATGGACCGGCGCGACAGTCTCGGACTCGGCGCTCCGACGATCATTTTTAGTTTCATTTGTGCAGATGGGACGGCGAAGGAGAACGGAGAACGAGAAGGAGAACTTGAAAAGACAGAGTATCGCTAATCACTACTGGAAAAGAATCAAACAGGATGGAAAGCCGGCGGCCTAGACGCTCATGGTGAAGTCGTGTTCGATGCCGGGCGTGACGCTGGCAATAAACTGGGAGAGTGAGTGGGAGGCGGCAAAAGGGACGGCAGCGGAGACGCACCTTTAGGAAAACGACCAGATACTGGTCGACGCGGATGGCGACCTCGCCGTCGTCGAGGTCGGCCTGGACGTCCTGCCACTCATTGTCAACGGCGGCGGCGGCGGCGGCGGCGGCGGCGGTGTCGGCGGCGTCAGCTTGCGCCCGCGCCGAGGCCAGCTTCTCGCGGCGGCGCTGCAGGGCGCCGTCGGCGCGGTCGAGCAGCGTCTTCATGACGGGGGCGTGCTTGCACGGATGGACGCTGGCCATTTTGGTGCCGTGCTCGAAAAAGGGGAAGTCCTCGAGCGTGACCGTCTTGTCGTGGTAGTCGCCCACAATGTCGTCCATCATGAGGTGCGGCGGCAGCGGCCGGCCGTCGGGACGGTAGCCGGAGAGGTACAGCCGCGGCGTCGCGTAAAAGGGCGAGTACATGATGTAGAGGGAGTAGCTGCGGTCGCCGCTGGGGGAGGGTTAGTCCTGTTCTTTTTTTCTTTCTTTCTTTCTTTCTTTCTTTTTCTTTCTTTCTTTTTCTTTCTTTCTTTTTTCCTTCTTTCTTTTTTCTTTCTTTTCCACACTCTCTCACACACCCCCACTCACCTCTTGGCCTCGCTCGCCTCCGGGATAATCGCCTCGTCGTCGTCGTCCTCCTCCATGTCGGGAATGTCGTCATCGTCGTCGTCATCATCATTGTGGTCGTGGCCCGTCGTGTCCTCTCCAGCCGTCGTCCCCAACGTCCCAGAGGTCCCCGCCCCCGACGACGCCCCCCCCTGCTCGACCCCGGTCCGCAGCCAGCCGTCCTCGTCGCCGCCCGTGCCCGCGCCCTCGACCACGTCCTCGCCCACCAGCCCGCCGCCGCCGCCGTAGACCGCCTCGTTCAGACGGTGCCGACACGGCACGCCGCGCGTCACCAGGTACTGCTTGCCCGCCGGCAGAAACGACACGCGCCGGCTGGCCGGCTCGGCGTCGGCCCACGCCCACGTCGGGAACTTGTACACCAGATAGTCGCCGGCCGCCACAAACTCCTCGGGCGTGATCTGGCCCGTCTTGCGGAACGTCGACGTGTGCCGCGCCGGCGTGTACCGGTCGCGCAGCGTGTTGACCGTCGAGTAGAGCAGGTTCATTGTGTAGGCTGTGTTGCGGTTGAGGCGTTCTTTGTCGTTTCGGCTTGCGGCTTGCGGCTTGTTGCTTCTTCGTTTCTTCGTCCTTCGCCTTTCGTCCTTCGTCCTTCGTCTGTGGATTCGATTGTCTATCGTTCTCTTGCTGCGTGCCGTTCTGTTTCCCGTCGGTTGTTATGTCCACCCGTGCTTGTCTGTGTCCGCCGCTCTCTCGCGGCGTTATCTCTATTCGCTGTTGGCCTTCTGTGGCTGCGCTTTGTGGCGACTGCTAGGCAGCATGACGCGGGGTCACCAGGCAGCTCCCCCCCACATGGGCCAGCACGTGGGTCTGCACGTGGTGCTGTCACGCGTCTGACAAATGAAAGGCCTGAAAATCCCCAAAATCATAAAAATCATGAAAATAGCCATGCTCATTAGTCTGCTAAAGTAAACTGTATTCAAAACGCCCGGGTATCACCATGTCCGCCGTCGCCGTCGCCATCGCCGTCGCCGTCACCACCCTCACCGCCCACCCTCACCGCCACCCCTCGCCCTCCTCGCGCGGCAACTCGTACTCGGCGCACAGCCGCGCAATCGCCGGGCTCAGCTGGTAGAAGCCGTGCTGCGCCAGCCGCTCGCGGTCGTGTGTGCAGCACGGCGATCGGCGCAGCGGCAGCAGCCAGTCGACCAGCCCGTCGCCCATGACCGCCGTCCAGTTGCGCCACCAGCCCAGATCCCACACGTTGGCCCCCGGACGCAGCGGCACCACCGCAAACGTGCGGAAAGCGAGCTGGTCTCGAGCTGCCGAGGCGTGTCCGATTCCAGGTCCAATGCCGGGCCCCATGTCGGGTCCGATGCCGTATTCAATGCCGTGTCCGATCTCGTGGCCGATGCCGTGGCCGATGCCGTGGCCGATCCCCCCGTCGTCCGGCGAGGGCTTCGGCAGCGGATACGTCACCACGCCGTAACGACCCGCCACCGCCGGCGCGCCCCGTCGGATGCGCACCGCCATCAGCCGCACACGGTCGCGGTCGCGCATCTGGTGCACCTCCACCGACGTCTGGTTGGTCAGCGCCAGGTGCACACACGTCAGCGCCATCGTGCTCGCAAACAGCCCCAGCACGCCCGCCAGCGCGAGTGCCACCACGATGCGCGCGTCCACGGTGCCGCCGCTGCGCCGTCGCTGCTCGGCCAGCGCGTATCCGCCCGTGCCAAGCGTCAGGCCGCACATGGCCGTCGCGTAGACGTTGAACTGCACAAAGAATTTGAACGCTTGCTTTGTCAGCCGCTTGTTTCCCGCCATACATCCGGCCCTGGGACCACTCACTCGTCTCCGACACCACCCCGCCCACCCACGGGCAAAAGTGGTCCAGCTTGCGCACACACCGGTTCAGCTCCGTCGAGTGATGGGCCCGGTCCGGCTTCCACGTGCCGCACGCGTTGCACCACAGCGGCCGCCCGTCCGGCCCGCACTCGAATACCTCCTTGGTGTAGAACAGCTCCAGCCCGGGGCTGTCGGGGTCCAGCCGCGGGTCCGGAGTCGCCACGATCGGACACGGTGGCGACACGCCGTGGCCGCCAGTCGACCCGTACGGCACCACGCCCGCCAGACCGACCTCGAGGTCGGCCGGACTGCTGCTGCTGCTGCTGCTGTTGCTGCTGTTGCCGTCGCCACCGAGCTTGCCCTGCTTGTCGGCCTTGTTGGACTTGCCGAGCGTGACGCACTTGCCCTGCTTGCTGTGTCTTCCGTTTGCACTCTGCTGGCTCTGCTTGCCATCCGGGGCCCACGACGTCATCGCCCACCGGCTGCCGCTGGGTTGGGGCCGTCCGACCCCGTAGTACCGCGCGTGCTCTGGCCCGAGCGGCACGACGGCCGGGTCGAGACGCGCCGTAACAAAGATGCGTAGGTAGCTGGCCACCATCAGGGCCGCCACGACGACGCCCGGCACCAGCAGCCCGAGCGCGAGGCCGCGGCGGTGTTCCTGGCGCAGGAACTGGTCCCCTGTGAGCAGGGTCAGTCGGTGAACACCATGGGAGGCAACGTGGCCGCGCGTACACATTATGTGCTTGGCCATGAGATAGAGCACGTAGCCGGTGACGCCCGTCAGGAACAGCGGAATGGCAATAGCCACGCTGCGCATCACCAAATGGACGCTGTGGACGGGCGGTCCGGCAGCCCGCAAGGCCGGCATCATGGCGTCTTCACGTGCGGCCGCAGGCAGCAAGCAAAGAGACTCGGGGCAGCCACCGTGGCATGGACGCCATGAACAACAAACGACGACGAGAACGAGGCCAAAGGGGAGCAATGAAGACGGCAATGAAGCGAAAAGGATAAAGATAAATAGACACCGCGGCGAGGCCGTCTTGCTTGCGTTGCTTTAAATATAGGCGGCGCCACGATCCAGACGGCAAAGGTGATGGCGATGAGATGCGATGGCGACGGCGCGTGTCGATGCGACGTCCGCTTGCCGTTGCCTTCAGCTCGTTTGCAGCCTCGCGCTCAAGTGACAAACAGGTCCAATGTGGGGCGCTTACGTCACATGACATAATCCTCGTGGGGGGAAGAGCGGGCAGGGTCCCACGATGGCGCCGCCCAATCGGTGCGGCAAGATCAGACCAGATCGAGGCGGGATGACGGGCATGGCACGACCGTCCTGGACAGATGAAGCGGCGAGATCAGAGCCATTGGGCTGACAGTGCCGTTTGGGGGGCTTCGTGTGAGGCATGGACGTGCGCGGGATAGAAACACGCAAACGCCGCGCCGGAAAAATTACAGGGCTCTTGGCGCTTGTTCCAGCGGAGTGCTCTGCAACCAAGACTAAGAGACCCCGAGTGCGAGTACTGGAACAAACTCGCGCAACCGAGCGCACCAAACAGGCAGGAGCTTCAACACCGTGGCACCAATAGCGCGCTGGAGAACAGGGAGAAATCCGTCTTTTTGCAAGCTATCCATCTACCAACATGTCATGTCGACATTATCCATTCTTTCGTGCTTCTCGCTTATTGCGAGATACATCTTCCCATTCTTTCATCTCAGTGTATATACCCAATCCCTTTCTTTTTCCCGCTCTTTTCTTCCCATGAAATGACAAACCCCAATGCTAAAGGAAAAGCTAAAGGAAAAAGGACACGATAGAAGCAAACAGGCGCAATCCAACGCCGAGGCCTCAACAGAGGCCTGTTTGCCCAGAGGAGGTCCGCGGACCCCCCCAGAAAGCAGCAGTCCAGCCGCTGCCCTTACAGGGACTTTTCCAGCATCACAAGCTCCCGGAAACCCTCTTTCCACTTCTGCGTCTCCTCGGCCGACGGGCGCGGCAGCGGCTGCCGCGCATAGCCCCCGTAGCCGGACCATGCCTGCATGCCGGCCTTGACGCCAATGACGCCGCCCTGGATCGCGGTCCAGTCGCCCTGGGAGACCGTTTCCTGCATCGCCCGCGCACCGGTCATGTCGCCCTTCTGGAAGAGCTCCATGGTGCGGATGCACGCCTTGGGCGCAATGTTGGCCAGCCCAGCGAGAATGCCGTGGCCGCCGACGGCCAGCGACTGCACCGTGAAGTCGGCCGAGCCGGCCAGGACGAGGAACGGGGGGCTCGAGGCCGACCCGTCAGCGGCCGACTTGGTCATCTTGCGGGTGGCGGCGACGACGCGGGCGAGCTTGCCGGTGTTGCCACAAGTCAGTTTGACACCGACGATATTGCGGTGGGCGGCCAGGCGGACGATGGCGTCAGACGAGAGATCGACGCCGTTGGCACCACCGGGGTAGTTGTAGATGATGAGCGGGATGGGGGAGGCGTCGGCGACCGCCCGGAAGTAGGACTCGACCGTCTCGGACGAGAAGAGCGGGCCGTAGTAGGACGGCGGCAGGACGAGGGCAAAGTCGCCGCCGCTGGCCCAGGCCTCGTTGCAGTAGGCAATGGTCTCGCGGGTGCTCTGGCAGCCGCAGCCGACAATGATGGGCATGCTCGAGAAGCCAGCCTCGTCGAGAGCATTGCGCGTAGTGCGGGTGACCAGCTGGCGCTCAGCGTGGGTCAGATGGACGGCCTCGCCGTTGGAGCCCTGGGTGGCCAGGCCCGCAACGCCAGCACGGGCCAGCCGGATGGCATGGCGGGCAACGGAAGCGGTGTCGACATCCTCGGTGTCGGCATCGAAGAAGCAGACCGTCGGCACGTACACGCCAGGCACCAGACGGCGGGCCTCGCGGGGGCGGCCGACCATGTCGCCGGTCTGCGAGGAGCTGTCGTAGGAGCTGCTGAGAGGCGAGGCCGACTCAAAGTCCGTGCCAACGACGTCGAGGCGGGAGCCCGCCGGCGTAGCGGCCGAGCTCCGGAAGGGAAACCGGTTGAAGCCGTTGGTGTAGCTGCCCGTAGGCGATGGGGCGTCGTTATGCGGAGACATGATGGGATAAGAGGGACAGATGCGTGGTGGAATAAGGATGTATGATAAGCACTTGTAGTGGCGAGGAGAGTGTACGAGTTGTAAGTGTGGTGTAGAAGATGGGAAGGCAGATGAAGATGGACAGATGGAGGGTCAAGACAAATGCCAGACGAGAAGGGGGACGTCTAGATATATACTAGACAGGCGGAGGTCATGGGCTAAAGGGACGCCGACAAGACGGAATGACATGTCCCAGAAGGGAGAGGGTGAGAAGACCGGGGGGGGGGGGTGGTGACCAGCACTTGCTAGTGTCGGCGAACCTGAACGAAGCCAGGCCACGGAACGCACATGGTGGGCTTGGGCGGAGTTGGCCCGCCAAGCATCACAATTTCACAGGGCTGGACCGTGTGGCTGTTTCTTTTTTCGTCCTGCTGCAAGTACATGGTAAGATACTTTATTTGTTCTCGTACCTCCTGCGCCGCGGAACAGCATGATGGTACCGCTCTTTCCCGTCACTATCAGTTCAGGCCAGGCCCGGTGGCGTGGCGGTGATGACGGCGGACACGCTGCTGCCCACGTCCATCTGACATTACGAGGGAGCGAGAGCAGATTCGAGGAGCTGAGTGCCGATGTCCCTTCTGCCCCCCCTGTGGCAGGCGGCGGCTGAAGAGGCCCAGCCGTTCTGTCTTCCGTATGCGAGTGGCGGTGAGGCAAGAGGCGCGGGCAGCGGGCCATGTCAGACAAGAAACCGAAAACTGAAAACACCCGGCCAAGGGGCAACGGCCAACGAGGCCGAAAGTGTGTCAGGCGGACAGCAAAATTGGGGCTGGGGAGAGTGGCTGCTGGGGAGCTGGCGCGAGGGCGAGATTATTCGGTACTACTGATGTGGAAAGCCAAGCAGATGATTGGTCTCGGGCCGCGCGCCCTGGTTCTTCATCGGGGGGGGGGGGAGACAGAAGGCGGAGGGGGGGAGAAAGAAAAAGGGCACGAGCACGAGAAGTCGTACTCGTACTACGAATTCCAAATGGAGACGGCAGGGGGTGAGTGTGGGACGGAAAAGTGGTTCTGTGTGTGGGGGTTAGCGCGCTGCTGCGAAAGCGACAGGGCCGGCAGAAGGCCACGGAAGAGGGAGCCGGGGGGGGGGGAGAGGAATTGGGGGGCGGCGCATACGAGTAATCGTAGAGAGCAGCGTGGGCGCCCGCGCCTGCAGAGACCGCTGTCCGTGGGAGGACCAGCTGGAGCAGATGAGGCTCCGGGCAGTACGAGTGGGGGTTGGCGAGAACAACGGTGAGGCCAGGCCAGGCCAGACCAGGCCAGTGCAGGCAAGTGCAGGCCAGTGCAGGCCAGTGCTGGGGATGCAGGGACAGCAAGAGCAGTCCAAAGAAGAAAGAACAAGGCAGAGAAATCGGCCGATTGCGAGATCATGACACGGCCGGCTAGCCGAAACAGGAAAGTCGATGGCCCTGGGCAACTATTTCCTCTTATTTTCCCAATGCTCTCGTTTATCCTCTCTGCCAGCCGGGCGAGAAGAGGCCCCCAACGGCCATTGAAGCGGAAACGCAGCCGCGGAGGGGCGGTGCAGGGGGGAGGGGGGTGTGTTAGGACAAGGCGCGAGCATAGGCTACGAGAATACCTGACCGCCCGCGGGTGGCCGCAGTCGGATGTCGGAGCGACCGGCGGAGAGAGGCGGAGGCGGTCGGGACGCGTGGTCGGACGAAAGAGGGAAATGGGGAGAAGCAGGGCGTAGAGCAGAGTGCGAGTGAGGGAGCCGAGTAGGGGAGCAGAGTGTGAGTGTAGAGAGCGAGTGCAGAGACCAGAGTGCAGAACAGGAACACAGAACGGCCACTGGTATTCCGAGCCTCACTCGGCTGCAGAGCTCATCAGCTGCTGCCTGCTGCCAGACAGCCCTGTTTCTAGGGTCTCTCGCCGCCACCGCGGGGGGGAGGGGAAAGAAGCGCCGACGGCCGTCGTTGGGGGGGCCTCACCGCCAAAAACACGTCGCTCCTGCCGACGACGCGTTCGTATTCGGAACGCCTACCGAGGACCGATCTGATCAGAAAGCGCTCCTTTCGCGACGCCCCGTCGGGTACGATATTATGCGTGACTGGTACAAGTACGAGTAAGCACCGCCAGTCGCATCAGGTGATGGGCCGCTCGAGCACGCGCCCCGGCACACACACGCGCCCTTTGCTGGCGCTATGGCGGCCGGAACCCGTTCGCGACAGGGCCGTGTGGCCGTCCTATTGGACAATGCCGCGGGGGCCAGGTGACGTTGGTGTAGGTAAGGGGGTGCATACGAGAAGGGAAAAAAGAGACCAAGCATGGCCCGCGTTCCTGTTTTTTTTTTCTTTCCAGAGCACAAGAAGCCATGGCTGGGGCGGGGCTAGGAGCATTATCGTTTCTTTCCATACGTGGGGGGGACAAGGTTGCCTGTCTGCAAACGGCTAGCCGAGCCAGAGTCGTCTCCTCCGGCGGGGGGCGCATGGTTGTGCAACATGCGACCGTACGATGTTTATGACGTACGACGTCCGGCTGGCGGGCTTTGCAGCGGCAGGAGCAGCCGAGCAAAGGCACAAGGCAGTAGGCAATACGGAAATGGGTGACCAGAGCCGTGTGTGACTGATTCTGATTTCCAATCCAACGGGGGAGGCATAGGCAGCGTTTTGTGAGAGAGACCAAAAAGTACGAATACGAGTACGATGACTCGTGGAAAAAAAAGGTGCCCAAAAAAAGAGCAAGTTCCCAGGATCATGGCGCTGGATTCTCGTCGCGCTGGATTGCCACCGTGGGGGGTTTAGCAAGAGGCTCGGCCAAAACAAGGTCAGCGCGTAGGATCGCAGGCGATGCGGTGAGAGCCCTAGCGCGAGATTGAGTGTGATGGCGGCCAGAACAGGGCCCTGTGATCGCCTGCTGCCAGGTGCCAGGTGCCTTGCACGCCCCTCCCTTGCCCTGCTGGCCCTGCTGGCCCTGCTGGCCCCCCGCCCATCATCCCTCGTCCGCCCGATCCGGTGGCTCCAGTGCCCCTGGAGGGGGGAAGCGAAAGAAGAAAAAAAGAAAAAAAGAAGAGTAGAGGAAAACGCAAAGAGGAAAAAAGGATAAAGGGAAATTGAACGTCAAAGCAAGACCCAGAGCGCTAACCCCCACACTACGTCGCCTAGGCCTTTTGGACTGTGTCAACCAACAGCGACGACAGCGTCTCAGCTCGGCGCGATCGATTTCGAATGCTTCTAGCTCTGGTCGCGGACTCGCCCTCGCATACTCCGTGCTGGCACCCTCTCGGGGTCCGTTTGGCCTACCCTGTACGGAGTACTATACCACCAACACCGCCGTCGCCATCGCCGCCGTGTCGCCGCTGCTAATTCTCTCATGGCCTTGCCGTTGGGTTGCAGCAGCATCGACACAAAAGTCCTCGTTGGCACCGCTCTTGCACACTTGTACGCCTGCACACTTGCGCTCCCGCACGCTGCACGCTGCCTCGTCTGCATGTCTGCGCCCCCTCCTTCCCCTCACACGGCAATCCATTTCCATTTCCGTTTCCTTCTTCCGGCCGTCGCCCCACTACAAGCATCGCCTGCATGCTCTTGTCCAACAACTGCGTCCCGTCTCAATCTTGTTCTGGCCAGCTCGCGACATCCGTGTCCGTCGCCTCTTGCCCCCCTCCTTCGACCCCGAGGGGTAACCCCATACCCCGGCCCTCCCCCCCCCTCCCCAACGTAACTCCAAGTCGGGTATCGATCCTCACCGGCCACAGTTCGTCTTGTGTCCAATGAAAACACTGCGCAGCCATGTACCCGATATCTGGCGAGAACAGACGCTGCCCCCCCCAGACTCTTGGCATGTGATGATTGGGTTCGATTGGGCGCAAACATGCTGTACCCCACAGCTCGCACCTTTGCGTATATCGTTTGCCGGCCGCTTCAGCCATGCCCAGAACCACACGTGGACCCTTTCTTACATGCTCTGCTCCTTTGCAAACTCGCTTGTCATCCGGCAGGACGAGACCTGACGTATCATGTCGCAGTCGACGAGAAAGTGGGCAGGACCAGTCAGCGCCCGTGGATATGACACCAGCTTTGGGCACCTGTCGGTCCTTCTGTCCCGTCCATATTGCCCTTTTTCTGCTGGTCCGGCCACCCGTTCTAGTCGGTCAGCCTGCCGCCCTGCCGCCTCGCTGACCGGTCAAGATAGCGAGGACGCGCCCGACCGTCAGAGAGGCCACGCCGGCTGCTCTGATAGGCAGCGCAGGGTCACCAGACGGACAGAGTTTATCTTGTGCTCTTTTGCACGTTTTCGTGCTTCCCATCTGACAGCGAACTGTACCGACAAAAGTTTTTTTCTTTTTTCTTTTCACATTTTTACATTTTCACCAACGTCTTGTCAGACTGATCGCGTGCCAAAGGACGCCATGACACCGTCTCTCGCGGCAGCAGTACCCGTCTTCTTTCCGGGGTCCCGCGGTAGTAACGAGATGGAAATTTACAGCAGCGGCAACGGGGAGAAAGAGTCATTCCTTTCGGCCCACTTGCTGGCCTGTAAATGGGGCATTTTGCGGTCTACAGGCGACGCAGATTCCGTTTTCGGTCACTTACACGAGCCGTATATGTAAGTCTGACAGCAGAAAACGGCAGAATTCGCATATAGTAATAAGAGGCGAGACCTAGAGCGGAGCAAGAAAAGAAGGGGGAAAAATCCGATCGGAAATCTGGCCACGCTTCCGGCCGCTGAGCTCAACTGCAGAAAAACCCCCAAAAGCCAGAACAGGCCAAAAAAAGGTCTACGCCACGGCTTCCCACAACAGCCCTCACCTCTTTTTCCTCGATCCCCCACCGAAGCCTAGTACCGCAGTTACGCCGAGTTCTCCACAGGCCTTTCCAACGAGTCACAGCCCCGGCTTTTCTTGCCCTTGCTTTCCCTGCTGGGCGTTGAAACCGCCCGAGAGCGGTGTGGTCTGCCCCATGACCCAGCTGCGCCTGCGGGAACACCTGTCGTGTTCGGCAACGAGGTTCTTCATCCTTACGTGGGGGAGGGAAGGGGGGGGGGGTGGTGGCAATGTAGTAATGAAGTGGACAAGCCTTGTTTCTCCACAGGTGGTAAGTTCGCGACGAAGACGCACAAACAATGGGTACTGGTACAAGCCTACTCGTTCTCGAGTTGCTACTCGGCTGTCACATATTACGTGGCAGAAACCCTAAAACAGTAAAAATCTGGCTCCGGACGCTTCTGCTTCCGGTACAAGTACATGGCCATAGTCTCCGCGGCGTGTGATCCCGAAGCCGCTGCAGCTGACAGGATTTTTGCGTCATGCCGTAGAAAAAAAAAGTATGACAAACTCTGCTCCTCTTACATGATCGCTTTGCCGGAGAACACCAAAGCTCAACGTCGGCCGCCGGCTACCCCTCTTCGCAGCCGTCGCATGATCCTGCTGATGATGTGTTGGCACCCGGCAAAATAGGAGCGGGCGGCCGGGAGGCGGTCACCAGGACAAGTCAACGGAGACGGGAACAGCAAATCCATGGCTTGGCCATTGGGCTAGGCTAGGCAGTGTTCCAGATTCTACCGGGCCGGTGCCCAACCGCCGCGCATCCCAGCCACGAACCGGGCCGGTGCAGAGACAGGGCTCATACCGTCGCCTCGACCTGTTGCTGCTGCTCCGTATCGACGCGGCCGTACGTCGTGCCCAGTCGCTCCAGCATGTGGTCCTGGACCGTGAAGACGCGCGCCGAGGTGTCCGGCGCAGCACCGAGCGGCGCCAACTTCCAGTCCAGGTTGCCATCAAAGAAAAAGGGCACCGAGTAGCGGTCCGTGCGGCTGCGGTTGATGACGCGGTGGACGTTGCTGCGGTAGATGCCGGCGGTCCAGAGATGCAGCATGTCACCAATGTTGACCACATAGGCGTCCGGGTTGGGCGCGACCGCGACCCAGGAGTCGGTGTCCTGGTCGAGCACCTCGAGGCCGCCCTTGTCATCTTGGTACAGAAGCGTGACGGCGCCGAAATCGGTGTGGGCGCCAGCTCCGAGCTGTTGGGGGGCGGACGGCGAGGACTCGGAGGACACGGCCGCCTCGTTCGCCGGGGGGTAGTGCAGCAGGCGCAGGCTGCAGAGCGGATTGCCAGCCGCGAAGCCGGCAAAGACGTCGTCGCCGTATGGCAAGCCGCGGGCCAGGATGTCGAGCACGGTGCGGGCCAGCCGCAGCACGGCTGCATAGTATGTCTCGAGCGGCTCGCGCATCTCGGCTGCCGGAATGGTCGTCGCCGACGGGAAGACGTTTTCGCCCACGAGCAGGGGATGGCGATGGGCACGCGGGTCATCGTAGGGAACATCGAGGCCGATGAAGAAGCCCTAGACGGTATTAGGACGAAGGACACAAGAAACGGAGAGGCAGAAAAAGGCCAAATTCACCTCCTTGAGATCGGGGAGTGTGTCGGCCTGCAGCGCCTGCGATCCGATCAGCTCGTAGCCGCGGTTCTTGAGCACCCCGGTCGGTCGAAGCGCTTTTTTGGTGTCGAGCGGCAGTGCGAACAGCTGACGGGCCGCATGCAGGACGCGCTGCTGCAGAGAGGCCGGCACATCGTGGCCGACGAGCGAGAAGAAGCCCGTGGTCATGCAGGCCCGGCGAACGTCGGCCACGACCTGTGCTGCCGCGGCCGAAGCCGGGTCGGCCAGATAGGGCGCGATGTCGATGGTCGGGATGGCAAACGTGCTCGCGTCGGCTGGCATAGTGGGCGTCTTGTGTCTTGGTCGCCAACCCAAGGCGTCAGCAGGGACGGCGGCACAACATCTAAATGGACGATCGCCGATCGGATTCCGCCGACTCCCTATCTGTCCAATCAACGAGGCTCGATGTGATTGTTGAATTTCCGGCCAATCTTGTCTTGGCCGGAAACTGCGTGCACCGGCCGAGCTCGTGTGGGGACCGGCAGCTGTCCAGCAGTGCCCACAACGACATCGGCTTTGCGGTGTGGTCTTTGCGAAGCCCGAGTGCTGTGATGCGATGCTGGCTGTTGGCCTAATCGGGCGAAAAGCTTATCAGCGGCGTCTGCCGCAGTCAGCCGCCTACACTTTCCTAATGTAGACTTACACGACTGACAAATGGTACCATATTTTGGCATCTTTGGATGACCATGTTAGGCAGAGCAGACCATCACGCCAGCTATGGTATCCTGCAAAGCGCGTGACGATTGCAGCCTCACGTAATCACCGAGTGCTCGAGCAGAGCTTCTACGTCTTGCGACGAATGCGAGCCGTATGATAGTTTTGGCGTCTTGGTGCCGCATCATGACGACTCTTCGTCGTTCGAAAGCCAGTCTAGGCCATTTTCTGGCAGGTCTCCGATGAGAGGACTCAGCATTTGCGGCAGCAGCTCGGCGGCATCGCCCCCAAAGGCAAAATCGTCAGGCTGCATGCCGGCGAGGCTACCGAGCGACTCGGCGTCCAGGTTGACGGTGGCGACAACGGCGCCGGCCTCACGTGCGGTGTCGACATACGCTGCGGCAGGGTAGACCTCGGCGGAGGTGCCAACGACGAGCATGAGGTCAACGGGGCCGGCGTCGATCCAGGCGTCAATGTCGTCCAGCATGGCCTCGTCGAGTGACTCGCCGAACCAAACGACACCGGGCCGCAGCAGCCCGGTATGGCAGGCTGGGCAGTGCGGCAGGTCTTCGAGGGCAATGTCGGCGGCGGCGCCCTCCATGGTATTGCGTGGATCCAGCGCCGCACAGAGGGGCTCCTGGCGATGGTCGTGCGCGACGTAACCGCAGCCAGGGCCAAGGTCGTCGCCGCCGAGGCCGCGGCTTCTTGGGAGGCTGCCGACGCAGCGCAGGTCAAAGAGCGAGCCGTGCAGGGTGCGCAGGCTGGAGGGTGGATGGCCGGCACGCGGCGCGAGGCCGTCGACATTTTGTGTCAAACAGAGAAAGACTGGGCAACGGCGGGCGAGAGCGGCAAGGGCGCGGTGGCCGGCGTTGGGCTGGACGCGCAGGGCGGTAGTGCGGCGGTAGGCGTAGAAGCGCCAGACTCGGACGGGGTCGCGGCAAAAGGCCTCGGGTGTCGCCAGGGTCATGGGGTCGTGCTGCTCCCAAAGCGCGCTGGTGGTGCCGCGAAAGGTCGGCAGGCCTGAGGCGACCGAGAGTCCAGCGCCGCAGAGGGCGAGGATGCGGGGCGGCCGTGAGCGTCCTGGCGCGGTGATGCGCGACAGCAGCCGGTGGAAGGCGTCAAAGTCGGCCTGATGGACCATGATTGCGGATGGTGGCAGGTAAAGTGAAAGAAGGTCAGATTTTAATTGGGATCAGTTTAGAAAGACACAAAGTACATATTGCCTCGTCGGAGAGCAGCTGCCATCGACCCCTCTTACCCAAAGGGGAAGCCACGTGAGCAAAGAATTGCCGTCTAAGTCCAGATTTATTTTCTCACGCTATGAAGTTTGGGAGCAAAGCAATGGATTATTGAAACATCAAGTACATGGTACACTATTCACACATGGGAAAGCGAACGCTTTACAGCAGCGCCAGCGCCGCGAGGATGACGGCAACGGAGCCGAAGAGGCTGGCCGAGACCTTGGAAACGCCGCTGGTGGTGACAGCCGACGAGGTGCTGCTGGCAGAAGAGGTGCCAGAGGCGGTGCTGGACGAGCCGGCCTTGGTGGCCGTGGAGAGGGTCGAGGTGCTCTTGGCGGCAGTGCCGGTGGCGGTGCCGGTGGCAGTCGTGCTGGCATCGCTGGAGCCGGAGGCCGAGCTGTCCGAGCCGCTGGACGCGCTGGACGAACCGGTCGCGGAAGCCGAGTCGGTCTTGGTGGCAGAGGCGGTGTCGGTCTTGGTGCTGCTCTTGGTGGCCGTGCTGCTCTTGGTCGACGACGAGCTGCTGCTGCTGCTGCTGCCGTCGGTGTTGACGCGAATGTCCTTGTACGTGCCGCTGGTGCCCTCGTACGTGTACGAGGTCGCGCCGGAGACGCCGTTGCTGTTGTTGGTGATCTTGATGCTCTTGTAGTAGGCCTTGTACGGGCCGTTGCCGTCGCCAAAGGGCGTCAGGCCGCCGGCCCACGAAATGGTGCCCTTGCTGGCCTTGGACGAGCCGCCGTCCCAGGTGCCGAGCTTGAGCTGCATCGGCGTCTGCGGGAAGGTGGCGCCGTTGTTGGCCGACGCATAGGTCAGCGTCCGCACGGCCACGCCGTCAATGGACCAGACAATGGCCTCGGGCGACCAGTCGAAGCCGTACGTGTGGAACTCGGACTGCGGGCTGGTCACGTCCGAGAAGCCGCCGCGGTCGTACGTCGTCGTGTTGCCCTTGCTAAAGTAGTTGGTCTGCGCCTCGGTCGTGTCGCCGCCGAGCCACTCCCAGTCGACCTCGTCGAGGTCGTCCGACTCCAGCACTATGCTCGTGACGATGCCTGTGCCGGGCGCCACCTGCGCCACCACCTCGACCGAGCCGAAGAAGATGTACTTGGTCGACGTCACCGTCGGCGCATCCGTCTCGGACGCGATCGTGAACACGGCGCCCATCGTGTCGTCGTAGTCGAGCGTCGTGCCCGCGGCCACGTCAAAGTAGTCGCTGGCGCCCTTTGTGAAGTCGATGGTCACCGACTCCGGGAAGGCATCGTCGTCCGGGCAAGCTGTCACAGGTCAGCAAGTGTTTTGTATCAAAACGAGATGGGCATCACGCACTGTCGCCCTCCACCGGGTTGCACGACGACGAGGTCTGGGCGGCCACCATCTTGGCCGCTAGGAGCAGCAGAGCCGAGGTAGAAAGAACCTTGGACACCATGATGAATGTGAGAATATGTATTAGATAGATCCAAAAAAAATAAAAGTTGGTTGGTAAGAAGTTAAAGAGAGCGAGTGTGTGTGACTCCGAAGAGTGAACGAGAGACTGAATGACAAGAATGTGAATGAAAGGAAATCCGAAGCAAGAGGGAGAACCAGGCGGACTTGAGGGATGGCTGTCCTTATTTAAAGTTTGACAAGCATAAATTTGCTTTTCCACACCCGAGCAGGGGGAGGGGCAAAGTTACCCCATTGTACAAGCTCGCAAGGTATTAGCGGATATGCCAAGGCGAGAGGGCGACTGTGAGTCGTCTGTTGTCACCGATGCAGGGGCTGAGTCTCGTTTTCGGTATCCCTCCCAGCAGAGCCCCTGACTAGGGCCTGTCGCTGTCGTAGCCGCTTTGGGTTTAAGTCGCTACCGCCAACGCCCGAATACGAGCGCCAAAACGGGCGGCAATGGCGCCGTGACGGCCGCAACACGAGCCCGTTACCGCATGCGTCTAGCAGACTCCAAAAAAAGAGAGAGAGTCGCCACCGGCCGCACAATGACAGAGAGGCCCGCAAAGCAAAGCCTCCTCTGCTCCTCGTGCGCGTGCAAAAATAACAAAGGAGTCGCTCCTCGTACAGACGTTTTGCTTTTTCTACTCGACCTCAGTATTGCCTTGGCAGGTGACTTGGCAGGCGAGCCCTCAATTTCACTGTCTAACGAGCGCTAGGCCGTAACTAGCCAGTGAAGAAACGTGGATGAAGCCTGCCAATTTCGCGTTGTGGCCGCTGACTGGTCAGCCGGCCCTTCTCCTGAAACGCAGGAGGCACAGCAAATCCAACCAAGTCTCCGGCTCCGTACAAAGCGGAGTCGACCACCTTTTAGCACGGCTGCTATTACTCCGTGTTATTGCAAAGTACGACTATCCGGAGTACTCCGTACGAGTACGAGAAGTTGCTGTGGCTGTGCGGTGGCGGCTAGCTATTTGCCTTTAGAGCTCGTATTGTGCAATATTAGCTCTTCTCCATAGAATCTATCTTTGCGATCTTTCCACGCCTGCACGACACTAATCCTTATCTACCCCTTATCGCGCGTCAACCGTCACGAGCACTCCAGTATACTGCTTCTATGCGCTTACGCGTTTCTTAACGAGCAAGACGTTGTCGGCATGGACCCTGCTATGGGAATCGGCGCGAACCGCCGCCGACTCGACGACAGATGAGACTTATGGGACCGAAGACTCATGGGACTGAAGACGAGATTCACAAGATGGCAGACGAGGCACATGAGATGATAAACGCGATTCACGAGACGACAGACGAAGTTCAAAGGCTGCGTGAAGCTCTTGCCAAAGCGGAACGTCGTGCTGAGGAAGCAGATCGCCGCACCCAGGAAGAACGGCGTCTACGTGAAGAAGTACAATGTCAGCGTGAAGAGGAACGGCGTCAGCATGACGAAGAAGAACGACACCGACGCGCAGAAGAACAACGCCGGCGTGAAGAAGAACAACGTCAGCTTGAAGAGGAACAGCGTCAGCGTGCCGAAGAAGAACGACGCCGGCGTGAAGAAGAACAACGCCGGCGTGAAGAGGAACGGCGTCAACGTGAAGAGGAACGGCGTTAGCGTGACGAAGATGAACGACACTGACGCGTAGAAGAACAACGTCAGCGTGAAGATGAAAGGCGTCAGCGCGACGAAGCCGACCGCAGCGCCAATATCTCTCTTCTGAGAGAAATCGAGGCCCTGAAGGACGCCGAAGCGACAAGTGCCCTCTTTGCACTTCAGCTTGCAGAGGCCCAGCGCCAACTCGCGGATCTCCAGCGAGGGCAACAACGTACGTGCCGTAGTCCCTTTGGACTTGATTTACCGTCTTCTGTTTGGCATTGTCTAAGTGTACAGCCCAGTCTTTCGCAGAGTATGTTGCCCAAACATCACGGATGAACATACACATGAGTCGATTCATTCTTCGTGCCCCTCCCTCCGCTCCGCAACAATCGGCGAGCTCATCACGCTCCGGATCCAAGTCGTCAACGGCCGGCCAAACGTCCATACATGGCAAATACTACCCCCTGCATGTTCGCCCTTGGCCAGAGTTTCTCCAGTTGCAGAGAGAGCCGTTTGGTCGTCTACACGCAACCCTGGGTGCTGCTCAGTCGTTTCCGTCCCTCCAGCAGGTGCAAAGCGAAGAAGCAACTCTCTTGGACAAGATTCCTGTCCAGTTTTTAAACTCGGCGGCGTTTCTGAATGCTGACCGGACAACTCTGTTTCTGGACGCAACTCTCGAGAGGCCCGCGTCCAAGGCCTTTGGACAGTTCCTTGCAACAACTGGCACGGGGAAAGTGGTTCTCTTTGATATTAGTACCGCAGGGGTCGCTTCCGTCTCGGCTACACGTGAAAGACCTCGAGATGCAGATGCCACAAACATGGATACCACAGACTCGCAGAGACGCCCCAAGAACACGATGCCCGACTGCGTTGTGCTAACGGCAGCTGTCATCGCGAACCAGGGCGTAGGCAATACTAGCCGGCTCGTGGTTAGCGAGTATAAAGCGTGCCACGCCCAGCGGATGCCGGATCTATCATTTGGCCCTTCCCTAACTAATGACTACCTCGTACGTCTTGCTATAACGACAGAGGCCAAGCAGCGAAAAAAGAAAGCCCGTCTCTTTGCGCTTACCACGGCCCCAACACCACCAAGCACAACAAGCTCGGGTCCTCGGGCCCTGTCGTCTAAGCTGTCCTACTTTGCCTCGGCACTGGCGCAAACCTACCATTACATGCTGCTCTCCGGCTTTGAATACGGCTACTTGGCGTCGGGCGAGACACTGAGCTTCCTCCGTACCCCAGAGGATGATCCGACCACACTCTTGTATCATACTTCTTTTTTTCCCGCACGTTCTCCCGACAATTTTCCTCGGCAAGAAGACGGCTTCCCGGCCTTCCCTGGCCCGGTCACGGGTACAGCCACGCCAATGGGCACCGCTGTCGACGACGACACTCTGAGCAGGCTGGCCATCTCACAACTTTGTGGCCTGTGCCTCTTGGCTTTTGACGTTCCGATTCGAGACCAGGCCTGGCTAGGGAATGCACTTCGGCAGCTGGCCGATTTCCCTAATCTTCCTCCTGGGCACATGCAACGCCGCCATGCAAGTCCGTCTCCCCTAGGTGTTAGGCGACGAGACAGCGATGGCGACAGCGATGTTGACGATGGCGGTGGTAATGGCAGAGGCCGCCTGGGCCGGGTAATTGCTGTGCAGAACGATCATGTGCGGGGGCCATCACCTTTGCGACAATCACAGACAGCTCCAGGCGTGACAGGCCATGCGAGCAGCACACGCTTTAAGCCTATGACTATTAGTGAGACTGCGGAGTAATGCACACAAGCCTGCCTGCTCAGCCTTGCACGCGGCCAGCAGCTTGACGCCCGGTGTCCCAACTACGCCCTCCATCTGGCAGCCGCCAGTGATGCACAGCGCCTGGAGCAGCAACACCCTATTACGCAAGCCCAATTGCAAGACTTGGTCCGCGCACAGCTGGATCGGAGTGTGGAGGAGAACTGCGTATGCCTGTACGACAAGGGCGCCCGAGGCGCTATTCGGATCTTGTTGAAGCTGGTGCTGGCCGGCTATGGCTACACGTTTGTAGCCAAGGGAGTGGAGCGGTGGAATGCACACCGGCTGGGGCACGAGACGCGCATCTATGCCCAACTGCAGTGCCTGCAAGGCCGTCTTATTCCCGTCCATCTCGGCCTCGTCAAGCTGGAGGTGCCATACCCGCAAATGGCCAAGTTTACGGTGCTGACACACATGATGCTCATGTCTCACGCCGGCGTCTCGCTGCACTACGACCGCCTGGAGTCGATGAACGAGCGTACTGGCCGCGATTTGGAGGACGACATTGCGGACACATACGAGGAACTGTACAGTTGGGGTTTGGACGACCACGACAAGACGATGTGATGCAACGTGGCGTGAGGACACGCAGCGCGTGATGAAGATTGACCTGGACCATGCCTACATGGACATGGCCGTGTATGCGCAAAAGGTATGGGAGGTTGCGGGGGCGGACACGGCGCCATTGGCTAGTGAAAAGACGGGGGCCGCGGAAGGGAGGAAGCGCCGAGCGACGCCCGAACTGCCATCACCCGATGCAACGCCCATTCATGCGGATGTGACGACAGGCAAGCGAGCAAAGCGGGCGAAGCAGGAGCAGGCGACCGGCGACACCCGCATTGTGGAGGCGCCGTTGCCTTTGTAGTTTTCACGGCCAACCTGCCTCGCTCTTCTGCGCTCTTTTGCTCTTTTGTTCCTTTGTTCCTGTGATTTATGCGTGCGGTGGTATTGGCGCAAGGCCGAGGTTCTTTTTTCTCCAACGACAAGCGCGATTCCCCAAATGGCAAAAGCTTATGTGAAGTGGTGGCGCGGGGAAAGCCGTGACTGGGCTGCCAGCTCGCCCAACGTACGTTGGAGGCAGCGCGTCGCAAGCGCTAGCTCGACGAAGGACCAGCCAACAGCCACTGAAAACAGGGCGAATGACCTTGCAATGCCCTGTTCAGAGTCCACTAACACCGGACTGGCATTTCCCCGTCCACGCGTACCCCGCACCCTTTCGCGATCTGCAAGGACTCCCCACACTTTGTCCATAGCAGCACTCGTGACAGACCCATTCCGTGCTGGCGCGGCCAACTTGCAGAAGGAAAAAAATTCCGACGATTGACGAAATTAGGCCGAAGGGATTTGTTTCCCCGAGACGAGTCACAGTCTTCCGTAGTACGGAGTACTATTAGAGACAGTCCCCCCAAATCTCGGCTCTCTGCATGTCCCCTTCCCTCCTGCTTCCCCCATCACTGCCCCCTTTCCCCGCCCGCATCACGCTCGCCCGCCCTCGCCATGGACAAGCCCGCAGAAGAGCAGCACGAGCTGTCGACGGTGCCGACCGTTGGGAACGACGCCACGGGGCCACGTCTCCCGCAAGGCTACTCTGCCATTGACCCGGCCGTGGAGCGCAGTCTGCTGCGCAAGCTGGATCGGCGGCTGATGCCGCTGCTCTTCGTGGCCTGTGCGTGCTGACAGCCCCTCTCTCGACTCGCGTGTGGCGCACGTTTTTTGAAATGTGCTGACGGCTTGGCCTGTCCAGATCTGCTCGCCTTTCTCGATCGGTCCAACATTGGCAACGCCGAGACGGCTGGCTTGAGCAAGTCGCTTGGCATGAGCGACGGCCAGTACCAGTGGCTGTTGACGATTTTTTACATTCCTTACAGTGCGTTTGTGCCCTGGTCTTCCATTGGCCCGCGTCTCCACCTTGTGCGCCAAGTCTTGCTAACGTCGGCCCAGTCCTGTTTGAGTGGACCGCTGTGATGTGGAAGATTGTCCCGCCCCGTGAGTTTCCCGACGGCCTTTCTTTTGTGCGTGTGCCGCTGCTGTGCCGTGGCTGACGCGCGTCCAGACCGTTGGGCCGGCATGGCTGTCCTCTTTTGGGGCATTGCCGCCACGCTGCAGGCGACGGCGTTCAACTGGTCGGGCCTGATGGCCTGCCGCTGGTTCCTGGCCACGGCCGAGGCTGGCTGGGGCCCCGGTGTGCCGTACCTGCTGAGCTTCTTTTACCGGCGCCACGAGCTGGGCTCGCGCTGCGGCATCTTTCTGTCGGCGGCGCCGCTGGCCACGACGTTTGCCGGCGCGCTGGCCTATGGCATCACGTCGGGCCACTCGAAGCTGGAGAACTGGCGGCTCCTGTTTTTGGTCGAGGGCCTGCCGACGCTGGCCATGGCCGTCGCCATCTTCTACCTGCTGCCGGACTCGCCCGACACGGCCAAGTTCCTGACGCCCGAGGAGCGCGAGGTCGCGGCCGTGCGCGGCATCCTGCAGACGGGCAAAGAGGGCCACGAGCGCATTGGCGGCATCAACATGAAAGAGGTGCTCGAGACGTTCAAGGAGCCGCAGACGCTGATCCTGCCTCTGATGGTATGTTTTCGTTCGTATCGCAGTCCGGAGTGCCGCTGACTCTTGCAGTACTTTTCGTGCAACGTCTCGTTCTCGTCGCTGCCCGTCTTCCTCCCCACCATCATCAAGAACATGGGCTACTCGAGCATCAATGCCCAAGGCCTGACGGCGCCGCCGTACTTTTTGTCGTTCCTCGTGTGCATCGGAACGACCTTTTTGGCGGATCGTCTGCGGCAGCGTGGCCTCATGATTGCGGGCCTCTCCATCGTAGGCGGCATCGGCTACATTCTGCTCGCAACGGTCCACACGGTCGGAGTGCGCTATCTGGGCGTGTTCCTGGCCGCTGCAGGCGTGTTCCCGGCCATCTCCAACATCCTGCCGTGGGTGACGAACAACCAGGCGACGGACACGAAGCGCGGTGTCAGCATTGCGCTGCTCAACATTATCGGTCAGTGCGGCCCGATCTTGGGGACGCGCATCTTCCCGACGAGCGAGAAGCCGCACTTTGTCAAGGGCATGTCCATCTGCGCGGCGTTTATGTTTTTCAACGCCATCCTGGCCATTGTGCTGCGCCAGTACCTTGCCGCCAAGAACAAGCAGTTTGCAGCGGCCGAGGCCGACCAGTCGGCCGCCGCGACGGCTACTCTCGAGGCGGATGAGCCGGAAAAGGGCGGTTGGGGTCCTACTGGCCCGGAGATGATGGGCACGGTTGGATACCGCTACATTCTGTGAGTGTGGCGGAATGGGCTGGCATGTCCGGGAAAAGCGTCAGATGGGTATACCAGGATACTGTGGAAAAGTGTGTTGTATTCTTCGTAATGTGGAAAAGGGCGAGGATGATAAATAGCAATAATGACAAGCTCGGACACGAAGCGGTAGTGCTCGGCAATAGCGCGTAACTGCGGCGTATTTAGTGCTCGGCGATAGCGTTCAGAGGCGCCGGATTTACTAAAGTTCCGCTACGCAGCGCCTGTAACCAACCCAAGCAAGCGCTAACAGTAATAATAGCCAACATCGCCAAAGTGTGGCGAGATGTGATTCCTGACAGGCGACGGCCGTGCCGGAAGAAAGGCAGCTCAAGACAGCAGGACTCGCCGCTCCGAGGCCGTGACTCCCCCCCCCCCGCCGCCACGATGCAGGGCTTCAACATGGGCCGGTACGTGCCGCCCGAGCAGGAGGGGCTGGTGATGTCGGGCAACCAAGCGTTGGGAGTGCGGGCGAACAAGACGACGGCGGCGGGGGTGCCGGTGGTGCGGTTTGAGATGCCGTTTGCGGTGTGGTGCGACGGGTGCGAGGCGCGGACGGCGGCGCGCCACCCGGTGCTGATCGGCCAGGGCGTGCGCTTCAACGCCGAGAAGCATCGGGCCGGCGCCTACTACTCGACGCCGATCTGGCTGTTCCGCATGCGCCATCCGGCCTGTGGCACCTGGCTGGAGATCCAGACGGACCCGGCGACGACGTCGTACGTGGTGGCCAAGGGGGGGCGGCGGCGGCGGGAGTACGACGATGAGGATCAAGGTGAAGCATCAGAAAGACAGACAAGAGACCCGGCCTCTCTGGCGGCGGCCTCGGCGGCAGCCTTGGCTGGCCTGCCTCCTGACGGCGTGGGAGCCGCCGGCGACGACCGGGCCTCGGCCTTTGACCGGCTCGAGCGCACCATTGCCCACCGGACGGCCGCCGACGCCGCCGTCTCGGCCACGCAACGCCGCCTCGACGGCCTCACCGCCGACAGCACCCGGCGCTGGCAGGACCCCTACGCGCGCAACCGCGCCCTGCGCGCCGCCTTTCGCACCGGCCGCCACGCCCGCGAACACGCCGCCGCCGCCGACGACCAGCTGCGCCTCCGCCTCGGCGGCCTCGACCCCACGCGGCTGCCCCTGCTGCCGGCCTCGGACGAGGACGCCCGCCGCGCCGCGCTCGTCGACTTTGGCGACCCCGCCGACACCGCTGCCGGCACGCTCGTACAGCCGCTGTTTGCAACGTCAAAATCCACGGCCTCTTCCACCTCTGCGACCCCAAAACATCCCGCCACCGCCGCAGAGAAACGCCGCCGCGCCGTGCGCGACCACTTGGCGGCCACCGTCGCCACCAACACACGCCGTGCACTCGACCCCTTTCTCGACCGGTCGTGGGACAGCCGCGCAGGAACGGCCGCCCACACGGCCCGGCTGCCCGGCGTGAAGCGGAAACGCGCGGCAGACGACGGGCCAGGACCGCCGTCACACCCACCACCCAATGGCGAGAGCCCGGCCAAGAGCGCCGGGGCACTCGTGAGCTACGACTCGGACTGAGACCTTATGATACCCAATACGCTGCACGCGTCGTGTTTTGCGTCGTGATGAGCATCTGCTATCCTAGACTACTTCAATACCCAATAAAGCCAGACCACAGCTGAAATCGGCAGGCGCGGAAAGCGTCCGTTCAGCTTGACGGAACCCGTCCATTCCATCTGCGTCGTGACTGATACTCCGTGCCAGTCCCGCATGGTACGCCGACATCTAAAAAATGGAAGAAAGAAACAAGACAAGGCAAGTGGGGTGGGGAACAAGAGAAAGAGCAAGAAAAACTCCATGTTCTGCAATGCGCCAAATAAAAATGATATCGTTCCACGGACCAAAAGTCCAGTAGGCAAGAATAGAGGTGAGAGGGCTCATACGTCGTCCATCTGGCCGGCCGGCTCGTCGTCGTCGTCGTCGCCAAAGCTGCCGACGGAGGACATGTCGTCGTCGTCGTCGGTCTCGGCGCCGGCGTCATCGGCCGCCTCCTTGCTGGCGTACTTTTGGACGTATTCTGGAGCGGGTCAGTGCGGCCTAACAGGACAGAGCACAGATGCAGCACCCACCCTTCACCTTGACGTCGTAGCTCCGCGGCTCGCGCATCAGCAGCGCCGCAGCCTCGCCGTTTAACGGGTCCGTTGGGTTCGGGTAGCGCAGCAGCTGCGGCAGAAACACTTCGAAAATGTTGATCATGTCGTACATTGGTGACCATGTCTGGTTAATCACATCGAGGCACACAGAGCCCGACAGCTCGTCAATATTGGGGTGGAAGATGCGGTTGATGAAGCCGATGCTGGGCGACTTGTAAGGGTACTGGTCGGGCAGCTCGACATGGACCTTCCAGGTGCCGCCTTCGAACGGAGCTGCGGCGCGTGTGAGCGATGTGGTTTCTGGGACAAGGGGGAGTTCGACACACTTTCTGCTGGGCCCTTGAAGCGGACAAAGAACTCCTGCCTGAGGTCGACGTCAGCGCGGCTGGGGAGAGAGGGATGGTTGTCGGTCGCCGCGTCACGCTTACACTGCAAGTCGTCTGTCAGTACCCAAAGCAGCCACCCAGACCGCTCGCCAGACCGCCAGGAGCACTCACTATTATCGTTCACTAGAGTGACCTCATAGTCGCTCATGAGCCTTCCTGGGGGTCAGTGACAGAACGGGGAGAAGGGCTGGCGTCTGCCATGACCATACATCCTAGAGAGTCTGTCAGCATGTAGTCTGCAACGGCTCCGGGACACCGTGAAGAAGGCCCTACTTCATAACCTTTCACAGCTGTTAGCATCCATCGGTTAGAGACGGTCGTCCAAGGAGGTTCTCACATCGGTCTCGATCCGACGACGAGGGCTACTCATCGTGGCGGTGTTGGCGGTGTTGGAAGGCTCTCGGATAATGGGCGTCTTGTGTGCGTGGTAGGGCGGGTGGCTGTCCGGACCTGCGGTCAACTGTGGGCGGACGTTGGCTGATGAATCGATCGGGTTGCGAGATCGGAATTCCGCAAGGGCGGCCGCGAGACGGGGCCGGTAGCCGTTGGTACTAAGAAAGAACGCTGGACGGGTGGCTGGAGTAGCCCGTGCTCCAAAAACAGGGCCAGGTTGCGGCAACGATGGCGTGGAAGCGTGTCTCGGCACGATGCGCAAGGGAAAGTTGATCGTGTTTGGACACGCAACTGGGCTGTCTTGCCCAAGCGAATTTGAGGGGCGGGAGAGCCGTGGCGTGGGGGCGTGACCTCGCTTAGTCAGCACCGTTGCGTGACCCGGTCCCCGGACGAGCGAGCGCCTCGCATTACGTCATCGTTCAGCGGAGAAGGGGGAGAAAGAGAGGGGGGCGGCGAACGGGCACGGCCAGAAGCGACCTCGGCTCTCTATTACATAAGTTGGGGTTTTTAATTAATCGTCGAATTTTTTCGGCTTCGAGGACTGAATTGTACACGGTAAATACCATCATGGGCCAGGAGCATAAAAGACGGGCATGGGCCACGAGCCCCTGAAAAATGAGTCGTCTCCTCCTTTTCTCTTTTTCGCAAGACGCGCGCATTTCTGGGCACCGACGGGTTTTTGGGCACTTTTTGTAGAGTGACACGCGCCTTTCCCACACTTCCTTCTCCCCGCTCTTCGATTCCCACTTCCATGGCCGCGGCAGGCAGAGGCGGCCGGGCCGCGGTGGCGGCGGTGCTGCAGCAGCAGCCGATCGGCGCAGGCGTCTGGCGGCGAGGGACACGGGCGTGGCCGAGCGTGGTAGCAGCGACGGCCGCGGCAACACAAGTGCGGACGCTCTCGGGCAGCGCGAGACGGCCGAGTTCGCACTCGCCCATGGGCCCGCCGGAGGAGAAGCCGCGCAAAAAAGTGACGCTGACGACGCTGCGGGCGCAGTACGAGCGCGGCGAGCCGATTGCGATGCTGACGGCGCACGACTTTCCGTCGGCGCACGTGGCCGACGCTGCTGGCATGGACGTGATCCTGGTGGGCGACAGCCTGGCCATGGTGGCGCTGGGCATGGAGGACACGAGCGCGGTGCTGGTGGAGGAGATGCTGCTGCACTGTCGGTCGGTGGCGCGGGCGACGCGGGCCGCCTTTGTCGTGGGCGACCTGCCCATGGGCTCGTACGAGATCGGGCCGGAACAGGCGCTGGCCACGGCCATCCGCTTCGTCAAGGAGGGCCGCGTGCAGGGCATCAAGCTTGAGGGCGGCCGCGACATGGCCGCCACCATTGCGCGCATCACCGGCGCCGGCATCCCCGTGCTCGGCCACGTCGGCCTCACGCCCCAGCGCCAGCACGCGCTCGGCGGCTTCCGCGTCCAGGGCCGCTCCGCCGGCGGCGCCCTGCGCGTGCTCGAGGACGCCCTCGCCGTCCAGGCTGCCGGCGCGTTTGCCGTCGTCATCGAGGCCGTGCCCGCCGAGGTCGCCCGCATCGTCACCGACCGCCTCGCCATCCCCACCATTGGCATCGGCGCCGGTGCAGACTGCTCCGGCCAGGTCCTCGTCCAGGTCGACATGACCGGCCACTTCCCCCCCGGCCGCTTCCTGCCCAAGTTCGTCAAGCAGTACGGCAACGTCTGGGACGAGGCCCGCCGCGCCATCGAGGCCTACGGCCGCGACGTCAAGGCCCGCACCTATCCCGCCCCCGAACACACCTACCCCATGCCCGCCGACGAGCTCGCCATCTTTGCCAATGCCGAGCAGCACACCGCCGAGCGCGCCGCCGGCAAGCCCCACGAGCTGCCGCGGCGACCCGAACCACCACGACGTCGCGAGCCCCGAGAGTGAGCCGCATGTGATTGAGCGAGTTCTTGTGTGTTTTAGCGTCCATAGCTCTTATCGTTTATCGTTATTTGGCCGTCCTTGGGGTCGCCCGTCGTGTATCTTTGTCTGCCGTCTGCCGTCTGCCGCCCACCTCGTCTTCGTTTGCCTCGACCTTGTCCGCTTCCTTCTTCAACAGTATTCATCCGTCTTCTCCTCTCTCTCTCCCCCGCTCATCCAAACGCCGGCGTCAGCGAATACGATACATTCAGCTGGTCGTTGGCGTCACGGAAACACCGGTGTAGATTTCCCACCACCTCGTCCAGCGCCGGGGCAAACGCAGAGTTCACGTAGAGAAACACGCTCTCCGTCGGCCGAACCCGCAGCGCTCGCCGCACAAACGACACCACTGCCTCGAACTTTTGTGTCGACGCAATCTTGCGCCGCACGTCGCTACCACCGGGCCCCAGCGGCGGTGCGCCCACGGCCTTGAACCGCACCACCACCTTGTCGCGCTCAAAGGCACCTGCCGTCGCCAGCGCCGCCGTCGCGTCCCGCGGCAGCCCAAGCAGCACCGTTGACGCCATCATCGTTAGCGGCAAGTCCGGCATCGCTTCTTCTCTCTCGTCTTCGCGCTCGTCTCGCTCGTCGAGCACCGGAGGCGACGCCGACGCCGACGACCGATTCGGCGACGCCACGCCACCCTCGCTGGGGGATTCTGGTGGGTGCGGACGTGCAAGAGACATGATGTCGCGGAATGCGTTGAAGTATGTCAAGAAGCGGGAATGTGCGAGATTACGTACGTGGATTCTTACGTGATCAAGAAGAGTGGTTCGGTAGGTCACGTGAGAGAAATCTGTGATGGGCGAGCGCAGCTATAGGCCTCGTCAGATCGACTAATTCACAGTGTCCAAGTTTCTTGACCTCCCTAATATTGTAATTTCATGTGGAGGCTTTGATCTATGCCCAATATGCCTGATATTTTAGGAATATACGCACTGAGGACGAATCCGGTCGAATCAGCACTTCCTTCGGTTATTGTTGACTCTGTCTGTGCAACGCGAATGATTGTTCTCTATCTATATGTGGCCGTATTTAATTTCAGTAAAATTTTAGCACAACATACAAAGCACTGAATTCTTTCTTCTTCCTAAATCTACACAGAAACACACTGGAGGCAGAGAAGCAGCCTGAAGTTGTCTTTGGCGATCCATCTGGCAAGAGGGCCAGTTTTCAAAATGGATGAGGACGATGGTGAATACAATTTTTTCGGCAACTTATTCCTTCCGGACCCCGAAAGATTCCTCTCGCTAGAGTTACTTGGACGACTAAAACAAATCGAGCCATTCCTACAAAATCTTGGAGAAAGGCGACTAGGTATAGTCTATGAGTCCTGGCTTCCTATTCATCAAAGAGGAATGAACTCAACTGAAACATGGCTAGATACTCAAAACGGGAGCTGGAACCGTCGAGAAGCTTTTTTAAATGCCGTCCATGAGGAACTTCGACTATGGCAACGACGAGGAGTCAAACGGCGACTTGATTTCACCGTTGGCCCTGACGGGCCGTTAGAGGCAACGGTTGCCTGTCATCTTCACTGCCCTTCATTTTCGGTCAAAGATCCATCTTCTAGGAGAGGTGGAGATGACAGTAATATATCGATCGGGCAGATCATGAAGGCTGGATTTACCCCAGATCGGTGCCTTTTGTACGACCACCTCTTCCGGCGCGAGGCTTCAGATGGACTGCAACACTATCCTTCCGACATCCTCGAGGTCCATGAGCAATTCACATGGGATCTCAGAAAAAACATGAGCGCCGTCGTCGATATTTGCTGGGGTAAATGTGTCCGGAAGAGAATGCTGAGCTGCCTTTCTCTAGAGCCCCTTCAGCTCTGGGGCAAATACAAAGATGTAACGCTTTGGCTGGAATGGGAACATCAAGATTTTCCAAATCAACAACGTCTCGCGAGATTTGTGGTGTTTGTTGTGCACCCAGAGGCAATGATCTTCGCTAACAGGCCGACTCTGGGTAGGCTTCAGGATTTACATCTCAGCGTCGCTGCTCGATTAGGTGGCATCACTATCGACGAACATTTTTATGAGATCAGGCACAAACAGGGGACATATGGCCGTCTGTTGAAGGTCGAATGGGCGCGGCAGAAAGATCTGAACAAAGAAGCAATAGCCCAGGTACTTAGCTGTGCAAAGGATACGACCGGCGAAGCTGCAGGATTGCTTCTCAAACAGTCTCAGAGAGGAAGTTTGGAGACAGTCTCCTTTCCAGGAATATTGCGCAGCCGGGCACTATTTGACAATGCTGAAGATAACGGGCTAGATGAATCTGCAGCACCAAAGTCCCAAGTGAGCGTTATTATATGCATTTTGATCTAACTTGAAGTATCTAGCAAATATGTAGCTAACCAGATGATGGCAGATCAACAGCACAAGCATCGTTGAAATCGTCCCAGAGGTTGATGCTGCTATTAAAGGACCCAAGGGTCTAAAATGCCTGATCTCCTCACTCGTCGATTCTTCCTTCAGCATCAACGATGCCATTAGCCTCCTCTCCGCCAGTGAATCAGATGAGTTTAGCGCATTCGGGGAACTATGCTGGGCGGACGTTCCTCCTCGGCTCCGCAGTTGGTTGGAAGAACAGGAAGGCCTGAGAATTGACAATCACTCGATCTCTTCCACAGCTGAGCTTCTAAAAGTTCACCAACTCCTGTGCCGGAAGACCATTGGCTATCAAAGCTGTGAAGACGTCAGTATCACCGAGGTAATCATCGATGTTGCCCTCCGTTATTTTAAGCAGGTCAACCCGGTTCGGCGAACAAGCACAATCGCGAGCCTCACTGTACCAGGAAAGCATCCGGTTCCCAGAAAGTGTGGTGCGTGCGGGTCGCGAGTTCTCGACGACGCTTTCCCCCGATTCAAGAAGCTCGACCCGTCTAAATACGTTGTTCGCTATTTGAAAGCTGGGTGTGGCCTTGAAGGCTGCCGGCCGAAGGGAATCGCCGTGTGGGCTATTCCAGTCGACGAAACGGCTCAATGGTCTTTACCTGATGCAGATGCTTTAAAGAGGCCACCTCAGAGAGCAGCTTGGGCAGACGTTCTGCTTCGCACAAAAGAGGACACAACAGGCCTCGGATTCCCTGCCGTGGTACAGTGTATATGCAGAAGATGCAAAATCGACATAACGACGGACGAAAATCCCCGCTGGACTATTCAGTCATTGCCTCGCTATCTTCCACGAAGGCCACGATGCGTAACCTGCGGAAACATGCGCACCAATCGACGGCCGGTTGATATCTCGATCAAATGGCTCGATGCAGCTGCGATGTCGAAAAAATGGACTCAGATTACTAAAGAAGGCTGGGAAATTGAGGACATTCTTGAGAATCCTGATCGATATTTTCCTAAAGCACGGCAGGTTGATGAGGTGGAATGAGAAACTAAGTTAGACCACAAATACAGACAATATTGCGCACTATTTTGCTTCCCCGCAAACTTGCCCTAAACCGGAATTTTGTATTCCGTACTGATGGCGTTGGCCCCAGGACAGTATGCGGTACGGCGTGTCGGCGTGTCGGCGCCGAGGCTGTACAGTTCCTTACCCAGCGGCAGCTGCACGCCTGGTATTGGTCGTGACCGAACTGCGAGCAACCCGTCGACTACGGCACTCCATGAGAACATTGAAGTTTGCCTTGCAATAGGAGGCTTCTCTCGACAAACATAAAATATACGAACCCAAAGTCGCACTATTCTTGCTGGTCCTCTTTAAGGTCACCGCGGCCGATAAACACACCCTCCGCATGTATCTGGCCGTCGAACAGCTCATCTACCTCTTCTAAAGCCAGGTCTTTTGTCTCCACAAAATAGAACCAGATGATGACACAAATCACAACGTCCCAGGCGGCATTGATGGCATAGTAGCGCCAGCCAATGTTATCCATGGCAATGGGGGTTGTGTACTGGTTGACAAACCCGAAAGCGTAGCAGGCCATTTGTCCAACAGCGAGGCCCTTGGCACGCTGTGTAAAGTTGAGGATCTCAATAGGATAGACAAACGTGAGAGGTGTCCAGGCGAAGCTATAGGCACCGAGGAAGAGAAAGATGATGGCCACCATGCCCTTGCTCGCGGCCGTGTTGCTTCCGTCGCCGTAGAGGGCGGACAGGATGGCCATGAGGACCAAGAAGAAGGTCATCAGGCAGCTGGCGCCCAGCAGCATGCCTTTGCGGCCAAGGTAACCCATGGCGAAAGAGCCGGCAATAGCGCAGCCAAAGTTGAAGATGTTTATGCCGAGGTTGGTGACCAGCTGCTGGTGGGTATCGGTAATGCCGGCCGAGTCGAGGACGTCGCCCACGTACGAAGAGACAATGTTGGAGCCGATGACCTGGGCCGCAATGTTGAGGACGAGGACGATGCCGAAGCGGCGGAAGTTGGGCAGCGGGCGGATGAGCGACGAGAACGACTGACTGGCCAGCGACTTTTCGTACGCCAGCACCGACGAGATCTCGTGGTACTCGGCCTGCACGAAGCTGTTGTCGGCGTCGCCGTTGCCGTGCAGCACGGCCAGCAGCTGCAACGCCTCGTCGTGGCGGTCCTGGGCGATGAGCCAGCGAGGAGACTCTGGCGTAAAGGGGAGCAGGCTGAGAGCCAGGAGGCTGGGGACGATCTGGCCAATGGCCAGCCCGCGCCAGGTCCAGGTGGTGTCGTAAAAATAAGTCCCGATCGAGATGCCGGACACAATGGTGGCCATAAAGTACCAGATGGCCATGTAGAGGCCGCCCAGGAGACCGCGCATCTTGGGATGAGCCATCTCCATGACCCACGTGGGCGCGGCTGCACCGTTGACGGTGATGGCCACGCCGAGGAAGAAGCGGCCGATGCAGAACATGGCCTCGTGCACGGCGGCGGCCTCGATGATGACGCCCACTACCGTGAACGCGGCCGCCAGCGCGATGCCGGCCTTGCGACCCCAGCGATCACAGACCTGCCCGGCAAACAGACCACCAACGACGGAGCCGGCATTGATAATGGCAACGTTGAGCCCGGTCAGATTGTCGCCAATGTGAAAGTCTGCAGGCTGTGATTAGTCAGCGCAAACAAAGCTGCTGGCATCGTGAGACAACAGAACATACAGTCCACATAAGTATCGTATAAATTTAGATTATTCATCATACTCTGGTCCATCCCTTGCGTGCACCCATTGAAGATGGCAGTGGCAAGGACCAGAGGCATGATCACGGTCGCCTTGTCGGACACGAACCTGGAGCTTGAAAACATGGTGTTCAGTCTGTTTGTTTCGTTCCTGGGATGTCGTGCTTGCGTCTGCTCTCCCCGTCCTCTTTTCTAAATTTCCTTCTTGCTTCCACTCGATCTTTTCATTCCGATCTGCCCTTATCTCCTGCGGCTATTCTACGTCTTACAACGGCGACTGCCGCTCATTATATGGAAAAAGTAGTCATGATATCTACGGCCAGAGATAGCAAGGGTAGCCGTCGGATAACCCGATCAGAACGATCGGCAGCTAATGGTACGACTTGCCGAGACTCTTCAGCAACAGACATCGTGTTGTTCTACTTCACCCGCACTAGCAGACTGCAGCACACACAAAATACCACCTTGCAGGGGTTTAGTTCTTTCTCTCTGCCTGCCGGCCGGATAAGTGACTGTCTGTCAGAGTTATGTAGCAATCATCTTTGCCATCATCCAGTCCCAACATAGGCGGCCAGATCGCGCTGTTCAAGATGGATATCCTGATCGACTGCGACCCTGGCATTGACGACTCCGTCGCAATTCTCTTTGCTCTGGCAAGTCCGAACCTGCGCATCCATGCCATCACCACAGTCTCGGGCAATCTGCCGGCCGACCAATGTGCCGCGAACGCGCTCAAGGTCCTCACGCTCTCCGGACATCCATCGGCCCAGGCGATCCCGGTCTCCAAAGGAAGGCAGACACCCCTCGTTCGCCCGTATCCAAGAGACCCCTTCTCCCATGGAGCAGATGGCCTGGGCGAGCTCGGCATCCCTCCCTCCAGCTTGCGACTGGACGAACGCTTTGCCCCCGATGCGATCCTGGAGACAGCCAACGCCGTGTGCAAGGCTGGAAAGAAGCTGACGGTCTTGTGTCTTGGGCCGCTGACCAACCTGGCCCTGGCCACGATGAAGGACCCTACACTGCCACAGAAGCTGGACAGGGTCTACTGCATTGCCGGCTCGTTTGGCTTCCACGTAACCGGGACGACCCGCAGCACAGGAGACAATCCGGCTTCCGAATGGAACGTCTATGTCGATCCGGAAGCAGCCTCTCTCGTCTTTTCCGCGGGCTATGACATTTACGCGCTGGGCTTGGATGTAGCCACGCGGCCAGACGTGGAGTTCTCTGCTGAGCATCTCCAGAAGTTGCGAGCCGCAAAGGAGCAGGGCAAGTCAGCGGCCGGGTTCCTGCTCGGTGTCATTGACTGGGGACACAGCCTCAAGTTTGATACCTGGTGCACCACCATCGACTCTATGGCCGTGGCCGCCGCTCTAAAGCCAGAGCTGATGACGTTTGAAAAGATCCGGGTGGCGGTCGAGACGCAGAGCAGCCTGTCGCTAGGCCAGACAATCGTGGATCGGAGAGAAAAGTTTGCATGGACGCATCTACCTTTCATCCACGCCGCGAGCGATGTCAATGCTAGAGGCTTTTTAGACTTGTTAATCGACACAATTTGCCAATAGGCGGCATTTAGACGAGCACAACTTACTCGCCACCTTCACAGCCATCCATCCATATATCAGCCTATTATCAACATATAAAACGAATTCAGGCATTTGTAGTCTCCTCATTCGTTTACAGCCTGCGCGCACCTGCACACAACTGTGCTCTGTCTTTCGCCCCATACTGACTCTCCCCGTCGAGAACACAGCACTACGCATTACGCATAGATTGCCCTCGGCAATTTTCGGTTTTGGATGTCCAATAGTAAGTTTGCTCTGAACAAATGTTGATACCTAGTAATACAAAAACCGTAAACGAGACACGCCTTTTCTCTTTGACCCTCCGCGTCCTGTCTTATGGCCATGTAACGTCGGGCTTTCCACCAGGTAGCATCATTCGGAATGACCAGCCCTGCAAATCATAGACCTCAGCAACTATCCTCTCTAGCCATAAGGTAGGGACAATCGGGATCCAGAACTCGCATTTCTCCCTCCTCAGTATTTCTACCCCAGCAGTCCACGAGTATCGTCCGCCGTCCATGTCTCTTGTTGATATCTGGGCATGAGCTGTGGAAAGGCAGATCATAGCTTCCATAAATCTGCTCTGCGACTTGAGAGTGTTCATCCGCTTGATCTCCTGCAGGGCATGCCTCCACTGCAGAATAGCCACCCCGTAATCAGATCTCATGTGAGCTATACGAGCTGTGGCAAGAAGGCTTCGCATGTGTAGCTGCTGGTCGTATAAATCGTCCAACTCGTGAGGTCTTGCAGCTTCTATATTTCTGAGCACTAGCTCTGAGGCATCCAGATTTCCTAGGCCAATGTTTGCCTCCACGAGTGCTAGCAACAGCCGTCGATATGGGCGGCGCGCACGTTCCGATTCGGCGGTACTGTCAATTTCTGGCTGCAGAATCTCGGCAGCTCTCCTGTACTCTTTCCCTTCACAGTACAAATCCGCAAGTCTTGCGGTTATGATATGGCGAGTGCCGATTCGTATTGGATTCGCTGCGTTTAGGGAAAGGTATTGTTCCAGAGATGCTCTGGCTGCATCAAAATCCCCAATCGACTGGAAGAACCGTGCTGCCACACTTTGAAGTCTAGATGTTACCTCAATGTCCAGCGTAGAAAATGGAGGACCCGCTTCCCATTTATATATGAAGGAGGGCACGTCTTTATCATAGCATTTGATCTTATTTTCGATCTGCGAGATATGAAGGCGGCCCTGTAGCGCAAAGTCTCGTCGGGTTGTTGGCTGCGGGCCATGCAACAGAAAGTCTCGTATTTGGGCCGCCGATTCAGCTAGGTCTCCATCTAGACGATGGAGTATACTTTGAAAAAGTACAACTGATGCATGAATGTAGTACGGCATTGATTTTCGCAACAGCGTCCTGGATTTTTGGAGAGCAGTCCGACGGATGGGAATCGAGTCTCGCTCGCAGAAGTATAAGATCGTCTCGACTACTTGCGTCCTAAGCGGCTCCTGGACCTTATCCGGCTTGGCAATCTTCTCAATCAACGGCCAAATGGCGCTTTTCAAGGGAGCAGGCCTGTGGGATGTTAGCAAGTAAGTAGCAGCTTGTAAAATGGCCAAATGGCCAGACAGGCCAGACAGTACCATTCCCTATTACCCTCATAGCATGGCGGACAGGAAAAACTGATCACCTTCAGAGCCATGGATTCGAGTTCGTGTACAGTTTGTGGTCGGAGGACATCTGAGAGGAATAGCCCGAGCTCTGGACGTAAAGACCACAGGACAATTGAATCGTCTAGGACATGCTTAGTGATGTATGGGCTTTCCATGGCCCGGGCTAGCTCCGTTGCATCAGAAAGAAGGCCGAGAAGTCCAGCAGGAAGATCGAATCCGGCAGCACAGAGACTTTCTATCTCCCCATTGTCGTTCCATCTCCGGTGAGGGGAGCAAATTCCTTTTAACAGAATATCGGGGATACCAGTGCCTCCCAAGCCGTGAAGTAGCAACAGTAGCTGGTCCGAGGCGGGAATGACATCACTGTAGTTGACGATAAGGTTATAATACGAGCATGATAGGACGAGATCTGAATATTTGTTTTGCTATGTCAGCATCCATGGTGAGATTGTAGTCTCGAGGCACCAACCTTGAAACTGGCTTATGATAAGACGCTGTACAAAATCGGTATAGTGGTCAACTTTGGGGCTGAGAGATTGTAGATGGCCAAAGACCTCGTCGTCATCCATATTAAGGTATCTCTCGTATCTACTTGCGTCAGCATCATGAGAGATATTAGCGACTACAGAGAACGTCCACTTACGTAGAGTGTGGGATGTCAAGTGGAAGCCAGAATAGCGCTCCGAGACCGCCAAGCTTTCGAGCAATCTTGATGTATTTCCTGCCAGAATATCTCAGCTCTGTGAGGTTTTGGCTGTTTTGGAGCAATTTAGATATTTGAGGTGGTAGTGGCACGTCCACATCCAGTGTCGACCTAAGGAATATGACTACACAAGCAAGCCGTCGGCGCAAGCCAGTGTGAACGACATCGTCAGAATGCGTCCAGAACCCGTCGGTATCCGTTTTGAATTTTTCGCAAAGTCTGTCGATGGGCTCCAGATTTACAGCGTCGACAACGAGAGCCTTCATTGTCCGCTGATTGTTGAGCGTGATTCGATATTGGATATCACGGGCGAGGGACTTGGATTGGGCTAGGATGGCTCGTATGTCTCTCAGATGACCGTTCAGCGCAGATACCAGACTCTTGGCCCTGCTATCTTCAAAGTCCTTTGCAAGCTGGCGAACTGTACAGCATAGACACGAGTCCATTGTTCGAAATATTGATCGTGGGGCTCATCGATCATGAGGCTCATTGATCGCGAGGCTTTTTCGCTCCGGAGGAAAACCGGAGGAGTAAGTGGATCACCACCGTGATAGCACGTGCTCTTGTGGATGTGGCTTCTACCCCTGTGACTTCTACCTCAGCGCGTCCCTAGTGTGGCTCAGCAGTCCCATTAATGAGGGCTCCTATCTATGGGCCGTACCGGGAAGGACCTCTGCAGTAACCTAATGGCAGCTGCCTGAATTGCAACAGTAGAGGCAAAGGCCTTTTGAAGATCTGGTGGTATTCTGAGTAGTAATTGTCGATGGCTGCCAGACTGCATTGTGCGCAGTCTGACGCCATCACTAGGTTTAGCCCTAGTCGCATGGGATGTCTGGTATGGCAGGTATCCACATGGCTTTACGGAGGTTATCTGACCTCCGTTGTCCGAAATCACTAGAAGTCAGACTCTTTCATGCAATCTGATTGATAGATAAACTGATTGATAACAATTGACTGAGACCCACCTACTCGAAATCTGATGTATGTACCTATGTACCTTTCGCTTCTAAGATCTCAAAGTGGGCAAGAGTCCGGTGAGGGCGCGTGCAGCTAGAATATAATGCTTCACCCTAGTTTGCCAAGGAATACGGAGTACTCGTAGAACAAAGTGGGCTTAGACCAGTAGGAGTGGTCGTGTTGTATTTGCAGCGCTACCAAATGCGCGTCTGTGTGGGCACTGTGGTCTGGATGATTGATTACCTATAAATGAAATCCGGAAGCACATTTCTATTTTCTATTGTTTCTACTGTACACCTCTCTTTTCCGTTATCCTGCTGGGACAAGAACAGAATCTTATCACATCTAGTCATGAGTCGCCCGCTTTCACAAGAACAAGACCATCCGAGTGTGGCATCTTATGAGACTCCTCTTCTCCAGTCCGACAGGTCGTCGACACCTCAGCACCCTCAACCACCATCGCAGCTCTCAGATGTCTCCTGGTCGTCTATCCCCAGGAAAGGGCAAATGGCTGTTATAGCCCTTGCCCGCTTGGCAGAGCCTCTAAGTGAACGGTCGTTGACATCGTATGTCTTCTACCAAATTCAGTGGCTAGATCCTACCCTCGATGCCTCTGATATCGTCAAGCAGGTTGGATATCTCACTGCTGTCTTTGCGATTGCACAGTGCCTCACATCCATGTGGTGGGGACATCTTGCAGATAGCCCTTTCCTAGGCCGCAAACGAGTCTTGGTCATCGGCCTGTTCGGCTCTGCTATGTCTGCGTTGGGGATGGGATTCTCAACGTCTCTGAAAATGGCATTCTTCTTTCGGTTCTTGGCCGGTGCTCTGAATGGAAATGTTGGTGTGCTAAGGACGATGGTCTCTGAAGTCGTCGTCGACAAACGGTATGTCCAACCGGCCACATGCACAAACTAATCAAATATGGGATGCTTATACCGTCAAAGACACCAGGCCAGAGCCTTTCTTGTTCTGCCCATGTGCTTCAATGTTGGTGTCATCATCGGACCGCTCTTGAGTGGCTTCCTTGCGGATCCTATTCATTCAATGCCAAGCATCTTCGGCCCCGGATCGGTCTTTGGAGGCTCAGATGGCGTTCGATGGCTTGAAAGATTCCCTTATGCGCTGCCAAACTTGGTTTTTGCTACGATTCTGAGCACAGCAGCTGTTGGGGTTTTCTTGGGTCTTGACGAGACACATCCGCAATTACGAAACAGGCCAGATCGTGGCCGTAAGCTTGGAAAGTCTATGGTGCGCATGGCCCTAGGGAACAAGGCGTCCGAGGATCCCTACAAGTCGATACAATACGATGCTTTGCGCAGCTCCGACTCGGCGGACGGACTTCTCGACGAAGAATCTGATGAAGTGGCCGTTTCTCGCCCCAAAAGCCATCAGCAGCCTCCGCTTCGAGCCATATTGACTAAAAAAGTCTGTCTGACAATGTTACAGCGGTTTCTCCAGTCTCTACATGTGTCGGCATTCAATTCTATGCTGTTCAGTTTACTCCCGGCCCCCAAGGCAGACAAGAGTGCCTTTCATCTACCGTTCCGCTTTATGGGCGGTTTGGGACTCTCTAGCAAGAAGATTGGTCTCGCAAACACAACAATCGGCATGATTGGCATCCCGATGCAATTGCTGATCTACCCGAGAATTGTCGACACTATGGGAGTTAGAAGCTCATACCGAATGTTTTTGCCCCTAAGCATCTTTGCATATGCTCTGCTGCCGTTTCTTGTTCTGCTGCCAAGCATCAACGTCCTGATTTGGATATGTTTGACAGCCGTTCTGGTGATGCAAGTTATGTCGAGGACATTTGTTAACCCAGCGACGATGATGCTAGTCAACGACTCAGCACCAAGCCCAAATCTTCTCGGGACGGTGCACGGTGTCGCTTCGAGCATATCAAGCGCTGCTCGTATCATGGGACCTACGGCAGGTGGTGCGATGCTGGGCTGGGGGCTCTCTCACAATTTTGTGGGGTTGCCGTTATGGCTGTTAGCTACTGTAGCGACTTTGAACTGGGCTGTGCTGTTGTGGACTGAGGATGTCAATATGTGAGAGCAGTCTATAGCTGTCCCTTCTTACGCAATTTATGGTTAGGCCAAATTGAGCCCGAGGTTTTCCAACCGATAGCAACCGCAGCAGTGATTCTTCTGGAGAAGATGGGCCGGTTTGTACTAGCAGGGATTAAAGCTACCAGTAATAATACGTCTTGGCCCTGAAAATTTTCGTCGTCCGAGAAAACCACGCAAAATTGTTGTAGTTTCATATTGCAGTGCAATTAGCAGGGGTGTGTGGCTCTTGCTGTTCTTGGCAATGGAGTAAAGTAGAGGTGTCGTTTTTGATCCGTCAACCGCTAAATTCCTCACAGTGAAGATCTATCCTGCAGCTATGTTTGCTCTGGTAATTCACAACCGAATCCTGCAAAGCCGCCATAAGCGAGTCTGGCCCACAGGCTGACACGAGGACTCGGCTCTCACTTCCGACTGTCTGCATTGCTTCGTGGAGGATGGTCTCAGTGCTCATCTTCGAGTGATGGAAAGTGACCACGTGCTCGAGAGCTTTGCGGGGTCCACCAGAGAGCAGTGCCTGCATCTCGCCGATCTCGGAGACTGCCTCGGACCCGGTGGAGCTTCTCTCACGCATGTCTCCGACCGCGCTTTGATTTTCGCCACTGCCGCAATCAAAGGTTGCAGCTGTCTCTCCATTCGTGACGTATATTGTCACATTCACAGCCAACTCGGTTTCGGTGATATTGAGCAGATGCTTCATAAACCATCCCACTTGTCCTGTTCCGTATTAATGATGGCCTCAGCTTTACTCAAGCCATAGTTGCGAACATACCTGCTTGCTTCACGGCCCACACAAAGTCGATAGACTGGGCTGACATTTGCTCGGGCTGGCTCAATATCCGATTCATGAGACCAAACGTGAACGCCGCGCCGCTCCCTCCGGCAACGATGACCAACTTCTCATACGCCGTAGTGTCGGGCAGCGACCCATATGGCCCGTCTATGGAAGCCCATCTAGTGGAAAACGGGTGATGGGCTGAAAGATCGAAAAGGTTCTTGGTAAAGCCGTCGCGTGACTTGATCACAAGCTCTAGTCCGGATGGCCCATTGCTGACGATAGTGAACGGATGAGTCTGATAGAAAGATATTCGGGGAATCCATAAGAAGCAATGCGATCCTGGCAAAGCGTCTTTCACGGGCTTCTTCAGTAGCAGCTGTACTCCACCGCCAGGAAGCATACACAGTGACGCTTCATTGTTGACGAGGTTGTACGCCATTTTCGCGGTTCTCATACTGCGATCTAGTGCCCATAGAAAGGTGATGAACATTATTGCCGCAGGAACTTTTTTCGCCCAATTTGGTCGGTGCAAGCCTGTCAGGACAAGGACAAACGCGAAGCTGGTGATGTGGCTCAAATAAAAGATCTCATAGTGCCAGTGCCGTAGGATTCCCATCAGCAAGACGATCATAGCTATGCCGGCGCCAATTCCTTCTAGATTGGTTACTTCTGTCAGCTTCTCCCATCTGTCTTGGCGACCAAAGTGTATTGCATAAAATATGCCGTGTAGAAGCACCAGGAATGCCGTGGAATATCCAATAATCTGATGAAGTCTGTTAAGCTGGCTGTGCGAAATAGCCGCTAGAAAGGCCAGCGGTGAGTTCCTCGACGCAAAAAAGACACACAATGCCATGTTTGCGATTGCCATCCTACTTGTGTCAGTCAAACGCAGACCTGATAATTAGGAGCATAGTAGCTACCATCCAAACCTAGATGCCAGGTAATTTACTTGATACGTGGCAATAAACTGAAAGCAGAGAATGATGTTGATTACAAGGAGAATTCCGAGCATTGCAAGGAGCCCGAAGGAAAGTTGGCCAAGCGATTTCCATGCTGTACGCTTCTCCAGATTTCTGTGAGCGCGTCAGTTTAGAACTTTCTCGGTTAGCAGACTTCTTATCATACAGGAACAACAGTAAAAGGAGTCTGCGGGTAGAGTCCTGTAGCCAATGGGATGGGCATGGGCGTAGAGCTTTGTTGCAAGCAGCGCGTAACCAACGGGTAGCAACTATCAATAACGCCAGGCTGAATATCGCAATGGCGTATACTTTCAATGCCTTCTCATTTCCGAGTTGCTTTATGCTGGGGCCTTGTCTTGAAGCCATGTTGAAGCGACACAATCTGGGTGCGAGGAACCAGAAGATGGCGATAAGATCTGATTGATAAGATAATCTGGACACCAAACTGGAGCGTACAAGTGAGTACCTAGGATGCAACGCCCCTTTAAAGAGGAGTTTTCCTTATCTTAATCTCCTCCGCGTTCCTTCCGACGCTACATACAGAATGGACTTCACTTGATTAAGTTAGCTATGTAGGGGTATAGATATTAGGTAGCAGCCTACCCACTTCGTCAGAAAAAAAACCGGTACGGAGTCCGTCCATGCAAGGACGATAGAGGTGCGTCCCTTGGCAATTGTGCATCGACAGCTCTCGAGGGCCGTAAATCTTGAATTTGCGTGGGGAAACCTTAGTCAAGCTTCATTCTGTGGAATCTTTTACCGAATAGTTGATCGTGAGAAAGAACGAGAAATTGCGACGAGCAATTTCGAATTGAAAGCTCTGCAAAGTACGGAGTAGACGCCAAGAGCAATAAAAGTGGATGTCTCTATGGTGCCATGCATTTCTCACCGTGAGAAAGGTCTGTCCTATGGATGAGTGTACGGAGTACTCCGTATGTACAGCGTATCTTGCAGTACTAGCTCTGCAGGACGGCGATCCAAACCCACCCAAAGTTCTCACCGTGAGAGCCACGCTTGTGCTGTATTAATGGGTCGACATGGCGTGAATTATGGCTTCGTGGCCTTTCCAATTTAGGAAGAGAATGCGTAAGGTAAACAGGTAGTGAGTCAAGGCTAACCTGTATGTATGCTAGTACGGTCGTTCCAAGGATACCCCACCGAGAACAGTGGTTCTGTGTCAAGGCAGGCAGTTTATCAGATCTTTTGATATGAAATCAGATAAAATCTATCGTGGAAGACGCTTTTCTTCCCTACGTCTTGTTTCCATCAGTCAGTCACTTTGGTTTTCATTCATCGACAGCGGTTCTGAAATGGCTGACAATACTGGTGCTGTGGCAATGTCAGAAGGTGCTGTTGAGACAGCTGCGCGTCTCAAGACTGACGAAAAGCGCACTGCCGATATTAGCGGGCACTCTGTCCTAGAGTCTGACAACGCCAAGGACTTTCCGTTATCCTGGAGGCTTACCGCTTTAATCTGTGGTATCGCACTCTCCTGGGGCTCGTCCTTCTCGGAAAATACCCTGGGGCCACTGAAGTCAACTTTGAAGAAGAAACTGGACATCGACAATGCCGAGGTCAGAATTTGTGACAGCGTGTTAAGTACGACATGATGGCTAGAGCTGACACTATTCATACTTAGTACGGAGCTCTCAGCTCGGCAACTTCGCTCGTCAATACAATTCTTCCCGTCATAGGTGGCTACGGGCTTGACCATTATGGCGTTGAATGGTAAGCCTCTCCTGTGATATTTGACAATGGAAGTGCTAAAGTCGTATCATTCACTAAATTGACCACATTACAATAAACAGGGGTTCGCTGGCTTGCTCTATAGCAATTTTCTTGGGAGCTATTATATCAGCGTCTGGAACCAACCAGGACTCATTCGGTCTCGTCCTAGGAGGCCGAATCATCATGGGCTTTGGCAGTACCGTGATCGAGACTTGCACATCCAAAGTGAGTAGCGGCCAGAAAAGGCCCTATTTTACGATTGTACGGCTAAACTCACATATAATTTAGATCCTCGCGCATTGGTTCCAGCACAAGGGCCTTGGCCTAGTTTACGGCTTAGACCTGGCAATTGGTGTGTTTTCTATAATGCCGCATTGCACGGGCCTGTAAGCGCTGACATTCTCTACTTTATTCTAGGAAAACTCATAGTTCTGATTGCCAAGGCCACAGCCGTTCCAATGAGAGATTCTTCATCTTTCTGGGGCTGGGCGTTGTGGATTCCTGCTATTGTCTGCTTCGCCAATTTGCTGCAGAACATTTTCTACATCTGGTGGGCACGAAGCAGACCAGAATGGGCCCAAATGCCCACGGGCCAACGAAGGGCTAAGGAACGGAGCCTTCGTGCGGCTTCACAAACTGGAACTGGGGAACCTGTGGATGTTGACGATATCAGCGTTCATCGATACGCTTTTATTCCCGACTGGAAGATACTCACCCGTGTGCCACGCTTCTTTTGGCTGGTTGTGTGCACTCAGACCCTACAGGCTGGTGTGGTTGGGGGCTTCAACGGCCTCAACTCTGACATCATCTCTACAACTCGGGGTTCAACCGACCAAATTGCTGGCTATACATCGGCGGTACAGCAGGTCATCCCTGTTGTCTGTGCACCATTACTTGGTGGCTTTTTTGACGTCTTCGGTTACAGGATGTTCTTTGTCAGTCTGACGTCTGCTATATGGATCCTGGTATACTGCCTTATCGGGTATACAAAAACCAACGCTCTGGGTGGCATGGTCATTGCGTCCGTGGCATCCACTATGAATGCACTGCCTTTGCTGGCCTCTATCCCGTTAATGGTCCCGAACCAGCTTGAGTTGGGGCTCGTTTTCGGGTTTTGGAAGGCATTCAACAATTGCGGAAGCGTCATTGTCGATATGATTGCTGGCAGATTGCAAGACACCACTCCAGGAGGCACATACGAGCGCGTTATTGCCTTTTTTGTGGCCTATAAGGCACTGGAATTTTGCCTCGGGCTGTTTTACGGTGTACTGGACAGAAGGTAATATGCGCCAATGTGTGCCCCATGTTGTATACTTGTTCCAATTTTCTAATGACCGTTTTTTACAGATACCTCGGTGGAATCCTAACCATTAGCGAGAAGAAGCGGAAGGTGCTTGAGGAGGACGGGAAGCTTAACGATCTTGTGGGGCGCAAGCCTGATAAGCGGTTCACTGTAATTGGGCTTACTCTGCTTTGCAGCTTGATTGTTATTGCCTGGGTTCTCTTTATTCGCTATTCGCTATAGTTTTAGAGGATGACCACACAATGATAATTTCCGTGTTCATGAACTATTTAATCCAAACATTGCAAGAGGCTTTGTGGGAGTTGGTCCGGCTGAGGAGCATGTAGAAGATCTTTGGGTCCACGGGAATAAGTCTGGGTTGCTAGGCAATGATCACGCAGCATCCAACCCTTTGGTAGGCGTGGCGTCGGAGAAGAGCCTTACGAGACCATCAAGAAGATCTCTGAGCAGGATTGTGCGCCGCGAGAACGATTCCGATAAGAGCTTTGCTCTGGTCGCAAAGACAAACTCAAGAAATCCGTTGCAGACTGGCTGTAAAGTCTAACTAAAAAACAAGTCGTACTCCAACCTGATATAGATTTATGACGGAGACAGGGACCAGATATCTAACACAGCCTAATTGTCTGGACAGCACCAAGAGCTGGGTTTCCTGAGCGCCACACTCTTAAGCTCACCGACACCTCCGCCTTCCACCCTAAATAATTATGCCCACTAACGAGCTGAATCCCCAAATACCCGTGAGAATCTGCAGGTTGGGGGGACAGTAGCTTGGGCTGGTTAGCTGCTTGCATTTCAAGATGAAGGGGAAGGGAGTATTTACTATTCAGAACTGAGAGTGATAAATCCACCCCAGAAAAACCACTGTGCGATCCAGAGAAGGGGCATACATATCATGACCGTTGCGTCGAGTATGTTGTCTGTTGCTCGTTTAGTTGTCTCGGGGTCATATTTTTGAACAGGCGGAGACCCGTGCAAAGTCCCGTATGTAGCATGATTTTTATCGCCAAGCAAGCTGACACGTTCACCGATCCGAGCAACCTGCTCCTCGTGTATCGAGCCCAATTGTGGCTGGTTGCTTCTCCGGTAGTCAACATGCAGCAGTTGAGCAAGGAAAATAATAATAACGATAGACCATAGGAGTGCCCCATAGTACATGAGCTGTGCCGAAGGGGCTCGTTCTGCACCTGCTATGCTCCCCTCGTAGAAACCGTGCTCCAGGCCGTAGCTGATGGTCCAGACCATGTAATAAGATGCGCAAACCTGCAGAATAATCTCTGCAAGCAGAGACGACGCAGCCGGAGTTGCGCTCGTTTCTTCTTTGCTGGGATGTGCACCGTGCAGCGGCCGTATACTGCGTAACCATCCAAGTCGAGGCATCAAACACCACAGCATCACCAGTTGGTCTACAGGGGCGTCCTCATATCCAGGAGTGTTCTGAACCAGAGCCGCACTCACACAATAAGCAGCAAGGTGGAGAGCGGCAATGGATAGCCCCCGTAAAACCCAGCTTGGCGAGCACCGGCTGCACAAGACTGCCCTTATCTTGCCGTACCCTTTAGTGTCTCGGAGGAGAAAGACAACAAAAGTGGCAATGTTGACAAAGAGGAGACTTTTCAGCTTCCACTCATCGGAGGTGCATTCCGCTTCTGGCATGGGGGTTGAAGCATGGAAGGATGCTTCAAGAACCCACTGCCATGGAATCATGTCGCGACGTGTTGTGGAAGCCAACTCTTGCCAGTCGTCTGGAAGGCCGTGCCAACCCTTCACACCACCGCAGAGATTGTGAAGCCAGTTCACGTATTCAATCCGCGTCTCGAAGAATGAGCACGTGCCACCACAGGAGTCGTAGTGCAGGTCGTGACAGAAGCAGGTCTTGTCGACGGCAGGCTGGACTTGGCAGTAGCCCAAGGCGTCCGGCTCACAGACATTCGCTTCGCACTGATCAACAAGCCCCGTCACTTGTGTCGGCATGTCGGCAAAACAGGCAGGCCAGGTCCAGTCCGCCAAGGGCAGATATGTAGATCCTGGTATTTTGAGCGTGTCTGTCCAGTGGGCGGGCAAGGACATCGGTCCGCAGGTGGCATTTATCCACAGCCGCTCGCTTGTCTTGTCTGTCTGCCATGGCTCCAACTCTGAGCAGGGCTCTAGCGCCCAGTCTGTGGAAAAGGTGTTGCAGAAGCATGCCTTGTCAAAGAACTCGCCATAGAGAAAGCCACCCGTCCGATCGTAGCCAGCCGTCTCCATGCCGAGCGAAACAATGGCGTTGCGGTCTTGGCTGTATTCCCACGGCCTGTCTGCGTTTCCGGTGCGTTCCGTCCTGCCAGTGAAGGAGCAGGATCCCACCACGTGTTGAAAAGGCTCCATCGATGGAGAAGAGTTTGAATCCTGCAGGCAAGTTGGTGCCCTGTTGGCCGTGGTCACGGCCGTGTATCCGCCGGACAGGGAAGCTGGCGAGAGTGTCTGCAGCTCGTTGGCATCGCCGACCTCGACAAGCCATGTGCGACCGGTCGCCTGGCGGATCCATCCATACAGCTGTGCCTTGGCGAGGACGGATCGACTGCAGTACGATACGTATTGCCCGACCATGGAGGGAGAGAACTGCACACTCAGGCAGCTGAGTTCCGTCAGCCATTGGCTGTGAGTGCAGATGAACCAGAAATGGGACGTGCAACGCGTCTTGGTGCATTCGGTCATGGCATTCAGCCAGCCGGTCGGATCCTGCTGGGCGATGCACTGTGGCATGGGGGCAAGGTCTTCGGGGTTGACCCAGCCATCACGGTTCTGTAGGGGATTCAGGGCAGAATTTTTGTTGGGAACGGGGTCGACAGTAGCGAGGACTGTTGCATTGATGAATGCCATCAGCGTGAAGATCAGGCAAAGCAGAGGCGGCTGAGAGCAAGTTCTTACCTGGAGCATTATTCTGAGACGCGCCAGTCGCCACCAGCATGAAAAGGTACGCAGCTCTTGATAGCTTCATCTCAGCATGTATGATCAGGCAAGGTCGGTTTGTTGATGAGGAATCAGGGAGAATCTAACATGTTTTCCAGGCGGGGCAAGGCTGAGGTAGAAAGGAGATTGAGGGTGGGGTAATGGAGAGCTGCCCTTTGAGTAACCTCACTGGTGGAGAGCACGGGAATTCTGTCGTAATTCGCGCAAGGCAGGCTCACAAAAGGTAATTCGAGCTGCTCTTGGCAGGATACAGAGTTGAAATACATGTGCTTTGTTCAGAGTACTTGGTGATATATCTCCATTCTTACAAAGTAGTTGACGCTAATTCGAATTGACGAGACTAAATTGGGCCCACAATTGGGGTGCAGAGGCAGCGCACCATGAGCTCACCCCCAGATCAGTGCCAGCTCAAGACATGATCAACAAATATAAAGGAGGCTATTAGCCGGCTAGGTGAATTTTATTTCTGATATCGAAGGTGTTAAGGTGGCAGTATCTGGGCCAAGTTATGTGTGTAGACCTCGTTCGTAACGGGCAGTTGATGGACGGTCGGCAAGAGATCATGGGTAGGCTATAAGACAATCGAGCCAGAGAGGAGACGGAGGCATGCAAGTGTAGACGTGCCGAAATATATACGTAAACAAGCATAAACACACACCCCTTCGTGCACAGGCTTGGAGATGACGTTCGCTGTATTATGATGCCGCTATACCAAACTAAATACATTCTGGGGGGTTCAGACTTCAATCAAACAAGGTTTCCCATTGCAACTCTTTGCAGATTTTCCCTCCTTCAAGAATGGGCTTCCCATTGTCGGACACCGCCGGATGTGGTGCCAGTTCATAATATTCCTGCGCTATACGGGGCAGATACTTGGACACATAGAGCTCGCTCGCTTCCACTTTTTTAAAGTCTCTCTCGACCTGGTCTACCAGCTCGATCAAGGCCAAGCAGTGCCTATTGAATGTAGCGAGACTCTGAAAGTACTGTTCGAGAGCCGAATCGGGATCAGCAGAGCAGGTCGTGGTGATGCTTTGCTGTTTCTGATAGGCACGTTCAATCACAAAACGAGACTCCTGACAAGCAGTCCATAGTCCTCCATCGAGCATTAAATGCGTGGCAGGCATCCTGCCTTTCGGTTCTGTCTTGTATTTGCCAAAGTAGTGTTTGCAGGCCGGAGGTTGGGCTGCCGCTTCCCAGATCATCAGTCGAAGCTCGCAAGGCAGGCTTGAAAAGTAAGAAAACTCTCCATTTTGCGTGGGAGCGTTCTCTGAATGGATACTTGGACCGGCTACCGGGGATGATAGAGCTGTGCGGCGAATTCGATTTGCCGCATCTCCAATTTTGAAGCTAAAATTTGCCAAAATGCGTGAAGATGTGCTGACGTATAGGAGTCCACAGGTAGTATCGAGGTTATAGGCGGGCGGGTGGCGACCGAGCTCTACTCCGGAATTGTGTACTACTGTGGTGATCCGTTGGAGTTTTCGGCCGGTTTCGTGAAGCTTGACAGCTACGGGGCAGGCCATGGCAAGTGAGTTGTGAAAGTGATGGTTTATATTGTGTATTTGATGTAATGTTGCAAGAAGGAAGAAAGGAATGAAAGTTTAATGCACGATATCTGGCCGGTGGTTGATTATATAGGCCCGGTTGCGAAGTGGCCAGCTCAGTCAGCCTCGGACCTGTGATCGTTGCCCAGCCACAATACCTGCGTTTGCAATCTTACTAATGAGGAGACCTATCCTTGCCTATCGCTTTAACCCGGCTGTCTAGGATGCACTGCAGTTCCTCTAGGTGCGCGGCTTAACCTTATGGCCGAGTCGAGGAGCTGGTGAGTTCCCCTAGTCGTGTCGGGATCAGAGATTTTGCATGGAAAAAACGTGGAAATCTAATTCATTACAAGCTACTACTAATACAATCACAAAAAAAAGGCAATGACCCACCGGACGCTATCTTTGTTCTTCGCATGCTACATTTTCCTTTGCATACACAGCAGCCTTGCATTCCATCTTTGCGCGCTTCGCGTGCCGGAGGCTGCCTGGTTGGTTTGGCATTTCCCTCCGTTTGAGCAGCCCGCCTGCGGGCTTCTGCTTCTGCTTCTGCTCCTCCCGTTGGCTCGGCTGCACGGCCGTCTCGATGTGGGCGTGGTCAAAGTCAATGGCCATGACGCGCTGCAGCTCCTCGTTCCACGCCATGTTGTTGTTGTTGATGTCGTCGTGCCTCACGCCGTACGGCTCCAGCTCACGGAGGGTGCGCAGCATCTCGCCGTGGTAGAGATGGGGGTTGTCCGTCTTGCGGCCGAGCTGCCACAGCGACTCGCCCGCAAAGGACATGAGCATCATGTGCGAGATGTGGGCGCCGCACTCGGTCCAGTATTCGTCGACGAGCTCGATGATGCCGAGGTTGACCGGCACCAGGCGGCCTTGGCAGGCCTCCAGGAAGCCGTACGCCGTGGCCTCCCTGGCCAGTCGCTTACGGTGCGCCCGCTGCACGCCCTTGCCAACAAAGCAGTAGCCGTATGCGCTGAGGGCCAGCTTGAACAGCGCCCCGGTGGCCCCGTACATGCCGAAGCGCTCCAGGCTGTGGCAGTCGTGGTCCATATCGCCGGCCAGCTGCTGCACCAAGAGCTCGCGAAACTCGGTGGCGGAAATGGAGTGTCGGCCGTCGTCATCGCCGTTGGCTGTGTCGGACTCGCCGCGCCGCTGGTGCAGGGCAAGATTAGGGCAGCTCGAGTCTCGGACACCTCCCGTCTTCAGGCCTCGGAGGCAAGCTTGCGTGCAGTATGGGAGCGAAGGGGAGAGCGGCGCGTCGACCGGAAGCGACCATACCGGCGACGATGCCGGCTTCTGTTGTGAGCCTTGGGTTCCAGCCGAGCCTGCTGTACCCGTGCCCGATGACGACTTCGTTGTGCGTGTCGTGCGAGTCGCGGTCGCTGTCGTGGACGTAGACGTAGAGGCTGGGGTGGTCCCGCTTCGCCCGGAAGGCGGACCTGGGTCACGGTCGTCCTCGTCGTCCTGGTCTCGCCTGTGGTTGCTGTCCAGCTTGGAAGGGTCCCCGCAGACGTCCGCCGTCTCCTTTGCCTTCTTAGGAGCCAAGGTGGCTACCGTATTGATACGCGGCGTATCATCCAGTATCACGTTCATGCCGTCGTAGGGCGTCGGCCATCTCGGCTGCTCTTTCTGCACCGTCTTCTTCCACCGATGGGTCATGTACTGGCCGGTCATGGCCATGAGCACGAAAGCGAGGACGAGGGCGACGGCCGAGTTCTTCACGTCTTCACGGTCGGCCGAGCGGACCGTCCGCTTCGGCTCTTCCATGTGGTAGTACAGCGTCGTAGGTTGTGCCGGGTCGAGGTAGAAGAAAATCAGAGCGTGGCCCGTGGTTGCGTAGCTGTACTGCAGTCCGTAGTCGACCATGTAGTGGAACGTCTGCGCCACCACCTTTGCAATGTCACGTCTCGCTATGCGGTCGTGGTCTTTGTCTTTGTCTGTGCTCTTGCTGGATAGCGACTGGATGGCGTCTTCCATCAAAGACGCGGCTGCGTCGGGTGCGAGAGACGTGCGTAAAAGATCCTCGTCGATCTTGTGCGCTGCCTTGTACTCGACGACGAAGAGCGGCCGCATCGTGCCGTCGGCGCTGTGTCGGAAACACCACTGGTCAGGGAAGACCTTGGTCCGCTCGGGCGACGGACGCTTCCGTGGCGGCCCGGACCTGTTGCGCTCTTCTGCCTCGGCCATGGCCCGTTCGCGCGCTGCGTCCATGTCGCGCTTAGCGACGCCGAGCGCGCCAATGTACGCAGGCCGGTCTGTCTTTATCTTGAGCGGTCTTGCGTTGCTGCCGCCGCCTGGGGGTGGGCGGGTTCGGGCTCGTCCTCGGCTAGGACTCCGTTGGGACGCGGGGGTCTCGTCCTCGGCCGGCTCGTCCTCGCTCGCCTCCTCGTCGGATTCGGTCGCGACAACGCCAAAGGGGTAGTTGTTGAACGAGACGACGCTCGGTGCATCGACGCTGGAGATCGTCGCCACGCCGCTCTGGACAAGCTCGAGAAAGCGTGGCAGAACATCGAGCACGCAGCCCTCCACGGCCAGACACTCAAAGTTCTTCAGGTCCTCCTCGCTAGCCAGCCTCTTATCGCTCAACTTATCAGCCAGATAGCCCAGGCCGGCGGGCGACGGAAAGAGCGGTGGTTGCTGCTGGAATGCTTGCTCGAGCGCCTCAAAACTCGCTCCGTGTCGAGCGCCAAAGTCCGTCCACGGCTTGAGGTGGCGGGGGTAAAGCTTGCCGTCCACGCGTGTCAGCCCGCCAGTGGTCGCGAGGAGCTTGTTTCTCTCCACGTCGAGTTTCAGAAAGATGCTGCCGTGGCAGATGTTGAGGAATTCGAGAAACGTCGTTTTCGCCAGCTGCTTCTCTGCATCTTTGCGGGCGCGCTCTTCATCTTTGCGGGCGTGCTGTTCTTGTTGGAGACGCTGCTCTGCTTCGTGGCGACGGCGCACTTCTTCTTCGTATAATGCACGGTAGTCGGTCTGGTCATCCATTTGGCGTTGGCGATTGAAGAAGCAGAGTGAGGTCGTGGTATTTTGGTGGATGCCTGTAACTAGCCTGAGCTTAACGCGTTGGGTTGTTGTTTTAGTTTTACGTGGGGTATTTCAGTCTCCCAGCAATGGCCTGACTAATCAAATAACGTGTCTACTTCGGAGCTCCTGCGCAACCATCTGTGGAGAATCGAGAACCGAGAGATAAAAAATAAAATGGGGGGAAAGATCATTCGACAGTACCTTGTTTAGCTCTCCAGCATATCGACCGAGTCAAACGCCATTTCTGATACGGAGTCCTAAACAAAGGATGTCAAATACAATCGCCGCCGTATGGTCCAGGTGCCGTGCCAGGAGGCACGGCACCTAAATCAGGACAATTTCAGCGCTGCAAAGAAACCCGCTATGCCTTGGGCCGGCTAAAATATGTACTAGTCTTTTTTCAAAAACTCGGGACGTTGGTGGGCTGTCGATCTAGTGAGCATTTGGCGCGCGCTAGAGGTGCCCGACTAATACGACGTACATAGCCCGGAGCTCGTATCTATCCACGTCGGACGAACCCTTGCCGGTGGGTAGCAACTAGGCGTTTGCCGGGACGGATGATTCGCCTTGGAAAACTGCTGAAGTGAAGTATTTAGTACATTCGTGTCGAGAGCGGCATCGTGCTTTATACTGCCAGTCCGAGTATCATTGCACATTTATTCTGGATGAGGGGCGCCTTCAGTTCCTTCTAGACTTGTTCCTTTTCTATTGAATGTTTTGCCATGGGATACACGTGCACAGTCATTGCTTGTCTAGACGCATCAAGTCTTATTTCTTAAAAGTCCACCAGTCAAGCGGCATGCACAGAAAGCACAACGAACGACACCCTTGGCCTCGCTCACTTGCTTCCCACTAGGTCGCTCGTCCTCAGGCACAGCTCGTCGCTGAGCTCGCACACGGCCTGCACGAGGCCTCGGGCATGCAGCTCGTCCCAGGTGGCGTAGCTGCGCGAGTGGTTCTCGTCCCTGGTCTTGAGCGTGGCGCCCTCCTCGTTGAAGACCATCCAGCTGCCGCTGCTGCTGTTTTCGGTTGTTGGGAGGCGCCGCGGCCAGGGGTCCTCGCCGTGGGCGAAGCGGATCCAGGCGTCGACCATGTGCTCGGACACGCGTTGCTGCGCTGGCGGCAGCGTGTGCTTGAGCACGCCCCAGACCAGCACGTTGTCGTGCGAGTGGTGGGCCAGGCCGCGCCAGGCGTTCTCAAAGGGCGAGGGAACGTCAAAGTGGTAGGACAGCACGGACGCCGCATCTGGAGATGAGGGTGCGGCCAGCGTGGCAAAGTAGATGGGCAGCGAGAAGATGCCGTCGGTGGTGAGGCGCTCCAGCGCCCAGAACAGGTCGTCTGGTGACGTGTCGGGTGCGATGCCGTACACCTCGGCCACCTGGGCGGCCTTGTCGGCACCCAAAAAGGTGCGCATCTTGGCCAGCGTCCGGGCTGCCGTGGGGACCGAGAGATCCTGGCCCTTGACCATGGGCTCATCGCCCAGGTCGGCCCAGGACTTGTTCCAGATGATGCCCTCGTGCTTGGCGTCGCCCATCATGATGCGCGGACACCACGAAGGGACGTCGAAGCGTGCATAGTCGGCATACGAGGGCAGGACTGATTCTGATGGTGATTCCGGTTTCGATTCCGGTTTCGAATCTCTTCTCGCCGACACCAGCACGCCGTCGTCGCACAGCGGCATGGTGACAACGGGGATGACAAAGACCTTGGACATGGCAGCCGTGAGGTCGGCCTCGCAGACGGCTAGCAGCTGCTCGACGCGCTCGGCCGGCGGCAAATCGAGCGAGATGTCCAGCTCGCACAGAAGTCTCTCGTAGACGCTCTGGAACTGGTCGACGGAGAGCACGCCGCACGTGCGCACAAGGCCGGACTGCAGGATCGCGCTCGAGAAGAGCGGCTCTCCACGCAGCAGGTGGCAGTGCGTCGACACGCCGCCGGCACTCTGCCCAAAGAGCGTCACGCGGGCCGGGTCGCCGCCAAAATTGGCAATGTGGCGCTGTATCCAGCGCAGTGCCAGCACCTGGTCCCAAACGCCGTAGTTGCCCACGCCCTCGTCGCCGTGGGCCTGGCCGTACGCGGCGAGGTCGTGTCCCGCCAGAAAGCCGTACACGCCCAGACGGTAGCCGACCGTCACGATGATTGTCGGCCGCCTCACGTCGTCGGCCGAAGCCGCCGCCAGCAGGCGGCCGTCATAGATGGGCGACGAGTTCATCGAGTAGGCAAAGGCGCCGCCGTGCACAAACACCATGACGGGCATCGGGGACTGGCGAGCCGCGTCGGCGGGCAGACATGGCACCGAGATATTGAGGCTCAGGCAGTTCAGCTCATCCGCTGCTGGCATCTCCAGCCAGGGCCGCGAAGGACTCGGCACGGGGTAGAAGTCACGGGGCGGCTGCGGACAGTAGGGGCTGAATACGTCAGCCGAACGATGACGAAAGCAGAAGGTAACAGCAAGGAAAGAAAGAAAGAAAGAAAGAAAGAAAGAAAGAAAAGAAAGAAAAGAAGGCATCCTGGCTTACCCGAATTTGGTTCCGTCCCATTTGTAGTCCGGCCACGGTGCAGCAGCCTCAACAGACCGTCTGAACCGACCAGGGATATCTGCATAGGGAACTCCCAGATACTGGCACGTCTTGTTGTCCAGCGAGAGGCCCGCGAGACAGCCCAGGCCGGCCACGTCTAGCTGGACTTTGCCAATTGTTGGAATCTCGTCTGATCGCATCGTGCCGTGGCCGACTTATCGCTTAGCCGGATATGAAAGCGTGCTGGCCGCAGGGGGCGGGCTATATCAGTGCCTCCAGCAGCCGGCAGCTGGCTGTTATCCGGAGATGAGGGAAGATGACAAAGCAATTCAGGGCCCCGGAGGATCTAGCCTTCGGGACTCGGAATCGTCTTGGAATGGGCGCACTCTCTTATCGAGAGGCATATCAAACCCGAAACTCAGATCCGTTGGGAAATCGCGACCGATCGAGAACGATTCCCTCAAACCCGACGAGGAAGCCTGCCAAGGGCGACAATATACCCTACCCAAAGCCGGCGCATTTGCGGCCACCGCATTCAGATCCCCCATTCAATCCCCACTGCCATGGTGCGCACAACCATTGCATGTGCTCGCTGTCGGTACGCAAACCCGCCGCCCAGGGAGAGAACGCATCTAAGTGACCGGTTGAGAGTAGGAGGCTAAAGATCAAATGCCTGCATGGCGGCACGTCGCCATGTCGCAACTGTGTCAAGAAAGGACCGCTCCAGTCCGAGAGCTGCGTTCTCAGCCGGCCAGAGCTGAAGAGCAAGACGGGTGCGGCGTCTTCATTCAAGAGGCAACCGCAGCAGCGGCGACATGAGAGCAATGTCGCTGTCGCTCCGGGGTCGAGCCCGGGCATCTTGCCTGCAGTCGTGGTCTCGACCGAGAGCCAGGCCCAGACCAAGAGCTCGGCTCGGGCCCAGGCCCAGGCTCCGCTGCAGACGCAAACGCAGACGCAGACGCAGACACAGGCGCGTGGGGACATGCAGCTCGATGCCATTGAGCCCGGAGCTGTCCTGCAGGCCTGCGCCACATTTGCCCGCAGGTTTCCCGAGCTGCGTTTCCTGCACCAGCCCACCTTTGCCCAGCGCATCCGGCTCTCCTGGACAGCGGCCGCGGCGCGTGACCCAGAGGGCAGTGGTGGTGGCGAGGCGGCCGAGCAGCGTCGCAAGCTGCGGTTTCTCTGCGCGGCCATCATGGCCGTCTGCGGGCCGTCGTCGTCGCTGCCCGAGGCAGAGCGGCTGGCCAGTCTGGCCCGGAAGCACGTGGCCAGAATCTCGGACCACCCGCCCGACCTCGTCACCGTGCAGACGCTGGTCGTGCTGTCCATGTACGACTGGGGCGTCGGCAGCGGCTATCGGGCCTGGATGCACGCCGGCATGGCCGCCCGCATGATGCAGTCGCTGCTGGTGCTCGTGCGGCCGTCGTCGCTGTCGCCGGTGGAGCGAGAGGAGCGGAACCGCACCTTTTGGAGCTGCTTCGTCATGGACCGGCTCGTCTTCTGCGGCCGTCCCCAGCCGTTTACGCTCTCCATGTACAGCCCCTGCATGCACTGGCCGGCCGGCGAGCAGGACTACATCTTTGGCGGGCCGGCCTTTGCCGACGCCCGCTGCACCGACCAGGAGCGAGAGCCGTTTGCGTGCGTCGCCGGCGACATGGACCACTACTACGCCGTCCTCGTCCGCGGCTTCGACGTCTGGGCCTGCATCTTCCACTTTGTCGTCAACGGCGGCAGGAGACAGCCGGGCATGTGTCTGCCCAAGAATCATCCGTGGGTCGAAGGATCGCCGTGGAAGCTCCTCTACGATGAGCTGCAGTCGTGGCGCGCCCGCATGGACGAGCGGCTCTGCTATCCCAAGACCCTCGTCGAGGGCCACGCTGCATTTGGACAAGCAGAGCAGTTTGCCTATGTAAATCTGCTCTACTATGTTAGGTATGCCGCAATCCAGACCTTGCACCAGCAAGCACCAAAAACCTGCGCCAAGTGTGTTACTCTCCATAACTAACGACCAACCCTTTATTGCCTACAGCATCCTCCTCCTCGGCAGAGAGTATATCCCGTTTCTGCCAACGCCAGAGTCGCAGCCGGCCGGCCCGGTCGACCCGCCTCTATTACCCTTACAGGCCCCGGCAGGATGGTGGGCCGAGAGATCAAAGGAGCTATTTGCGGCCTCCGCATGCATCGTAAAGCTGCTGCAAGACCTCGACAGAGCAGAGACGTCGCTGCAAAGCCCCTTTGCCGGCTTCTGCAGCTTTTCTGCAGCGACCATGAATCTCTACGTGTCCAACTTCCCGGGCATGAATCTAGGCCGCAGCGGAGACATGTCCGCCATTGTGTCTACCAATCTCCGCTTCCTGGACGCCTTCAAGAAGGTGTGGCCCATGGGCCGAGGCTGGTGGGTCACAATACAGCACTGCCGTGCCCTGTACGAATACGCAAGCCAAGACCGCGAGATGTTCCAAGGCCGGACGCGGGCCGACTTTGAGGCCCTGGAATACTCCATCCACGACTCTCGCGGACAGCCACCGACCGAGGGAGAGGTTATCTCGCCCGCCAACTCGGCTGTCCAGAGACCGGTGGGTCATAACCACAGGAGTGACGAGGGGACCGCTCTGCCGGCGACTTTTGGTCCTAGCAGCACGCACGACTTGGAAGCAGAAGGGCCTACGCAAGTATGGCCTCTATGGGGAGAACAACACACCGTGCCATTTGCCCTCGAGGGAGTGCCCTTGGACTACAACCTAGACATGCTAGACATGTATCCTTTATGACGGGGCTGTTTAAGCCTGACGATTAGATAGTGTAATGTTCGACCTTGTAACTTTTCATTTTTTGAACGCTTTAGTTTCAGTGACGAGTTCGCCGCCCCGACAAGTAAGCAATGGTAGACCTGTGACAAGCAATACATGGAATTCTAAACGGTACTTGGCATCATTGCGCAGGCTTCTTACACAGCGTTTACCTCCTCAACCCCTGGGGCGGTATACTCAACTTCGTCCAATTACACGACTTGCCGCTGCGATAAAGTCTCCATTTGTTGGGAAAGCCGAAAGCCGACTGCATGCAGTAGCTTCGTCCCAATACCGACAACGCCAGATAGCATCGTAACCAAAGCCGGCAAAGGGCTCTGTCACGGTCTAGATAAGGTGCTTTCAGTGATCCCAGACCCGACATCTTTGTAGAGAGCCTATCAGCTCCAAAGCCGTGATATCTGATCTACAATGCCAAAACGATCCATCATGGTGATCCATTTTAGAGGTAGCAGTTGTGATAACAGATTTCCGGAGCCATGCATCCTTGCTGATGCATAAAATCCTGCTGACCCCAGCAAAAAGACTGCAAAGAGACAGAAAAGAAGACAGAAACAAGGAAAAAAACAAAACAAAAACAAAAGCCCAACGACGGACAATGGCTTCTTTGCTCGCCAAGGCAAAGTCCCTCCCGCTCTGGCGGGACATGACTGGCCGCTCCACGTACGTCGCCCTGACGTCGTGCATCGGCGCCATCGTCTACGGCTACGACATCTCCTGGTGGTCCTCCGTGCTCGGCATGCCCGAGTTCACCAAGCGCTTCGGCGACTACAACGCCGCCACCGGCTCGTACTCCATCTCGGCCTCGCGCCAGTCCGCCGGCAGCTCCATCCCCACGGCCGGCCTCGTGCTCGGCTCCGTCGCCTGCTTCGCCGTCAGCGACCGCATCGGCCGCAAGGGCGCCATGCTGGTCACGTCGATCCTCTACCTCGTGGCCATTGTCGTCGAGGTCACGGGCAACTCCTTTTGGCAGATTGTCATTGGCCGCTTCCTCAACGCCATCCCCCAGGGCATGTCCGCCAGCCTGCTGCCGTCGTACCAGGCCGAGTGCGCGCCCGCCTCGTGCCGCGGCAGCCTCGTCGGCATCTACACCTGGTTCCTCGACATTGGCGCCGTCACCGCCGTCGGCATCGTCTACAACACGTACGCCCGCGCCGACTCCGGCGCCTACAAGATCGTCATGGGCGTCCAGGGCATCTACCCCCTCATCATCCTGCTGTGCCTCTACTGGCTACCCGAGAGTCCCCGCTACCTGTGCATGAAGGGCCGCGACGAGGAGGCCCTCCGCGTGCTCGAGTCTCTGCGCACCGACAAGGCCACCGCTGCCCAGGAGCTGGCCGAGATCCGCGAGTCCGTCAGCACCCACAAGGACGAGTCTTCGTGGCTCGACCTCGTGCGAGGCGGCCCCAACCGCCGCCGCACCTTCATCACCGTCTTCACCTCCACCGTCAGATCCTGGCAGGGCCTCTCCTTCATCAGCAACTACCTCGTCGTCTTTTTCATCAGTCTCGGCACCAGCGACACCTACTGGCTCGTTCTCCTCATCAACTCTACCCTGCTCATGACGCTCACCCTCTTCTTCTGGGTCCCCGACTACCTTGGCCGCCGCAAGCTACTGCTGCTGGGTTCCGCTGTCATGTTCGCCGCCTTCTTCATCATGGCCGCTGTCGCCGGCAAGGATGTGTCAACCATCTCCAACACGCGCCAGCGCATCGCTGTCGCTATGCTCTTTATCTGGGCCATCTTCTACAGCTCTACATGGGCCAACGGGACCTGGATCACCATTGGTGAGATACCGCTGACCCGCCTGCGTTCCAAGACGTCTGGTCTCGCTTACGGCCTGCAGTCTGCATCCGGCCTGGCCATTTCTCTCTTCAGCCCCTATCTACAGAGTGACGATTACACCAACTGGGGTGCCTACATCGGCTTCTTCTTTGGCTCCTTCTCCTTTGTCTCCTTTGTCTTTGTGTACTTTTACTATCCCGAGGTCAAGGGACTACCGATCGAGACGATGGATGCTCTTTTCGAAAAGGGTGCCTCGATCGCCGAATTTGCAGCAGCTCCGCGCGGGAAAGACGCCACTATTCTCGGAGCGGCAGCAAAAGACGCTAAAGAGGATGACGCCGAGTACAATGTTGGCGATGAGAAGGACCCTAAAGTCGGCGCTGAAGAGGTGTAAATGACACTGTCGGACACACTAGCTGCTTAGAAACATGGCAGTTTCAATTCTTGATTTCTGGGCTTCGGAATAACAAAGTAATTCCATCGTACTCCAACTTCTTCCAAGCCACAAAACTCTACATTATTGTTGAGCTGTACGCTCATTCTTTCGGATAGTGTAATAATCCGATCAAAATTTACTGAACAAACAACTGAGCATGGCGTCATTCTTAATATGTTTGGTTCGTCGTGGACACGGAAACCAGGAAAAGTGAGCTCCTTGCACGTTGGTGATGATTGAACTAGACCGTTTCCATAATTAGAGCGTAGAGGTCCACCGTATCGGCCGAGATTGCTATCAACGACGTCCGCGTCGGATCTGCAAGTCGTTCAAAGCCGATGCAGCCACGCTAGATAGCTCCAAAGCCGTTTTCCCGTTGCGTCAACTTAGTCGCACCAACACACACAGATGATGCCGGATGCCAGATAAGCACTTATTATAAGCGCTTCGGATCAATCAGATGTCGAGGTTACTCTTTGGCCGGCCCACGTCGATACATCCAAACGCCCAGAATGACAGTCCTTGGTGAGTCGATTGTGGGGAAATACCGCAGCACGGCAAAGGACATTGATTTTCTTCCGTGGGAGCAGCGACTTGAAGTCGATATCTGGCAGGCGCCTGATCCATCTGTCGACAATGGAAGAAGCCAGTGGTATTTCAGACTCAACGACCGAAAATACGACCCGGCATCACAAGTAGCAACGTTTGCGCCAGCGTTTGAACAAGATGGCCAGATTGCGTTTTCCATCGAGGCCTTCCCACACTGGATTACAAGAGGGCACGTGGCCATGGAAGGATGCTTTGTCAAGAAGAATGACATCGTCAGGCTCCGGCTGAAGCAGCAAGGGCAGGGCATGACAGGCCTGGAGACGTGGGACTCAAAGCTGGACAAAGTCCCAAACAACGACACAGATGGCAGCGGTCATGTCGACAGAAGAAAAGACAAAAAGCCGGCGTACGATGCGCTCATGCACCATATTGAATCCGATTACTCTGCGCCGAATTCCCTGCCGCTGAAGCCGCGCATCGACGCATTGGCCATCGTTAAGGGGGGCGACACGCTGCTTGAAGCATATTTTGGGGGCATGACGTCCGTCACGCCGCACCTAACGTCGTCCTGCACAAAGACGATTACTTCCATCTTAGTCGGCATAGCCATCGACCAGGGGCTGTTTAGTCTTGACGACATCGTCGCGAACCATTTCCCCGACGTCGCCAACACGACTTGGGCCGATGATCCTCCCGTGCGCGTCCGCCACGTCCTGTCGATGACGGTCGGAACACAGCACACACTCGAGAGGGCGCAGGATCTCCTCGAGAGCAGCGATATCGAGCAGCTCGTCCTGGGGTGGGAGCGAACCGCCGAGCCTGGTGCCCGGTACAACTACGACAACGGTCTGCCAGCCCTGGCCGGACGTTTGATCGAGCGCCTGAGCGGCCTACCACTAGCAGAGTTTGCAGAGAGGCACCTCTTTGGTCCCTTGGGAATCACGGGCCAGATATGGACGGAAATGCCCAGGCAGAAGCGCAGTCCCGCCCTGATTTCCTCTGTCCTTGCCAGTGGTGGCCTCTTCCTGACCCTGCCAGAGTGGACAAAAGTAGGGCAGATGTTGCTGCAAAAGGGCCTCTACAACGGCCGACGAATCGTCTCGGAGTCTTACATTCTGGAAGCCACGTCGCGGCAGACGCGCCCGTCCGACTATCCGTACGGATTTTACCTCCATCTCAACGAGCTTGGACGCGTGGGAAATGGACCAGACGAGGGCCGGCACCTAGATGGAGTGGACGGATATCTGGCCATAGGGCAGGGGGAGCAGATCCTCTTTGTGGCACCAGACATGGACTTGGTCGTCGTTGCATTCAGTTCCACATGGCTCAGGGATCCGGAAAAGGATTTAAACACGGGCCTTGCAGTGCTGCAGTGTATTAATGATGCGATAATTAATAGTTAGAATGATTTTAACAAATGAAAGGTACTCTTTCGAGAAGAAACAAGGCTGAATTTGTGTACAATCCACTCTTGTGCCATTCTCAGGAGCCCTGTCGAGGAATCTCTGATTTACGTCGCCTAACGTCCTGCTTTCTCTTGACTTCACATACTCCATTCTGCAGGTCTACTTCCGTAGGTCAGCGCTGGCAATCCAAGGCTAGTAGTCAGCGTGTTGTACTACATCCGGACGGAGTCTCTATCAAGAGCGATAACGGTGAATACGTCTTGGTGATTCGCAGGGAACACTCTATCAGGAAATGACATGGCTACTAGGGTGAATGAATAGCTTTTGCGGCTACATATGTGTATTGTCTGGGAATTCACAGTGAGCCGCAGTGGACACGTTTGGCAGAGCGATGTCCGTCATGGTCGAAAGCTAGCCTCGTCAGGACGAGGTGACAGAGATATCCACGCCAGTAGATGCAACGTGGACGATTCGTGGCGTCCACCTCTTTCATGAACTTCAGTGATAAGGTACAGCCATGGCGTATTCTAGGAAAGTATAAATAGTAGGACTGGAAGAGGATTTCGGCAGATTTCTTTTCTTCATCAACTCTATTTTCACCACAAATCAAAATTTCGAAGCCAACCGAAAAGATTTACATATTTTCCGCGAGAAGTTACAGTCATGGCCGGAAACGAGGCGATCATTACAAGGAGGAGGATTCCTCGTCCTGTTACACCGAAGCCCAGGCCGAACAACCCTAGGCCTCCCAATGCCCCCTAGCTGGCGCTCAGAAGCCTAGACCGAAGCGCACAAGGGTGGCAATTTGGCACTCAGAAATGACCTGAATGTGGTGATAGTTTGATCACGTGCCTTCAGACAGCAGCTATTCTGGAAGCTTCATAACTGCGAGGCTCTGGGGCTGATAATTACAACAAAGCTGCTTTCAAGCAGAACTGTTCCTGTGCTGTTCTCTAACGCCGTGTCGTGCTCAAATATTTCCAGCAGCTATGCTTCCTTTTAGGCTGTCAGCATAATCGAACAATCAGCGGCGCTTATAAGGTTGTGTCAGTTCGTACTTTGTAGCAGCCGTCACATAATAACTGTACAATAGTGGGCGTATTTCTGATTGAGGCGGAAAGTGCGTGTAAGTGCCCTAAAATATAGGTGAGACTACAGGTCTCAAGCACTATGAAAAATAGCATTCACTAATATATAGAGTCTTCTTCAGCTGATAAATATCGGTCTAGACCTTGTCGCTTCCGCTGGCCGCCTTTGAGTGAGTCTCTTCAGACACGATCTCGGTGAGGACAGTCGGCTCTTCTTTCCAGAACTTCTTATTACCTTTACACAGGCGAACGAGCCAAGGAGGAAAGAAACCTCCTGGAAGCCGATAGGTCCATGGCTCCTTGATGTCCTTATCCGCGGGCACAATACGGCCGCCTGAGACCTTCTCAATAATCCACACAAGGGTGTTGATGAGCATGTAGGTGCAGACACCGGCGATCAGGCCGTTTGCGATGGAGTATGTAAAGGGCATCACTACGATGCACAGGAACGCGGGAATGGCGTCGCCCATGTATCGCCAGTTGATCTCGGTGACAGACTTCATCATCATGGAGCCGACTAGGATCAGGACGCAGCCGGTGGCCCAGGGGGGGATGGAGGCAAAAATAGGCGCAAAGAAGATAGAGATGAAGAAGCAGATGCCTGTGACCATGGCTGTGATCCCCGTCTTGCCGCCCTCGGAGATACCGGCGCCAGACTCAATGAAGGCCGTCACGGGAGAGTTGCCCATCAGCGAGCCAATAGAAATGCCAATGGCGTCGACCATGTAGGCGATGGATGAGCCCTCAAAGTCCTGCGTGACGGGGTCGACCATGTCGGCAAACCGGGCCATGGCATAGAGCGTGCCGGTGCAGTCGAGGATATCGACGTAGAGGAACGTGATGAGAGCGAGCCCAAACTGGTTGCCGTACGCGGCCACGTCCCACGACTGGACGTTGAGGATGCGGCCGATCTTGTGGAAGCTGACAACCTGCTTGAAGAAGCTGAAGAGATCGTCGCCCTCGGTCGTGTAGGGGAAGTACGTGATGGCCGACGTGCGCGGCCACGAGATGATGCTGACGAGCGCGATGCCGGCAATGATGGCGCCCTTGACGCGGTACATCATGAGCATGACCGTCAGGATGCCGCCGCAAAAGATGCCCACCCACATGGCCGGGTTGCGCATCTTGGCCGAGTTGGGGCACTGGCCGCTGTCGTCGAGCAGCTCCTCGCGGCAGCCGGCAAGCGCCACGGGCGTGTCCGTCGCGCCGACCATGAGTCCGATGCCCTCGCTGTAGGTCAGGCCGATCAGCGTCAGGAACATGCCGATGCCGGCACTGGTGGCCAGCTTGAGCGACGCGGGGATCGCACGCGCCAGCCACTGGCGCATGCCGAAGAGGGCCAGTGCGAAGAAGATCCAGCCCTCGACAAAGATGGCCGTGAGGGCGACCTCGTATGGGACGTTGCCGGTGCCGTGGTAGCCCACGACGGTGTAGGCAAAGTAGGCGTTGAGACCCATGCCGGGTGCGAGCGCGACGGGCCTGGTCTACTGTCAGCAAAGGACCCAAGGACCCAAGGACCCGGAAAAGAGTCGCGTTCCACGTACAGATTGGCAAACAGGCCCATGCAAAAAGACGTGAGGGCCGATATGGCAGCAGTGGCTGTCACGAGGTCCCGCTTGATCTCGTTGACGCAGAGCGAGTATTCAAGATCAGTCGAGCAGCTGATGTCGACGGGATCGTTGCAGACGCAAGTGCCCCCAGAGTCTGAAACTACAGAGGCGTTGACGGCGATGATGTAGGCCATGGCAAAGAAGGCGGCCAGTCCGGCGCGGATCTCGGTGAAGAAGTAAGACCCCTTCCGTTCCTTGGGCTATTCGCACAGCCGGTGTCAGTCGCCAGTTGGTCTCGTGCTCCCAGGTACGACTCCATCATGGCTCTCTTGGAAGCACAGTTGGAAAGGGTAGCTACATACGTGTCCGCAGCCCTGGAGCCGAAAGTACCTGCCAACCGGGCCGGTGGCTACCCTTTCGTTTGCTCTGTGTACCCAGCCCATCGTGATCGTCGTGCGTATTAATTTTTGCTAGTCGCAGAAGAATTCGCAGTGTCCTCCTCGCTTTGCTGGTTGGGGACGTAGCTAGGGCCGTCGATCTACTGCACGACAGGGTGGGAACCGAGGCCGGCCGAGTACGTTATATATGACCAGAAGGGAGAACTGATAATTCGCCTTCCTGGGCGTCGTTCGAGCCACAGGAAAAAGTTGATTTCCTATGTGTATGGAGAGACGCCGTCATTCTTATCTCTTACTAACAGCATTCGATTATACTGCAAGTCTTGGCCATGTCTTGGCACTTGGCACTTGGCGAGATAGCGGAACAGACTGATTTTATTCGACGAGCTGTAGTCATTTCGCCACAAAAAACAACCACCCGACATACGAGATACGTCGTAGTAACAACCCGAGTAGCAGTGCACTCTGAAAGCCAAGCCTTACTTACCATACCATTGAAATTATCCACACTTCCCAACAAGGAAGGTGCATGTAGATCCTAGCAGCTTAACCGTGGATAGAAGCTGACATTTGTTCTGTTGGCTGTGAAATCCAAAGAAAGCTGCCTTTTGCAGCAACTACAGTGGTATCTCGTGCGGGACCTTATCAATGAGCCGCACGGGGCCGAGCGACGTCCAGCGGATGCGAGCGACAGCTTTGCGGCGGGCATGCAACATGCAACTTGCGACGTAAGACCGGAAAATAAAGATTTGCATTGTGTCTTTGTGGGGAAAGACATAATGCAAATCTCTGGCACAGCTGGCGATCAATCCGTGGATTTCGCACCCAACACACACACCCACAACGCAATGATAGTCACGAAAAGAAAATGAGCACAACGAAAATTCTTGACGAGTCAAAACAAACGAAAAGGACAATGTATGATCTAAAAGGGAGAAATTCCGTCTGGAGATGAAAAAAAATAAAGGCCACCTGACCTCTGTCATACTCACTAGTCTTAATCCGGCAGCCAAGTCTTTTCCAAGACAGTCGAGCCCCTGATCTTTTCAGTTCTGTTGATACCTGACATATCGGGTATCAATATATATCGGAATAGACCACGTGATGGACTTTGTGAATTGTGCCTGAGGAAGCTATCCGACTAAGGGCAAGGGGCGAAATTTGTGTGCCCGCTAGTCCACGTGATTAGGAGGGTCAGACTTAGAATATCGCAGAGCAATTCGGGCCACCACAGTACGAGGATTCCCCTACGTCGTAGACGCCCTTCCTGGTACGGCCCACTGAGGGTCCTCACAGTCGGGATTGCTGGGCTACGTTAGGTACGCACTGGAGTAGCCGCCACAGTTCCGCCGAAGCATAAAGGTAGCCGGATGCAAATTTGGTCACGTGTTCAGTCCGGCTTAATCATCTGGGGTGCGCACCTGGAACAATCCCGAAACTCCGAAGTGCATAGCTGCCACGAGGTTTAAATCAGTTTAACCTTATTTCCCTCCTCGCCGCTAAAACTGATGACTTGGGACGGCGCGTTACATACGCCACCACTTTCCTACGACGTATTACCGATCTCTCAGAGTCTTGCCGAAAGCCGTTTGCCGTTACTTTCGCCCCCAATAAGATATCCATCGTGGATCCTCGCGCTCGGACGCTGAAAATCTGCATGTCCTTATGCCGCATTGCCCTGTCCCGAAAGGTATACGGAGTATGTCGGCAGCCCGAACTCCTTTGACAAGGGCAAGGAACCCCCGAATTCTAATTCTCTTGACCACAGCTCTCACGACTGTCAGGCAAGTCCCGCTGCAGGCGACATTCAAATACGAATAAATGTTGTCAGCTGATCCGTGTCTAGGCCGAACAGATCCGCTAAACTACACGAGGTGTCGAAATAATAAAACTTGTTACGCGAAGGACTGAATGTCCCACAAATTATCGTAACAGGCGTACTACACCCTACGAACATCTAGAAAATATCATGCAAGCAGTTAGACCGCCAAGGGCCATGTTAGACCATGGAAAACTGGGGCTGCTTTTCGCAGGGCAATACGAGTAGGAATAAGCATATAATGCAGCGCTGCCATGGCAGTCTTGACGACTTTCTCTCTTGCTCGTCACCTCCGTCCCGCGTTTACTCAAGTTAACTAAGGATCACCATGAAGTCGACGTTCATCTGCACGGCTGTTGCCGTCTTCGCCAAGCTAGCTTCCGCTGCTGGCGTCACCGGTGCGGCCGAGGGCTTCGCCAAAGGTGTCACTGGTGGTGGAACCGCTACCCCAGTCTACCCGACGACGAATGCTGAGCTGGTGTCGTATCTCGGTGACAGCTCTGCGCGTGTCATTATCCTCACCAAGACGTTCGACTTCACTACCACTGCGGGCACGACGACTGCCACTGGATGCGCTCCTTGGGGCACTGCTTCGGCTTGCCAGTTGGCGATCAACCAGAACAGCTGGTGCGACAACTATGAGCCGGATGCGGCCAAGGTCTCGGTCACCTATGATAATGCTGCCATTATCGGCATTACTGTAAATTCCAACAAGTCCTTGGTTGGTCAGGGCAGCGCGGGCGTCATCAAGGGCAAGGGCTTGAGGCTGGCGAATGGAGTCAGCAACATCATCATCCAGAACATCCACATCACGGATCTGAACCCGCAATATGTCTGGGGAGGTGATGCCATTACGCTGGCTGGTACTGGTAAGTAACAGCTGCCTGAAATTATGTAGCCTCTTGCTGACATGGTGAAAAGACATGGTTTGGATCGACCACGTCAAAACCTCTCTCATTGGACGGCAGCACATTGTCCTCGGCACCAGCGCTTCGGGCCGGGTCACCATCTCCAACAGCGAAATCGACGGTAGCACCTCGTGGTCGGCATCTTGCGACGGTCACCACTACTGGGCTCTTTACTTTACCGGCTCCAGCGATCTCGTCACCTTCAAGGGCAATTACATCCACCACACTTCGGGCCGCTCGCCCAAGGTCGCCGGCAACACACTGCTACACGCCGTCAACAACTACTGGTATGCCAACTCGCAGCACGCCTTTGAGGTCGACAGCGGTGCCCAGATCGTTGTTGAGGGCAGTGTGTTCCAGAACGTCGCCAACATGGTTGATACCTCCTCGACCATTGCAGGCAAGATTTTCACCAGCCCGGACACCACCTCTAATGCCGCCTGCTCGACATACCTGGGTCATACTTGTCAGCTCAATGCCTTTGGCAGCACTACTACCTACACTGGCAAGGATACGAGCTTCTTCTCCAACTTTTCGGGCAAGAACATTGCGAGTGCAAGCGCTGCGAGCACGGTGGTGAGCAGCGTGACCGCCAATGCCGGTATCGGCAAACTTTAGGGGGCTCGACTTGTTCAGCTAGACTTGTTCACATTCTCTGTACATATTTTGTAAGCAGTGTACAACACTGAGGCTTCCCATCGGTTTCTCCTTTGGTGCGCTTATTCAAGTAAATACTACTTTCTTCTATTATTTGAATGGATCTTTGCTTTGCGCATAGAATACTTGTCCAGTACGGCCTATAGTTGGGCATTGGGCCCAGCTGTCAAGTATCCTAGTCACACATCTCGGTAGCTTGGACCGGGCTTGGAACATGGTAAGAACGCATGTCTGGTTAGATAATCTCAACAGCCTGTCCTAGCTCTTTCTCAATGTCCTCCATCACCAACGCAGCTGGTGTCACATAAGTGACATCCATAATAGCATCTGTCATATACTTCTTGCCATGAAACAGAGTCTCAGCTTTCTTTGGAGATCCGGCGCCCATGCATATAAACCCACCCAGTCGTCCATCAATATCCACGACAGCGGCGCCCGAATCACCCCGTGTAGAAAACAGCTCAGCGGCATAGACGTAATGGACGGCCCACTCTTGTGTTATGACGTCTTGTCCGCCAGGCAGTAGACTGCGCACCGTCGACTTAATCTCGGACGGTGCCGCCCAAACGACGTCCGTCGTAGCGCTGCGCTTCGCCAAAAACAAGCGCTCGTGTAGTAGGCCATTTCTCATGACAATGGATGTTTTTGGGTGATCGATCTCGGCCATAGGGATGAAGCCACCTGATAAAGGCAGTAGTCTTGTCTCTAGCAAGTCAGATTTGTTTTCCGTTTCCAAAGAATCGTGAAGAATTGATCCAAGTGCACATTGGTTCGATTTAGTCCGGAGGTCAAGCACATTTTTAGGAGCCTCTCCCTCGGTAAACTTATTTCGGTCAATTTCGACAAGACACCAGTCGCGTTTCCAGTCGTGAAAAGATGTGTTCACTTGGATAGGCGGCGAGAAATGGACATTCCCAATCTGGCGAGCCTCCAGGGGCTCCAAATCTTGCACCTGCCTTAAAAGAATGTCAATCTTTCGTCGGTGGTTGCCCCAGTCTGCCCCTCCCATGTAAAAATCTCTCTGCTCCAAGAGGTTGGCCACGGCATCGTCTATGACCTCTTTGTTGGCAATTCCTACGGCGCGGCGATTTTTTCGGCCTTCATCGCGGTGGCATACATTGTCCTCACTTCGCTTATTGGGAAGGACGGAATGCCGACAGGTCAGTGCCCAGAGTGGTGCATATTGCCCAGTTGAGCCTTTTGGTCGGACGTAGACGCCTAAAGTACCGCCTTGATTCGGATCAGAAAACGGGAAGATGGGCTGTCCAATAGCTGTCGTCAGTGATTGCACATGCATATCAATTCTCGGAACAAACGTCCCCAGTGCTGGCGGTTCAATCAACATGGGAGAGTCAGGGTTCGACAGAGAGGCCACGCGCGACTCGCGCATCTCGACTTCAACGTCTTGAAGACCGGCATCGTCCAGCACCTTCCTACAGGCGCGTAGACCGCTGGCTATATTATCCCACGGAATATCCCCTCTTGCGACGCCAACCCACACCACCACCGGTCTCTGCTGCCACGTCTTTGGCTTCAAGGGGCCAAGATCGCCCATCCGACAGACGTCAACCGACGTCCAGGGCAGGTGGCAGATAGCCCCCAACAGCCTCGGCCGTACAGCGTCCCAGGACTGCAGGATTGGATGCGGCCCAATGGCTCCCTGTTTTTTGTGCAGCGGAGAAAAGTAGCCAACGTCTCCAAGCTCCTTTTCGTGTTGGAGAAGTTGCTGAGCGTGGGTTTTCCAGATGTCCACGCCAGCTGAGGTGCGTCCGAGCAGCCGGGGTCTCGATGGGAGGCCATAGTAATAATCTTCAGCTTCTGCGTTGCTGGGCGGCTGCATATGGGAGAGGACGTCGGGGATGTCTTCCATGGTAGCGATTTTGCAGTGCGCAGACTCGTTGAGGGGATAATCAAAGGGTGCCATGGCCTTTCAATTCAGCTCTCGAAATGAGATTTGTTATCAGAGGAAATGTGCATGAATAAAAGTCAACGTTGCAACTATGATCTTGTGGTACGTAGTAATCTTGCGGTACGTAGTGCGGGGATAATTATGATGATGATGCGATTAACGCCGCGGGGAGGGCCGTAGGCCCTCCAGACCTCTCTGGGGGCATGGGGCGTGCTATGCTAGGCTACTATTACAGAGTCTATATAATAGCAAGTTCGTACATGTGGTGGTTGCGCCTGAGGCTGGGTGGGGATCTGCTTTCAAGGGAGGAGAGAGAAGAGAGGCTGTCTACGCAGCTCTCTTTTCTGCTCCGTCTCGGCATAAAAAGTGCTAGCATATACAAACCCGTATCCAGCCTGTAAAAGGCATGTCGGAAGGTTCCTGTCGCCTCCGTTCGCGCTGGTAACCTTTTTATATCTTGGTTTCTGGTACCGCTAAGTTACGGTAGGGCGTACCCGTTTTAGCACCGCCATCCGTAGGGCGTCCCTATCCTCCGGTCGGTAAGTGTTTGTTTTTGTAGATTTTCCCCCTTTGTAGTTTCCTTCCTTTTGCGGTAACAAGATGAAATAAACGCGAGATGAAATCTAAATGAAATAGAATTTAGTCCGAAGGGACTAGATTCGCCTGTGCCTAAACCTTGTGGTACGTAGTGTGGGGAGAATGTCGGATCCACCATAGCATACTTCACACATCCCACATTTTTAAGATCTAGTTCTTCCTCCTAGCTAAATTAAGTTTTTTAAGCACGCTTTGCGTTTTAATTAAGAGCCCTCCCCTACGCCCGACAAATGCCAGCTCGTTAGGTACAACTACAGAGCGTAGTTCGCGGGCAGATGATTTTAGCCGTGCTGATGCTACTGCGACAATGGAGCTTGACGGTGGCGATGACAATGACAATGACAACACCACACCAGCGCCTCAACACAGCTGCCCCATCGTCAACATCCATCTCTCCGGGAACACCATTCGGGAAGCATGGAAAGCTAACCCTGTGACGAAGAGTATGGAGGACGAGGCCTACGCACCGGTGCGTCGCGATCCTGCTTGGGACCCAAGCCATTTCTCTCACCAACCCGTGTACCACGGTACGGCCGGACCTCTGTACAACACTGAGTTCGCTCATATTTTGTCGAACTTCGATACTGCATTCGAAGTCCTCCGTGGAAATGTGACAAAACACCAGGTTGCCCCCAATGTATCGATCCTTTTGGTGACCTGGACGGCTTTTAGTCCCCTTCGATGCTTTTTGTGGTCAGCTTTGGGTCAGATGTGATTAACAACATCCCCCCTTCAGCGACCGCACTAAGCTTCAAGGAGATCACGCAGCAGACAGACGATTGGTCCTGCGGACTGCATGCTCTAGAAAGCGCCAGGGTGTTCTTTCGAGAACCCTCTGAAGCTGATCAGACCGGACCCAACGACTGGACGCTCTCGACATTCTACAACGTCACTGTCCCTGTCCTCGGCGTCCTTGACACTGTCGAGAAGAAGGGCGCATGGATGCAGACAGGCTTCATCGCCTGGATCCGAGCGGAACTGGGGCACGCAGACCTATCGCCTCTGCGCAGCGGCGAATACCCGGCAATTGGCCTAAGTACCGATTGGCTGAATTGGTACCCGAAGTCATACAGCATCATAATCCCAAACGGGATTAAGTATAGGCATGGATGGACAAGTCGACAACCTCGTACACCTATCGCAGCTTCCGGACCGCGCTAGGGACGCCCCTAGAGAAGTACCGGGCACCGAGGGCGGTTATTTACCCCCCTGAGATCGAGGAAGCCATTCTCATTGATGAGGAGAGCCTCTTCGTGCAGCAGCCAAAGAATCCGTCAAACGAACCGTATTATCGCCAGAACACGAGCCAGCCACCCCTACGGATGGGTTTGCCGGGGGGGAAACCATGGCAGCGACCATGGGAGAAATACGGGCTCTGCGGAATACATGGAGTAAAGTGCTTCGCCATGACAACAACGCTGACAACACGCAACGACTGGGCCGGGTAGACAAGCTGTACAAACCTGTGCAGCCATTCGAGGACTTGGAGAACAGAGAGATCGGAACAGTGTTCCATTCACCACCCATTGGACTAGGGCGGTACCAGCATCCGGGAGGGAGCCGACTCTGGGCGCGAGACTAAAGCCTCGTGCACCTAGACCTCAACAAATTTCCACAAGGCAGCCGCCCCATCAACATAGTGGGCATTCGCACCCGGGAAATGACGGAAAATCAAATGTCCCTGTTGCTGAATCCCAATGTACAAAACAGGTACAAGTTTGTCTTTCTATGGGTCGCTCCAAAACAAGAACACCGCATCTTCTCGGAAGGGTGATTCGGGAGCCGTGGTCTTCGGTGTTGACGGACGGGTTGGTGGTATTCTTAGTAGAGGTGCCGCATACGGCCAACACGACGTTGACATTAGCTACGTAACGCCCATTGAACCTCTCCTCGCCGACATTGAGAAGGAGTTGGGATGCAAGGTGAAGATGCTTTAGTTTAATCACTTTTATGAAACAAGACAAATTCACTCTAGCATACTAGTCTGAAGTGCACCGTGGCCTCGCGTACATTATCTCGTCCCCCCAAATAGAGCGCCAAAACTGCAAGGAGACTTCAAGAGAGTGGGCTGTCATCCTAATCAGCACTTCCTAATCCGAGAACTTTTTCGAAGACATTTCGTAGGTTCTGACGCTGGTTGCTTCGCTGCCTGGCTTGCCGACCTGTCCGCCTGGCTGTCCGAGGGCTCTGTCGCTTGAGGAGGGGGTGTTGCAACACAAGGCGTGGTGGCGCCGGACAAGATCACATCGGGTGTCGCTGCAAGCGGGCTCGGGGAAACAAACAAGCTAGGAGATGCAGAGTACCGCTCACAGTCGACGGCCACCGTCTCTTCTCCCACATTGTTGTCCGTCGACTCTGCGCTCGCTTCCTCGTTCTTGTCGTGTTTCTTCCCTGCGCTTTTCAAAAACTCCGTCAAGGCCGTTCTGTCTGTCAGCTCTGGTCGGCCAGCGCTCTGCCAGGCGCCGACAATCTTGTTGTGTTTGCCGTTGAACAGTGCCACGAGCTCCCGCTGGGCGAGTCCATCGCTGTCCAGGATGGCCAAGGCCACAAAGCTGAGAAAGTCCCCGAGACGAGCCTGCTCTGCCGTTTCGTAGTCGGCCACCGATGCTGGCTTTTGTAGCGTCCACGCATACCGATTGAATGGCTGGCCCCAAAACGACTTCATCACTTCGTACACAAGCAAAGACGCCGCTGCTCCCACGATGCCCTTGGGCATCGCCATATTCGTCAGAAGCTGCGCCGCCCACTTCCGGCAGAGCCGTAGCTCCAGTGGGTTGTAGAACGTTCCGTCGCATTTCAGCAGCGTCCAGTACACTGTTTCCTTTTGCCCAATCCGGATGAGCCGTCCAGTCGCCTGGTGTGTCGTGTTATGCGTCCACGTATATTGTGCAATGATACCGTCATGACACTGGGCATGCAGGTTCAGGCCGTGGCTCGACACGTTCAGCGAAGTCACAAAGACGTGCACGCCCGAGTCGGCATCGTTGAATCGTCTCGCCGACTGGCGCCGCTCTGTCGGCGTGTGGCCGGCCCGGATCGATTCCACAGACAGCCCGAGTTCCGTCAACGTCTGCACCACCATCCTTTCCTCCGTTAGCTGTGTCTTGTATGCTAGACCTTCGAGGAAGAGAAGGGATACATACTCTTGGACAAACGGCTGCTCGACCATCACGATGACGCGTCTCTTTTGGCGAAACAGACCTATCACCATCGACACGATCTTTGCCAGGATCGGAGAATGTTTGGTAACAAACTCGACGCCGTCGATTCGCGTCAAGGGCGGCAGGCTGGTCGGGTCCAACAACATATGTCGCGCCAGCCACCGGATGCCAGAGGCCGGCCCATCGTCTCGCGCCTTTGCTGCCGTGTCGACGCCTAAAAAAGCACCCAGCCCCTTCTCGATAGCCCGCAGTAATATTCCGTATCCGGCGTCAAAGGACAGCAGCGATGCAGTGCGGTAGTCTGCAATAACGCACTTTTCGTATACCTCCGGCACCTCGCTGCCGCTGCCATTGTCGCCGCCGTCATCCTCGCTGTCAATGTTCTCGTCGTCCTCCCTGCCATCGATGTCACCGTCGTCCGTGTCATCCTCGTAGTCTTCGTAGTCATCCTCCTCCTCCTCGCTATCCACATTGATATATTCCTTGTCGTTTTTATCCTCCTTGTCGCTTTCGTCATCCTCAGCATCTCCGTCGTCATTGCAATTGTTATTGTTGTTCTCGTTGGCCCCGTTAGCTCGTCCGTCCCCTTCGACCTGGTTGTCCCCGTTGCCATCGCTTTCGTGGCCAGATTCATGGGCCGCCAAGCTGGGCCTGAATGGCTGTCTCTTCGCCGCGGCACTGGCTGCTCTGCGCCGCTCGTTCCTCGCTTTCAAAAGCGCTCCCCGCTGCTCGATCAAGGCTCTGAATCGTGCGTCAATGGCCGTCCGCACGCTCTCTCGCATAAGCGCAGATGGATGGGTCACCAGGCATGTCTCGATGTGGTACGGGGGAATGTCCAAGTCTGGGCAAGACACCACCCCAGTAGGAAGCGTGAGCGGTGTCTTCATCGAACGCCGGAGCTGGAAGAGCGAGAGACATCGACGCAGCGGCCCGCGCAAGAACTCTTCGCCCCAGCGCGCTGATTGTCCTGCCTTCAACACCGCCTGTGGGTTCACCCACCACCACCGAGTCCCGTCCTGCCGAAACGCATCTTGTGCCGCACGCAGCCCAGGCGCCTCGGACAGGCGGTCTACCCGAAACAGCGGCCCAAACTCGTCGATTGCAGAATGAGGGTCGTAGTCGTTCGCGAGTAGCTGGTTAGCCACATCGCCCGAAGACACTTGGAATTGCAGCTCAGCATGCTGGGCTCCGATGGTGAGCAGGCCGCGTATGTCGCGTATGTGGTTGAAAAAAGGCGTTGCGCTCACAAAGAGAAGCGTCCGTTTCTTCAACTTTCGGATCGTCCACGCAAACGACCTGTTCGGATACCGCACGTATTGGCACTCGTCCAGAATCACGTTGTCAAAGACCGCGTCGCAGAGAGGGGGTCGCAAATGTCCACGGAGCTCGTACGACTTTCCTAGGACAGCGTCTTCTTCAGGTGTGATCTCCTCTTCATCAGCGGCCCCGGCTTGCATGCCACGGTCAGGCTCTCCTGCCTCCACACAAGTCTCGCCGCCACCTTCGTCCATCTCGATACTCTCCGTGTAGTAGAACATGCGATGCGTCAAAGTCGTGTATGTTGTGATTACAACTGTGCGGCCCGTCTATCGTACAGATTTCACGGTTAGTGCTCTGTACTTTGAAGTCAGCACGCATTTCCACTTGCTTGTTTGTTTGCTTGCCCCGTTTCGGAGGCAGCGTCCCGCAACAAACTCGCCCACTGCTCTTCCTGCATAGAGGCGTTTCGAAGGTCCTGTTCGCTCTTATCCGCAATCGAGCTCGGGTTTCCGTAATACACCTTCAAATCAAAGAAGCTCCCAAACATGCGCCTGATCTCGTTGAAGATCTGGCCAATCACCGAAGCCGGCACGATCAGCATGTGAGGCCGGTACGCGGTATCACCCTGGTCTTCAGACTCCCGACGCCACACGCTCATGTACAAGGCTAGCATATATGTTGCCGTCTTTCCTGTGCCGGTCTCGTTGGCCAGGAGCGCAAAGTGAAGCGGGCTTTGGTCCATGATACGCCTCACCGTCGCCGCGTCTGTCACCTATTAGTAGGCAGAGTCCTGGAAACAACATGCAAAAGGAGAACACGGGGTCACGTACCAACAACCTGGTGTGGCTTGAACTGAAAGACCTCTTTGGTGTCCAAGTTGGGCACAGTAAGGTTTTGCCAGTCTGGACTTGCTTGTAGTGGGCACTGCTCGGCGGCCTCTGTGATCGGTACACTGTCCGAGCTGCTTTCGTTCAAGATGCGAGTCACATTGCGCGTGCGTCCCTGCGCTGTCTTTATGACGTCTTCGGCCCCCACGTCATGGACAACCGCCTCGCCCACATCGTGCACGACCGCGTCGTGCACGTCTTGGTCGGAAAGGTCAACGGCATGAAGTGCCCCGCCGTCAGCCGCCAATAGAGCCATGATTTTCTCTGTAGCCTGGTGTGCGTCTTTTCTGTATTCGTTCTCTGGGACGCCTGCCACAAGGCTCCCGGCCCGTAGGTTGCATAGATTTGCGATGACTTGCATGGTCTTTTCGTCGATAGGCTCCCGCCTATCTATACGACTGGCTGGCTTTTTCTGCCGGCTGTCTGCGGTCAAATTGGTGGTTTTGTTGAGTCCTTTCAAAGTCTCTATCAAGACAGCGGCCTTCTCGTCCGCATCAACTCGCTCCTGTGGCAGCGATATCTGTTGCGGGTCCTCAGGCGGCACGATCAGGGCGGCGCGCAGACGTGACACGCATTCGTCAGGGTATGTCTCCATCCGCACAATCAGTCTTTCCAGTTCCACACGTGCAATCACGTTGACGGCCAGAGTATTAGAGTGATCCTCCGGTAGCATGCCCTGCTGATCAGAGTCCAGCACGAACGGGACAGGTATTACCAAATTCTTCACCCCACGGCTGTTGAAAAGTTGAGCCTTGCCGCTTCGGCGCCTGATGAACGTCCGAACGGCTATGTACCCTCGCAGCCAGTCATCCACAGTGTAGTTCATGATTGTACCGTCCTTCTCCGACGTGACAAACCGGGGACTGGCCTCGGGTGTCCCGTCTGTCATAAATCGTAGCACGTTATAGGAAGTTGCGACAGTGAGCGCGGCGTTATCCATGTGACTGCTGTTTGCATTCGTGCCAGTCATGTGCTCTGTCAGCTCTGTCGCCAAGGTGTTCTTGCCGGCTCGTTTGATTACAACTTGAAGATCTGGGGACTTCTTGACCCTCTGGAGCATTCCCAAGAATGAGGCCTTGCCTGGCACTAAATGCCCCCCGCTGTTTCGGTATCTTTCATTGGCGAGGGCCGCAAAGTCCTGCATGATGTCACCCCCTAGCCTTTTGTTAATCTTTTGAGCTATGTGCCACCTCTAAATAGATTTCAAACTTCACGCACAAGTGCGCCATAAGCGGTATTATGCATGAAAAGTGATTATCTTACCTTCCGTGTCCAACCAAGTCAGATAACCCCGTGTCGTTTCAAATTCCGCGAACGACGCGGCCTTTTGGTAGTTGTTTGTGCTTCCGTCAAACGGCTCGATGCACGTGATATACTCATGCAATGGTAGCTTCTGCAGCTTATCAACCAGGTCTGCTCGGTTGATTTTTGCTTCGTCTGCGGTTGTCCAGGGAGTTGCTACCCTCGGCCATGGCTTCACGTGCCATGGGGGCAGGGGCAGGCCTACAGACGCCACATTCCCATAGTTAAACATGTTGTTACTAGTTGATCCATCTGCATCTTGGACGATTGCCGCAGCTGGTACGGTGTACTTGGACCCCGCGTTGGCCCTGGGCTTTCTTCGCGTCTGTCTCGCAGACGGAGTATCCATTGTCTCGTTGTTTTCAAAGGCCTGTTTATTAGTGACCATTCGTAAATAGCAAGAATAGACCCACTTTAGTCCTCTTTTCTGTTATTGCAAGTGGTGATCAAATCAACCGTTTTAGGGCGGTGGCTTATCTAGGGCGGTGCGTGGTACGGATGACGGAGAGAATAGGTGAGAAGAGCGCCAACGCGAAAAAATAATCGTATGTGCTCTGGGCGTACCTTCCATTTGTATGGCTTTGTCTCCACCGTGCCTTCCTAAGCGGGGTTTAAAACAGGAGTGAATGTGCTTGGAAAGTTTGAAGTTGCGGGATTACCGCAACTAAAGGATAGGCAGAAACAAGGATGAAAGGGGACATTGTAAATTTCTATAACTGTCATCTGCTTCGCAGGCCTTTCATAAAGACCAACCACTACCATACAGGGATAGGACCAAAGGTAATACTAGTATTCAAAAGTAGACAGACTGCACTAGGAAGGTTGCGACCCTTGGCCATGCAATTCATAGCTAGCACAGCCATATTTCTACCTAGAGAAGCGTTACTGCTATACAGCTTGTCGATGACACCTGGCGTAGCACTTTTTACTCAGCATGGTCGAGTTTAGAACGTATGGGAGGATGCGGATTTCTTTGTAGATAGGCACAATTATGTGATTCTCTTTTACAAGTCCATCTCTTCCCGCTTTAAAACAGCAAAACTTCTTCTGTCGGCAAGTCATCCATCTGGTCTCGTACCAAAAGCTCTCCGATCCCAACCCTTTTGTACACACGGGTACCTGACGGACTTGCACTACTACATCTAACAACCAGTGACCACCACCGGCAACCATGCGTTCCACTTAACTGCACTCGAGACCTGTACAATGGTAGGAAATATAGCTGGCCCGAGATTAGGTTCCCTTCGTCAAAAAAGCACCACCCAATAACGGTATTTTCATCTGGCGAGTTGACAAAGAAAATGCCTTGGTATTCCACCTTGGTATGGGTTATGGCTTTGATCGCATCGCTTTCAATGCACCTCGCAGAATCAGGAAAGCCCGGCTTTCCTGAAGGGCATTGAGCCATAGCCACCTGGACATCCCCCAGTGCCATCCACTCTAGGGGATCCGGCTGTCCAAAGGATCCTGAGGCTCTGAACACACAGTAATGTTTCATAGCCAGCACTTTAATCGAAATTATCTTCCCTCGTATTTCAAGAGCCCCAGGCCATGTGTCGAAATGGGCAGTAACGAGCCGACAAACTGATTTGCGAGGCAGCAGTATATCGTCGTTTTTCCCCCCATGGAGCATCCGAACATGGCCAGTGACAGAGGCCCAGGACCAGGAAGGAATATCGGGATCTGTGTCGCGCTGCACTGGCTCTGAAAAAGGGGCCCAGACAAGCCCCAAGGGAAAGCGCTCTAGGAAAATGCCGTTGAAGTAGGTGTTTTGGTATCTCTGCGCAAACGCAGTAGCAATACCTTTTATGGCCTTGAGCTTGTCCGATTTGAAAGTGAGTTCGCGTAGGCTGTAATTCTCGACCAGCTCTGTCCATGTATCAATGGGGCGGAATATGGAACGCGGCCCATATTCAGACCTTGAGTACCCTCGACGAGGGGGATCCGCTCCAAAGCAAGTAAATAACATGCCCAGTTTTGTAAAGTGAACTATGCGCCTAGAGAGAAGGAACTCTTGCATCACCCATCCTCGCCGTTGAAGGGCCGTCCCTATGAGAAAATAATGCGTCTGTTCGCTTAGAAACGGGTTGAAAGCGAAAATGAAGCCTTCGCTCCTCTAACTAGCGTCATGGTAATATGGGAGCTCCACAATTTTCATATGTTGCCGAACTCCGAAAAGCCCCTGGGACGAGTCTTTTGCATCCTGTGCTGCAATGGTGAGAAACGCGTTCTCATAAATGTCTACCATGATATCTGCTTCTCTGGACCAGTCTTTCTTGTCGTTTTGGACGATGCAAAGAGAGTCTATCCATAAGAGAGATATGCCCAAAGCAGCACATGTTGTCACGGTGTCTCGATATGTCAGGGGTAACCTGTCAAAGTCGATATTCGTCTTGTGTTCTTCCAGGTTCTCAGTGGTTGTGAACAGAGGTTGTTTATTTGGAGGTCCCCAGCAGTGGCTCAGTGAAATGTAGTCGCCAATATATTTCCCATTAGTCTCGATGATCCGCAACTTTGTAGGACTGCGTGTCGTGGATATATGGAGAAGCCGAGTCGGCCAGTTGCGTAGCCTAGTCTGGGTTGAAGGACCGAGAATATTCTTCAGTTGATCTTTCGTATCAGCTGTCTTGAGTCGTAGTACAACCTTTGCGTTCGCATCTGTAGAATCAGCGAAGTTTCGCCGGCAGAATGGGTGCTTGTCGTGACATTCCTTGATCCACCTTTCGATGTAGGGGGCTACAAGGCATCCAGTAATTTCTGTTCTCGCAGCAGCGGCTTCTATGAGTAGAATAGGGCCGTTGTCGATAGCCCCTGTTTTCCTTGCTGGGCTGTCTGGCGCAATCTCAGTGGCCATACCTATCCAGCAACTCGATAAAAGAGAGGCCTACCTTGGCTTACACAGACGCGTATGTCCGTTATCATGACGATATGGTTTCCCTTCATATCTTTCTTTGGGCTGCAGCCATGAGGGTCGATGTTGGGTGCCAAGAGGACTGGGTGGATTACTTGGATTGGATCTTTCGTATATCCTTTGAACATCGCAATACAGCTTGTAGAAATGTCGAGCTCTTTCACATTTCCTCCGAAATACCTCTGGAAGTTAGGGCCACCATACCTGTTAACAAACTTGAGTTAATGCGTGCTAAATATGATGTGGAAAATACCGCGTTCCCTACCAAGACCGAAATGCTTCCCTAATCAGTTGACAGAAGTGGCAAGAGTTGACTCGGTACCGAAACTCTTCCAGTTTGGAGTGATGCCACGATTTTCGGAACCTCGACGCTTTCCCATCGCCTAGTTTAGGGTGGCCTGCCGCCCCCCCTTTCCCTCCAGTCCATCTCGGAAGTTTATGGACCCTCAATCTTTGACAAGCCGGGCACAAATGATCCATCATGATTCGCTGTGCAGTCTGACGGCAGGATGTTTTGATAGCCACCAGACTGCGTTGTGCGCAGGCGGGCCGCCATCATGGGGTTTTGCTCCAGATGCATGGATGCCCGATAACGCAGGTATCAACATACTGCTGACCGGTCACATTTGTACACGTGGAAGGGTACGCAGGTAGGGGCTAAGCGGATTTACGTTGCGCCCGACAGGAGGCAGTTACAATAGCTCTACAATTTTAATGGCTCTGCCAGACCGGAAACTTGCCACTCAACTAGAATTACAAATGCCTGGCTGAAGCATTAATCTAGGAAGCACGTAGAAATATGACAGGCCGGTAATAGGCACGTCCCTGGATGCCCTAAATGGCTTCAATAGTAGTTTGCTCTACATCCAAGGACTAATAGCAAATATACAGTAGCAGCGAGGCTGCAAGTATGGGCGTCTTTGGCTACTCACAACGCGTCATAAGCGTCCGCAGCGACCGTGCAGTGATAGGAGTGCATAAATACGGAAGGTTTGTTCTTAAGGCTCTGATCTCGGGAGAGATGGTAAGTTTTTCGTTTGTTTAGGCTCTGTCCAAATATCAGGGCAGGCTTTCCTCAATCTTTAGTTTCTTCCATTGTCTGTGTTTGCACACAGCTGGTCGAAAGGACTCAGTCCCGGAAAAAAGTTGGATAAAAGAACGCAAACGCCGGTAGCAACGATACAGCACTAGAAGCAATCGAAGATAGAGACGGCGGACACGACAAACGGATCAGCATGGGACTGGAGTTTCTGCTCAGACAGCGCCGGTGGCGGTTTTGAGTCGTTCGCGTACAATAGGCGTGGGTGACAACGACGACGTCTGTACGTTTACAGATGAAGTCGATTCCGGCGTATGTACATGGACGTGCTGGCGAGTGACTTTTGAAGACACGACGGGCTGGGCGACGGCCATTGTTGCTGTCAGATTAGAGCGGTAATAACTAGTATGAGGACCCGCAGTTTCGAAACTGGCTTTAGAAGAGCAAGGGGCCACCTGAAATTTCATCCAATTGGGGACGTGGCGCAACGGATAGCGCGTCGGATTCCAGTCCCGAAGGTTAAGTGTTCGAATCACTTCGTCCTCAAGTTTTTTTATCTTCTATTTTTACTGCTTTCGTTTTTACTGCTTTCGTTTTTACTGCTTTTATTTTTAGTACTCCGTACAAACTCTAATCCTAACAATTAACGCGCGGTTACTCGTATTGTGCCGGCCGGCAATAGTGCACTACACGTCGACATTTAAGAACCTACTACAAGTTAGGGCTGTTCTTTACCACTACCATGGCCGTAACCAAGAACGCCCCGGCTGCGTAGCTACTCGTCGGGCGATAGTAGTATCTATTCGGTAACTATACTAACCATTAGCTACGATAGCTTGCCGTAATACTGTGTTTATAATCGTTTTTTACTCGTCTTTTATATCCTACCTTCGTCTTATCCTTAACCGCCTTACCTAGGCTACTACTTATAAAAACCCTTAACAGCCGGCCGTAGCCTGTGTGTTAGCCTTATTATAAGGGCCTCCTTAATTCCTACTCCCTTCCTCCTTCTATTTCCTCCTCGCAGCTCGCTAGGTACGTAAATACTAACCGCGAACTCTTATATAAAAGACTAAATAGCAAACTACGAACTAGTAATAGTATAGTATTTTTTATAGAATACCTAATAAAAGCAGCATTTACATTAATTTACTTATATTAAACAGGCATAAGTACTAATATTATTAAGTTAATATTTTAAACATAAGTCTATAGTTAAATTCCTAAATAAATAGTAGCAACAGTAGTACTATACATAATAGGAAAAGGAACTACATCGCTGTATATTATATAACATTAAGCGTTTATTATATTTATAACTTAAAAAGTAGATAGTAACGATAGGAATACAGGTTTACGCAGCCTTAAATAAGGGCCCCTACCTCCCATTATAGTAGCAGAATTTATATGGCGAATTTATTACTTTGTAGTAAAGACAGTGTTCTAAGTTGGGACCTGATCGTTCTAGAACGTGCTAAAGGACTAGTTGTAGTAGGCGGTATAGTGGCTGGTGCTTTTCCGCACAGAGACCGATGCGTCTTTCGAAAATAGGGGTGGATGTTTTATGCAAACAGAGTGTGTAGGTATTGAACGGAAATTTTCTGGCAAAAAACTTACATGGAGGCATTTATGGTTGCAGATCAAACAGATGAGTAAAGTTTTTTCGATAGGCCATATATACAATCGGATGAGTCCAATTGCCAATCAATGGGGACGTGGCGCAACGGATAGCGCGTCGGATTCCAGTCCCGAAGGTTAAGTGTTCGAATCACTTCGTCCTCAAATTTCTTTTTTTAGTAAACTTTTTTTTTGCCTAGCAAGAGGCGTAAATCCACCCGTCCACATAGCAAGTGCTTGCTGGTCATAGGAAATAATTATCCTTACGTCTTCCATCATAGCATGATATAAATATCCTGTGGGGGCTGCTACTCCAAAGTATCCGCCTGTCCTCGTCGGTATTCACGTAGTTGTCGTTATCGTGGCTGCCCGCTCCTAGGCGTCGCGAGATTCGCAAGGCGTGTCCGTCTTCATAGCAGTGTGGAAGTGTCTAGGGAAAAGCCAATTTCTACGCGGAAAACGGCATGAATAACAGCTGCAATCGATATTCCTCTGTATTACGGCAATAGATAGCCCCGTTGGAGGGACGATGCAAACTCTAGTTCTACCAAGACTAAAAATCCGACAAAATAAAAAAACAAACAAAATGCACGCTGCCGCTATAGGTATTGTTGATACATGTGCCCTAAAAAAAAACAAAGATGGCGTCTAATACGGAGTGATCCTAGGTCTGTGGTGCCTTGTCTTTTGTCTCGGCCGCTTCCTCGACGCCCCCGACAGACGGCTCGCGCGACAGTGGCGGCCGGGTGCGGTCGACGGGCGACCAGCCGACGGCGACGCTGCCGGCGATGATGCCGGCCATGACAGAGGGCGCGCCGAGGGCCGAGGAGTTGGACCGTGAGCGGATGGAGCGCATGGAGCGCGAGCGGTGGCGCGTATGAGGCGACGCCGTGGGGGTGGTGCCGCCGAGGCCGCCGGTCTGCAGCGTGAGGCCTTGCGGGCGGGCAGGCGTGCCGGTGGCGGGCGTGGTGGCGCCGCCAGGTGTGGTGGCGCCAATGGAGCTGAAGCTGTTGCCGCGCGAGGGCGTCTGCGGCGGTGGCGGCCGTTCGTGAGGTGATGTTGGCTGAGGTGTGTGGGGAGCCTGAGGAGCCTGCACCGGCGAGACCACGATGTCGCCATGGTCGGCCAGGGACGCGGAGCCCGAATGCGAGCGTGAGTGCGAGTGCGAGCGCGAGTGCGAGTGCGAATGTGAAATGGAGGGGCTCTTGCTCCGCGGCAGGACGGCAAAGGTCTGGCGCGGGTGCTTGATGGCGTACTTGAGATTGTTAAGGCGGCCGCCCTTGACGCGACGCAGCCAGGCGAGCTCGTCGCGCACCTCGACAAAGGGCGCCGGGTAGCGCAGGAAGCGCTCGTCGTGCAGGGCGGCGTCAAAGTCAAAGTCGATCTCGTGCTCGTCCTTGGTCGACAGGGTAAAGAGGCGGCTGACATAAGCCGGCACCATACGCTCGACCAGGGCGTCGGGCACGAGACGGACGGCAAAGCCGACGGGAATGGAAATGAAGCCAAAGGCAATGGCGTATCCCCACATGACGGCCGTCTGCTTGTGGATGTTGAAGGCGTCGCCGCCGACCATGACAATGAGGACCTGGCCGCCCATCATGATGAGGCTGATGGCGATGAAAAAGTAGTTGCGGGTGATGCCCTCGAAGATGTTGAATTTGTTGTCGAGGCGGCGGTTGCTGACAGGTTAGCGGGGAACGGTGAAAAATCGAAAACCGAAGCACACAATACTCACTTCCACTGGTTAAACACCTGCATCCACACAAACGTGTTGAACACGAGCGTCTGCACCTGGTCGTCGCTGGCGTCCTGGTCCGAGGTCGGCAGCAGCTGCTGGCCGCCAAAGTAGAGCATAAAGGTAATGGCCAGCTGGTAGGCGGCCTGGCCGATGATCATCTTCCACATGGTGGTCGAGATGATGGAGGCGCCCTTGCGCTCGGGGAGGCGGTCGAGCACGGTCGGGTGCGGCGGGTCGGTGGCCAGGGCCAGGGCGGCCAGCGTGTCCATGATGAGGTTGACCCACAGCAGCTGCACGGCCGTCAGCACGCTCGACTCGTCGCTGCTGGACACGGCCGACACAAAGGTCAGCAGCACGGCGGTGATGTTGACCGTCAGCTGGAACTGCAGGAAGCGCTTGACCGCGTCGTTGACGGCGCGGCCCCAGCGCAGCGCCTTGACGATCGAGGCAAAGTTGTCGTCCATCAGGATAATGGCCGAGGCCTCCTTAGCCACCTCGGTGCCGGAGATGCCCATGCTGAAGCCGACATCGGCCAGCTTCAGCGCCGGCGCGTCGTTGGTGCCGTCGCCCGTCACCGCCACCGTCTCGCCCAGCTCCTTGAGCCGCGCCACCAGCACGCGCTTGTCCTCGGGACTCGACCGTGCCAGCACCCGCAGCCGCGGGATCAGCGCCACCTGCTTGTCGCGGGGCAGGTTGCGGAACTCCGGGCCCTCCATCACAATCTCGCCGGTGCCAGACCCGTTGTCCGCCGCCAGAATCCCGCAGTCCAGCGCAATCGCCCGCGCCGTCAGCCGGTTGTCGCCCGTCACCATCCGCACGATCACGCCCGCCCGCTGGCAGTCGCGCACCGCCTCGCGCACGCCCTCGCGCAGCGGATCCTTGATGCCCACCAGCGCCACAAACGTCATGTCCCGGAACACGTCCTCAAACACCACCTCGTCGGCCTTGCGCCGCGCCTCGGCCGGCGGCCACTGGGCAAACTCCCGCGTCACCAGCCCGATCGTGCGCAGCGAGTGCGACGCGTACCCGTCAATCAGTCCGGTCAGCGTCGTGCGGTTCTCCGCCGTCATCGGCCCCGTGGCCGCATCGCGCGACGGCTCCCGCAGCACCTGCGTGCACTGTGCCAGCAGGATCTCCGACGCTCCCTTGACCAGAAGACGGGCGCCGCCGCCCGCCTGCTCGACCACCACGCCCATGCACTTGCGGCCCGAGTCGAACGGGATCAGCTGCAGGATCCGCGACGCGTTCGCCCGCTCCTCGGTCAGCGGCCCCATCGCCAGGTGCTCCCGCGCAAACGTCAGCAGCGCCGACTCCGTCTTGGACCCCACAAACTCCACCGTCTCCGACGCCGCCACCGCGGCCGCTGCCGCCTCCATCCGCCGGTCCGTCTTGCTCTTGCGCTCCTTCCGACGTCCCCCAGCGCCACTCTCGACCGTCTCGGCCTCGGCCGCCGCCGTCACCGCCGCCGACACGCCCTCAAACGCCGTCGAGTTGACCGCGATCGACTCCAGCAGCAGCGCCCGCACCGGCTTGCTCAGCGTGCCCGTCAGCTCCTGGGCCGACGGATCGCGCGCCGGAGACCCCGACGGCCCCTCGCCGCCCGTGCTCTCCCCGGCCGTTCCAAAGCGGTGTGCCGTCCCGACCGTGCCCGCCACCACCCGCATCCGGTTCTGCGTCAGCGTGCCCGTCTTGTCCGAGCAGATGGTCGTCGCGTTGCCCATCACCTCGCACGCCTTGAGCTGCCGCACCAGGTTGTTCTCCCGCACCATCTGCGCCGTCGCGTAGCTCAGCGCCAGCGTCACCGCCAGCGGCAGGCCCTCCGGCACCGCCACCACAATGATGGTCACCACCACGATGAAGATGTTGATAAAGTCCTGCCCCTTCTCCGCCGGCGTCACCGACGAGTCCATCTTGGGCAGCCGCACCAGAAACTCAATGAACAGCACCACAAACAGCAGCAGCGCCGCCGCGCCGCCCAGCTTCGCAATGTAGTCCGCAATCACGTTGAGCTTCATCTGCAGCGGCGTGATCTCCGGGTCGTCCTGCAGCGACATCATCGTCTTGCCGTACGTCGAGTGCACGCCCGTCGCCGTCACCATGAACGACCCCACGCCCTCCATCACCCGCCCGCCCGACTGGATGAACGGGTCCAGCTTGTGCAGCCTCTCGTTGCCGTCGTTCTGCGCAATCGCCGCCCACACCTCGTCCGCCGGCCGCTTGCGCATCAGGTCCGACTCGCCCGTCGCCTGCGACTCGTCGCACTTGATGTTGTAGCCCTCGATCAGCACGCCGTCCACCGGGATCATGTCGCCCGTCTCGAGGTACAGCACGTCGCCCACCAGCACGTCAAAGATGGAGATCTCCTGCGGCCGCCCCGACCGCACCACCTTGACCAGCCGGTCCTTCTTCTTGCGGTTCAGCTTGGCAAACTGCCGCTCCTTTTGCCAGTCGTTGAGCGAGCCCACCACCACCACGATCACAATGGCCACGATAATGGCCACGCCCTCGATCCACTCCACCGGCGGGTTGTCCGGGTCGTGTTTCTGCCCAAACGTCTGGTACAGCCCGACCGCCAGCGACACCACCGCCGCGATCGACAGCATGATCAGGATCTTGTCGTTGAACGTGATCCACATCAGCTGCAGCAGCGACTTGGACTTCTTCTCCGGCAGCCGGTTGTCGGCATACACCCGCTTGCGGTCCGTGAAGAGCGTCTCCTTGTGGTGGTGGGACGTCGTCGCCTCGTCCGCCGAGGGCAATGTCGTCGGCACTTCCGCGACTGTGGCCTTGGCCGCCTCGGCCTTTTTGCCACCGGCCGCCGCGTACTCGCGTGCCGGGCGCGTGGCCTCCTCAAACGAGACCACACCGCCGACCGACGTCTCCTCCACGCTGAGCCCGGCGAGCCGGTTCGTCTGCAGGCCCTTTTCGAGCCCGGCGAGGCCGCCCAGCGCCCAAAAGGCCGACAGGCTCTTGGGCTCAAACATCTTGTTGAGCTGGCCCGGCGAAAAGGCAAACGGGTTGTCGGCGACCTCAAACTCGCTCGTCTTGCCCTGGTCCGGCCGGAGCGCGGCCGGGTCGTTCATAATGTGCTCGTGGGTCCCGTCCATGGACACGGAGCGGCTGGCGCCGCCGTGCGTGCTGCCGCTGCCGCCGTGTGAGGAGCTGCCAATGACCGTGTCCCCCTGGGACGTGGCCACCGAGCGGGACCCGTCGTCCGAGTCCAGGGAGTTTTGCCGCGAGCGGTGCGTGTCCGGCACGGCGAGAAAGCCCTGCATCTGCACAGGGCTGGCCAGGGCCACGTTGTGGGGGCTGGTTGGGCGGCTCTCGGCCGGCCCGGCCGTCGCCGGCGCCGTGGTGGACGACTGCGGTGCCGGCCAGCTGTTGGTCAGCATATCAACCGTGATCGGGCTCTGCGAAACGTCGTCGGACACCATCAGCGTGGGCGACTGGGTCATGGCCGGCGGCCCTTCGGTGTGCATTTCGGGAACGTGTGAGGTGTCGATGGTGATTGTGGGGCTGTTCCATGGGTCAGAGGACGTCTTTGACTTGGTCCGGATCGTCCAGACTTACGCTCGTGGCCGCCTCTTATCGCTTTTGTCGTCGGCCATCTTGCAGGCGACTGCCCCGGGCAACACGGGGGTGAGGCTATGTGGGAGGCTGATTGGTAGCTGTGCAGCTTCCCTAAGCCCAGCTCCAGGCACCGCGTTTCAAGAGTGTGTTTGGGCGACCGACTGTTGCGTTTCAGCACAGCGAGCTGGAGGGAGTCGAGGTCGTGCTGGAGGGCCGAGCCATCCACGTAGGAGCAGGCAGTGCTCCGGCTGAGTTGCAAGGGCTGACGTGAACGAAACAGAAAAGTAGACAATAGGCGACAGTTGGGCAACTTCCGTGGGGGTGAGGAGCGAGCAAGTCGGGCTTTATGCGAGGCGGAAAAAGTCTCACGTTGGAGTCGCAATTTCAAGAGTCTAGCGCCGACAATTGGTCCAAAGGCTGTCCTATATTATATATACTTGCCTCGAAATGACCGTGAGGAGGGCCGAGGTGCGTGTAGAGGGAGCGGAGAGGCGAATGGAGAAAGGACTGCTCTCGGCAAGCGGCGAGACAGTTTCCTTGGATCGTTGGTTTATCGTCTGTCCGGTTTTCTGTTGGTGAATGGCACTGGGGAATGGCACTGGGGAATGGGACGGGCGTAATTCCCCCCCAAAACTACTCCGTAGGCGGCTGCACACGCTGGGAAGGAGAAAGGGGGGCGCAGAAAAATTAACCGTTTGTTATTCAGAAACAAAGTGCAACGACTTTGACGAAGACACCAGAGGGGGCTGTGCAAAGCTCCCATGGCCAATCATGGGCTGCCATATATGTCAGGGGTGGGGTGGTGGCGCTGCCAAGGCTGAGATAGTGTGCATATTACCGCAGCTGCGGGGACACCAGCCAGTGCGGTCTGTAACAGCACAGTGCTGCTCTGTCCGTGCTGTACAAGTAGTGGAGCTGGGCGTGGCAGGGGCAGGGCGGCAGCCGAGGCGCGCAAAAATTGCGGACAGCATGGCAGGCGCAGGCCAACAGGCCAACAGGCAAACAGGCAAACAGACAAACAGGCCAATAAGCAAATAGGCAAACAGGCAGCCCGGCGGGTGTGCGTTTCACGGTGGCCTCCGGTAGCCAGCGGTCTGGCGGCAGTGCGCCGGCCTTGAAGCGGCCACTAATGCAACCAAAGGCCGATAATCCAACCATGTCATTTGTAGGCGCTACGCCGTTCACAGCAAGCGGGTACGGAAGCGACCCACACCAATGGGAGGCCCAGTACGATCAGAGATGAGAAGTACGGTACTATGATATGCCAAGATGGCACAAAGACGAGACAGAGATGAGTGCACAGCCGAGCGACACAGGCTGGCAACGCGGAGTCGTGGGCGGAGGGCGCCTTGGAGCTCTTGGCGGGTGGCTTTGTCCTGTCGCCACTTGGCTCAGCAAGAACGCCAACAACGCGGCGGCAGTACGAGCACGGCCAAGGACCGAGGTACGATGACTCGTACTGGGAGGCGATCGTGGAAGGGGGCCACCTAGGCGACGAATCGACACTGCGGCCACGAAGGCTGGGGAGAGCAGGTGACAATTCGACATGGCAGCCAAGACTTGCCTGGGACCAGTTCGAGCAATCGTGGCGTGCTGGCAATAAAAGAGTCGTCATACTGGAGCGGCGAAAGCGCAGGCCAGCTTGGAATGACAAAGCCAAGACGGAGAGACGGGTCTCGAACCTGTTGCGGAGGGAACGACTGTTGGCGCTAGGAACAGTGTTGAGAGAGCCAGCCGTGGCAGTGCAATGTCGTGTACGGAGCAGATCACGTGTACGGGGAATCTGGCGGGAAGTCGAGATACGGAGTACGAGGGCAGCTGCTCGTTACGACTAGTTGGTTTCACGAAAAACAAGGTCGTGGAGTCGGCCGCGAGCCAGTACGATACGGGTACGCGTATGGGGTATGGTACGGAGTCCAGAGGACGGACGAGACAGATGCATGGGAACAGATGGACGGCGCCGGCCCCTGGAGGGCCCAAAGCGGCGGAAAAGTGCGAGGATTTTCGTTTTCCTGGCGATCGTCGCGTGGAATGCAACGGTTGTCCGGAGCAGCAGTCTGTTTGCGGCAAGAGCGAGAGAAGACGGTCGAGTGGAGACCCAATGGGGCAATGAGATTACGCGTCGGGGCCCGCCGTCCGACAAGGCCATTTCGGTTGTGGTGTCTTTTTTGGCGCCCAAAAAGTCTTATCGGTCTGATTTTGCGGGTCTCTATTAAGTATAATTTGGGGGGGGGGGCCAAGCAAGGCTCCGATTCGTGCAGACGTGTCTGAGCATCGGTGCTTGGACATAGTTTGCATTGGTGCAGCCGAGCTGGCTGCCGAGTCGGGCAGCCAAGAATCGGTTTGCTGGGTTTTCTAAAGAGGCTTTTTGCCAAGAGGGTTTTTTGTTTCTGCCAAGAAGGATAGGCGATGGTGGAGTGAGAGCCAAGGGCGGCTGTGCAGATATGGGGAGGTAGGCAGATCGGCGTGTCGTAAGAGAGGGAGAGAGGGAGAGAGGGAGAGAAACAGCAAGAGAGAGAGACGGAGAGACAGAAGGACCGAGGACAGAAACAGGGAAAGCTCACCGCCGCCCCAAATCGACGTCCTTGACGAGCACGAGGTTGCCTGGGTCGGGGACGTGGTCGCCACCCAGCAGACGGTGCGTCACCAGACGCAGCGCGTCGGCCCAGAAGCCCGCCACCACGTCGGACAGGCCGGTGCCGGTCTGGCGAAAGTCGGGAAAGGCATTGACCTCGAGCAGGTAGGCGGTGCCGTCGGCGGCGGCGAGAAAGTCGAGCCCGTAGACCTCAAAGGCGTGCGGCAGCGGCTGGAAGTGGATGGGCATGCCGACGGCGGCGGCCTCGAACACGGCGCCGGTGACGGCGCACATTTGGGCAAAGAGGGCGTCCAACAGAGGCCGCGATTCCGGGTCCGTATCCGCCAGCGACCAGAACCGCCGCACCGCGTCGCCCTTGTCGGCCGCGTCCTGCAGACAGGTGTTGGTCAGGTGGCGGGCCAGCCAGGCGGTCTCGTCCTTTTCGTTTTCGTTTTCGTTTTCGTTTTCCTCCTCCTCCCACGGCCGTTGGTATGTCGCGCCCGCCATCAGCGCCAACATGTCCCGGCCGACATAGACCTGCAGCGCGCCCAGACAGAGCACGTAGACGCGCACGTGGAACTTGCGGCCGCCGGTGCCGGGCAGCAGCAGCGGCGGGTCAATGTACGGCTGGGCCACAAAGTGGCGCAGATGGGACGTGGTGATGTCGTTGTCGTTTTCGTTTTCGTTTTCGTTTTCGACTTCGTCTTCGTCCTCCTCCTCCACCTCCCAGCCGTCAAAAATGTCCTGCAGCGCCTCCATGGTGCTAAACAGCCGGATCCCCTGGCCGCGGTCGCTCATGCTCGGCTTCAGGATCCACCAGTCGCGCTCGGCCGCCGGCCGCGTCTCGTTGGCCTCGAGACTCGCCCGCAGGTCAAACGCCTCGACCAGGGCGTCGTCGAGGAACTCGGCATAGTCGACCTCGAACGCCTCGGTCCGCCGCACGTGGCGGCCCAGCACGCTCGCCGGCCGCTTGGCCACCCACTGCTCGACCGTGGCGGCGAGAAAGTGCTTGCGGATGAGGGCCTTGCGGAAGACGTAGCTGTTCAGCAAGACCGGCTGGCGGCTCGCGGCCGCATACGCAAAGTCAATGGCCTCGTACGCCGCCACCTGCAGCACGGCCGCGTCGGCGGGCGCCCCGGCCGCCGCGAGGGCCGTCGCCAGCGAGAGCGGCTCGTCGTCGGACGCGCGCGGCGGCACGTCCAACAGACGCAAACGGCCAGACGGCACGGCGGCCCGCAGGGCCTCGAGCACAATCGGCTGCACGTACGCGTCCTCGTAGGCGACGAGGGCGTAGAGCATCGGGCCGGCCGTACTGGGCGGTGCATTTACGTCCCTATTCCTAGGCGCATCAGTCGGGGCTCGGCCGGAGAAGAGGGGGACGCGCGAAAAAAAGGCATCAAAAATCATGGCCACTGTGCTTCTCTCTATCACTATGGCCTGTCTATGGGCCCCCCATCCGGACACCGCCTGTCCGCACACACTCACAGCTGGAGCTCCGTCCCGTGCAGCTCGGTCGCGGCCTGGAAGAAGTTGGCCTTGAGGGGGGAGACGCTGTGTTGTTAGCGGGAGACGAAAAAAGGATAAAATAAAATAAAATAAAGGACAAGGAAAAGGAAAAGGAAAAGGAAAATAAAATCACAACCGCAAAACAACACCCACCTCGTGAACCCCTCGCGCACCGCCCACCCGTCGTTGCCCGGCGGCGCGTCCTCGACGCTCTGGAACACGTCGTCGAAGCGCGGCTGCCAGCAAAAGTGCCGGTGCTTGAGCGTGGTGACGGGCTCGGGCAGGGCCGTGCTGGCCGCGGTGGTGGCCGTGGTCGAGACGCGGTCCGGCGACGCCTCGCCGCCGTCGCCCTCGCGCAGCGCCTCCTCGGCCTGGGCTGCCGCGCCATCGACATGACCAGCACCACTGCTGGCCGCCACCTCGACAAAGCAGGCGCCGCCGCGCCAGTAGTTTTGCAGGATCGGGGCCACGACCGTCTTGGCCGTCTCGACGCCGACCACCAGCGGCACATTGACGCTGTACAGGTCGACGCTGCCGTCGGCCGGCCACTGCCGCGCCAGCGCCTCGATGACGCGCACGGCGTGGCCGCTCGCGGCCGCCACCACGGCCGGGTCGTGGTCCGTGGCCCGCCGGAAAAAGGCAAACGACACGGCCACGGCTCGCACGCCGCATGCCGCCCCCTCCAGCGCGCCGCCCAGCGTGCCGCTGCTCAGCGCAAACACGGCCGTCGTGTTGCGTCCGTAGTTGGGCCCGCTCACCACCAGGTCGACCGGCCCGCGCGCCCGGAACACGTGGTGCAGCCCAATCTGCACGCATGACGCCGGCGTCCCGTTGACCAGCACCCACTCCTCGGGCCCGGCTTCGCTCTTCTCGCCCGCCTCGCCCGCCGCCCACGGCCGCTCGTGGGTGCTGCCGCTGTTGTCGGCCTCGCCCGCCGCCGCCGCCAGCCCCGCCGCCGTCGCCTCCGGTCCCGGCGGCCGGTAATACGTCGGCTCAACCGTCTGCCCAATCATGTGGGCTTTGCCAATCCACGACCGCTGCGTGTGTGGCAGACACACCGACACGCGGTGTCCCGACGCCTGCAGCGCCCGCACCAGGCTGTGCACGTACGGCGACGCGTGCGTCGACGGCGGCCCGTCGTCATTGACCACCAGAATGTGCATCGTGTCGGGTCCCTGCGGGTTGTTGTTGAGGCAGAGAGACGGAGAGACTTGCTGAAAATAAATTCCCACTATTCCCACTACTGGAATCTCACTTTGTAGCGGGGGTGGGGCCAGCTTAACTTTCCATGGCGAATCCTATGACGAGCTGCATTACCTCAACCGCCGCTGTTGCCGATCCGTCCCGTCCATTCTGCTAGGATCTGATCTGCTAGTCGTAAACTACATACAGTGCAAGGGCACACAAAAGGAAAATGAAAAAGAGTCCCGAACCAAGGAGAACCACGCAAAAGACGTGATCCCCGTCACCGAGACAAAGAGAATGAATGTGCGAAACCCCCAGCCACCGCTCACACCCGGCTGCGCTTCGCCGTCGCGGCCAGCGCCTCGCCCGACCGCTTGTGCCCGGCCGCTGCCGTGCTCTTGGTCTGCCGCCATCCGTCAAACGGACTGCGCTTCTTGGCCCGTGTCATCCGTCCCGTCACCGGCGGCGATGCTGGTCCTGTCACGGCTGGCGGCGTGCATGGCGTTGCCGGCATGACCTCTTCCAATGTCGTCTGTTGCTCCTCCATCTCCACCAACACCTCCTTCTTCCCGGCTTGCTCCTCCTCTTCCTCCTCCTCGTCCGCGGCCACGCCGTCCTCAATGTCCGTCACCGCCTCCTCGTCGTCCGTCGTAGCCTCCATGACCGCCGATATCTTGTTGGTGAGCGTCTCGTCCCGCGGGAAGAGCAGTCTCGGTTGCATCGACGACCGTGTCAGCCGCCGTCCTGACATGCGTTCCGGACTGCCCGTCCGCGGACTGCCAGCGCCGTCCTGCTCCATCGCCGTGTCGGCGAACTTGCGGAAGATTTTCTTTCCTCGGCTGATTGGTTAGCAGGGAAAAGGAGAAAAAGAGAGAAAAAAGAGAGAAAAAAGAAATCGAAAAAACTTACAACACATAGACCAGTCCGTCCTCGCGGTGTATCGCCTCCTCCACCGTCTGCTGCCCCTCGCCCGGAATCGAGACGTGGTTGCGGCGGCTGCGGCGTCGCGGCGGCTGCTCGGTCGCCGGCAGCGTGGCGCCATTGCCGTAAAACGGGTTGTCCGTGCTGCCGTCCGCCTCAGGCACGCGGTCCTGCGAGTCTGTGTAGATGGGAATCGCTGGCTCCTCCTCCACCACCGCGAAGCTCTCGAGCGAGTACCCCGTGTACTTCTTGGGCGTCCGCCCAAGCGTCTTGCGCGGACTGCCGCGTGTGCTGCTCGGCGAGGCCATGACCGTCTCGACGTCCGTGTGGAAGAGGTTGCGTGCAATCGCGGCAATATTCGACTCGTTTTGCGACGCTGCGTGCACCTTTTTGCTGGGCGTCTTGGCCGGGGTTGGCAACATCTGGCTGGCCCGGCTGGCCGCCTGTGCAGCTGCCTGCTTTGACGACTGGGACGACGACGACATGGCTCCGGCGATCCGCACAGCTTTGGGCGTCTCCACGGGTGCCACCGGCTTCTTCTTGCGTGGCGTGGCCTCGGGCGAGAGCGTCGATCCCTGGAAGAGCGCCCGGGTTGCGCGAGCGTGCGAGCGACGGGGTGTGGCCGACGGTGAGGGTGTGCGAGCGAGCGAACGCGGCGGTGCAGTCGATGATGTGGCAGCAGCAGCAGCAGCTAGACGAGACGACTTGCGCGGCGAAAACGGCTCCCACGAGTCGGCAAACCCGTGCTTTGGCGTGGTCGGCGTGTGCAGGTTGCGCGGCGGCGAGGGTGTGGCGGGGATGGTGTGTGTGGTCGCCATGGTGAAGGACGAGAAAAGAGAAAATGCGGAAATGCGAAAATGCGAAAAGGCGGACAAGGAAAAATGCGAGTCGGTGCGTGAATGCGTGCGAATGCGTGCGAATGCGTGCAAATGAATGCGAATGCGGCTCGGTGTCGGGCTCACAGACGTCCGAGGCGAGGCAGCACGGCGCTTCTCTGACTCGCGCGCTGCGGCCAGACGTGCATCCAACGAAACGAGAAAGGAGAAGCTGCTGATCGGGTCGAGTTGGGTTTGTCGTCGGCAATAGTCGTCGTGTTGGGTTTTGTGGTCGTGTTTCGATGGACAAAATGGGCTTGTGTCGACACGGATTCGGACACGACGATGATTGTCCTGGCAACGTAAATATGAAGCGCAAAAAAACAGAGAAATAATGCAAAGTCGGGGAAGTGGATGTGGATGATGGCTGGTCAGGACAAAAAGGGCGAAACGAGGAAATCGGTGGCTGGGAAATCTCCGGGGCCTTTGCTGGTGGCTCGCTCCATTGTGCGGTCAGACAGAGTGGGGACACCTGTGCCGCCAGGGAAGACCGAGTGGACCACCCACTGGCTGCAAAGCTGTCCGCTGTGCCCTGGCAGGGGTGGGAGAGGTCGAAACGGAACGCGTCCATGGCGCGTGCACAGGCGCTAATCCATGTCTGTACACAAACCGGCCAGCAGCCAATCAAACGGCGTTTTCTGGCAGAGGGACGTTTTTGGTCAAGTGGGGCAGCCTTGCTTGGGGAATTTCCCAAAGAGCTGTGACGCTGTGACGGAGGAGGGGGAAAGGCATGCAACGCTGGACTGCCTGACGCATGGACGACTCTCTGTTTTCGTCGTCGCCGGTGCGCGACGACCAGCCGCGGACGCCGACGACGCCGCGCAGCCACACGCCGACATCGCACACGCCGCTGCAGCCGCCGCCGGAAAACGGACTTCTCTACGATGCCGACGAGGCCCGGGAGGCGACGCTGCAACGCGAGCTGGCGGGGGTGCGCCAGGTCAACGAGGCGATCGAGGGTCTCCTAGGGACGCTGGAACGATCACGGGGGAACATGAAGGTGAGGGGGGGGTGGTGGCACGGAAAGAGAACAGAAAAAAAAAACAGAACAGACAAAGCTCACACTCACACTCACTCTAGACCGTCTCCAACACCGTCTCCAATGCGTCCGCCCTCCTCAACACCTGGACCCGCCTCCTCTCCCAGACCGAACACAACCAGCGCCTCCTGCTCGATCCGGCCTGGCAGGGCGCCTCCCAGGACCTGCTCGAGGCCGAGGCCGAGATTGTCCAGCGCGAGCAAGAGGCCGAGCGCCGCGCCGCCGAGGCCCAGCGCCGCCGCGACGACGCCCGCCGCAAGGCCGAGGACGACGAGCGACGGCGGCTGGCCGGCCCCACCCCGACCACCCGGGGCGCCCGCGGATCGGGACTGCGCAGCCGCGGCCGGCCCACCTACACCGTCGCCGGAACCGTCCGGCGGGGCAGCACCGCCGCCAGCCGCTATGGGCGTGCAGGCGCGTCGGCGACGTCGACGTCGACGTCCACCTCTACGACATCCGGTGCCTATGGCTTCCGCGGCGGCACCGGCACCGGCACCGGCCGCGGCGTGCCGAGAGGCAGTCGAGCCGGTGGACGGGGTGTGCGGTGAGAGGAAAAGAGAGTGTAAGGACTGCAGTCACGATTATGAGATACTCCAAATGCAAAATGCAATGTGCAGAATTCAAACTTCAAAATTCAAAAGTCAACATTCAAAACCCACACTCCATTGTGCCCATATGCCCATACCCAAAACGCCCTCCGCCCTCTGCCTACTTGCTCTTGAAGAACTCGCTCAGCTTCTTCATGCCGCTCACATTGACCTTTTTCAGGTCGCGCACGCCCCGGCTCTCCGACGCCTTGCGCCGCCGCTCGTCCTCCTCGCGCTTGCGCCGCTTCTCGGCGCGGTCGGCCTCGCTGTCGTCGTCGTCGAGGCCGCGCTTGCGCGTGTAGTCCAGCGCCGCCGACCGCGTCTGGGCCACCTCCAGGCGCACCGCCGCCAGCCGGGCGAGGTAGGCGTCGAGGGGGCCAAAGGACGGGACATGGGTCTCGCCCGCGAGGGCGGCCATGCGGGCCTCGAGCGTCGCCGCGAGCGCGGCCGGCACGTAGCTGGTGAACATGTAGTTGAGCGCGACCCGGAGCCGCTGCAGCGCCACGACCTCGGCAGGCGCCTGCAGGGCCGTGCAGACATGGTCGTCTGTGCCTTTCGTGATGCCTGGCGTCTGCGCCGACGCCACGCTCCGCACCGGCGCCTCCAGCTTGCGGGTCACAAAGCGCTCCTCCAGGCTGGGCGGCAGCGCCGTCGCCGTCCGCCGCGCCTTGTCCAGCAGGACGCGCAAGAGCCGGTCCTCGCTCAGCCGGAACATGGGCTCGTCGCCGGCCTCGACCGTGTCGCACACCGCGGCCATGCGCGCCTCGAGGCGGCGCCGCACGGCCACATGTCGCCGCAGCAGGTCCGCCAGGTGCGAATGGGTCGTCGGCAGCGCGTCCAGGTGGTCGTCGGCCGCGAGAAAGAGCCGCTTGGTCCCGGCTGGAGTGGCCGCCAGCGCCGGCAGCACGAGGAAGAGGGGGTCGATGGGCGAGGCCACAAAGAGGTCGGCACTCTCGGTGACGAGGGGGAACGGAGCCGGTTCTTGCAGGCCGTTTTTTGCTTCTTTCTCCGAGTCTTTCGTCTCGTCTTTCGTCTCGTCTTTCGTCTCGACTTTCTTCTCGTCTTTCTTTTCCTCCGTCCCCTTTTTCACCTCTCCCGCCGTCTCAATCAGCCAACTCCGGGGCGTCGTGCCCGCAATCCGCGTAAACTCGTACACGCCCGTCTCGGGGCACACCAGATACCGCGCCGGCCGCGTGGTGCGCGGGTGTGGCAGGGTCACGATGCGTGCCTCTGCTGTCGCCTTTTTCGGCAGGACGAATAGTTTCGGTGGCTCGTCGCTCTCGGCCGGCAGCACGTACTTTGCCGTCGTCGCCGGCACCGCCTCCGCGACAACTGCGCCCTTGGATCGGGTCACGCGGGGAGCCATGGACTGCGTGTGTATCAAAAGTGGACTGCAGAGCGTCGGGCGAGAGAACTGCTTCTGCTGGATGCATTCAAGGAGGTCAATGTGGATTACCTAAGCGAAACGCGCTTTCGTGGACCCGCGTCGCAACGCGTCAAATTGCAAAGTAGCACAGAGTAGTCCCGTTTCGAGAACCAGTTCTGGCTAGCTTCCCCTTACACTTATTCTCACCGATAAGATCTCGACCATTGGAAAAGTCCTTCTCGAAGCCTGTGCGTTCAGCCTCGATCAGCCGGCCATTCTAGTTTCGCCTGGGCACGTACGACTATCCGATCGTTTCCTACCGTGCGAATCGACATCGACAGCATCCGAATCAAACGCCATGTGTGCACATGAATGCGATCTCCCATAGACGACATAAAACGACCCCCTGCTTCCATTCCGCCGTGCGTCGGGGAAGCAGAGGGCAAGCATCCCATACGGTGCCTCTGGGCGCCCTCCGCTACCGTCGAGTCTAGGCATCATGCAGCCGAGTAGGCCTCTCTGTCCTCCGGAACTCTCGTCGTCCTCTTGCTCACATCCTCCAGGATCTCCGGCAGCAAAGCCCCAGTGGCCGCCTCGGTCCCCCCACGAAGCTCTGCTCAGCACGCCAGGCGGTCGGGCACGACTTCGACAGCTACAAACGTCGCCTTCGCCGCTCCGGACACGCGTGGTGGACCACCGCGATGAAGGCGGCCTGGGCGAAGACGACGAGGACGGGGACGACGACGACGACGACGAGGAGACCCTCCAGCTGAAGCTACAGGAGATACAGGCCAAGCTGCGACTCAAAAAGCTGCAGGCGGCCAAGGCACACAAATCCACGTCCGAGTCGGGAACCGTCCGGTCCTCGACCACAACCTCATCCTACTCCTCCATCCGCACAAGACCGCTGCTGCCGCCACCGCGCTCGCCTCCGCCACGTGCGGCCGAGGTGCCCGCATCGCCCGTGCATCGGGGCCCAGCGGCAGCAGCGGCGCTGGCTGCACAAACGTCCCCGCGCCGGGTTCTGCTGGGCATCGACAAGGGCCTGCGCGGCCAAGATGTGTCGCTAAAGCGGCCGCCGCGACGGACAAACACCACGGGCGATTTGTCCAGGGATTCGGGCGACTCGAGAGAGTCGCAGCCGGCGGAGCGGCCACTCAGCTTCAACGAGCGGCTGGCAGCCGCACGTGTGCAGGAGACCGCGACACAGGACCGAAAGGACAGGATACAGAGGCTTCGCAACAACGCGTTCCCCGTGGCCAAGGATGAGCTGGACGGCTACAAGTCGCGGGCCGTCGATATTCCTGTGGCGCCAGAGAAGCCGCATCAGTACAGCCGCGACGACGTGCTCAGCGCCGCCGGCAAGGTCCGGAAGCCGGCCGGTGAATCGCATAGCCATTTGCTGCACCGCAGCCGGACGATGCCCAGCCTGCGGGACGAAGCCGCCCAAGGACGGCAGACAACCCCGGAGCCCAGCGCCGACGCCAATGCAAACACACCCGCCGAGACGGACGAGGCCTCGATGGAGCCATACAGCGGCTTCCACCTGTCACGGCGAATCCTGCCGCACGCGGTGGTGGCACGGGCGGTGACGGGCAAGACGGTCTACTCGCTGCAGGACCTGCTGCGGCTCGTCAAGGCGCCCGACTTTGAACTACCCGACGTCGAGACGGACGTGGTGGTACTGGCGATTGTGGCATCCAAGTCGGAGCCGCGGGGGCACAAGCCGGCGGCCCCCGGCAGCACGCAAAAGGAGGACGACCGCGGCAAGTACATGGTGCTGACGCTGGTGGACCTAAAGTTCCAGGTGGACCTGTTCTTGTTCAAGAGCGGCTTCGATCGGTACTGGAAGATGATGACGGGCACGGTGGTGGCGATCCTGAATCCCGTGGTGATGCCGCCGCCGCCGGGCCGGCGAGACACGGGGCGATGGGGGCTGGTGATCAACTCGGACTGCGACACGATCCTCGAGATTGGCACGGCGCGCGATCTGGGCTACTGCAAGTCGGTCAAGCGGGACGGCAAGCTGTGCAGCGACTGGGTGCACGCGCGGCGGACCGAGTTCTGCGAGTACCACACCAACGAGGCCGTGCGGCGGATGCGGGCGACGCGCAACGAGGTCAACGGCGCGGCGGGCTTTGGCGGCGGACGGTCGCAGGGCGGTGGCGCGGATGGCGGCCGGGGCGGGCGAGGGGGACGAGGAGGGCGGGGAGGTCGGGGCGGTCAAGGAGGTCCAAATGGCGGAACGGCGCCCAACGCGAATCGTGGCTACGACTGGGACTCGCACAGTCGATACTTTCTGACGGGCAGCAGCGGATCGAGTGCGCTGCTGGACCGAGACACCGGCGGCTACGCCGACAAGGTGGAGCGGCAAGAGGGCATCAAGAGGCGGCTGGCGGCCAAGGAGCGCGAGACAGACATTGCGCGGAAGCTGGGCGAGCTAGGGTCGGGTGCCGGCCGGGACTACATGCAGCTGACGGCGCGGGAGCGGGCGGCGGAGCGGGCGGCGAAACAAACAACAGCGACAGCGACGTCGGCTGCCACGGCTGCGTCTGCGTCCACATTGACGCCCGTGGCGGTCGAGCCGCTGGCCGCGTCGCGGGCGAGCCTGCTCGCCGCGGTGGCCTCGCGACGGGGCCCAGCGGCGACAGGCGCCGATACCACGGCGGCCGCGACGACGGCCGCGCCCATGATCCAGCTGGGACCGCCATCGAAGCGCAAACGGCCGCCATCGGCCATGTCGACGCTGTCGACACAGTCCAGTGCGGGCGGCAGCCTGGGCTGGGGCTCGGACCTGCGCAGCAAGTTGGGCCGCATGAAGGACGGCGAGCGGCTGGCGCCGCTGGCCAAGTCGGCCACAGCCACTACCACTACAAAAACCGCAGCCGCCGAGCGATCGCCCGTGCGTAAGAAGACGCGCTTTCTGCTCGGCGGCAAGGGCATTCGGGAGGCGGGCCGCGAGAGCCTGGGCACGACGGTCGCGGAAGCCAACGACGATGACGACGAGCTCGAGATTATATAAAAAGGGCGCGGCAGCGTCGAGGCAGCATGTGTTTTTTTGGTTTTGTTACAAGAGGGCTTATGAGAAGCACGACTGGATGATCTGCCGGCATAATAGCGTTTGCGTTTTAGTGCGTTGAATTATTACGGTGGGGCTTCCACGAGTACTGCAGTGTTTTTGTTCATGAGGGCAACTCAGAGGACCGTACCAGAAAGTAGTATCTCAATATTAGCCGGTCCCTGTTTGCAGACATTATTATAGCCACAAGCGGCCTGCACTACTCCTTGCCATTTCCGGCAACGTACTTTGAGGGTTGTACTCTGGCATAGGGTCTTGCCAGGAAGAGACGATGTGGTGCAGCGTATTGCCCACACTTGAAGGATGGCTCGTTCTTTAGCCATGTCCTTTTATTGAGAGCTGTGAGTGCCGGCAGAGGTGTCTGCACAACTCTTGGCTGCCGCAGTGGTAGTGGCGGTTGCAGCTGTCGTTTTGTCACCATTGCTGCGATACGTCGAGGGAGTGGCCAAGGACGCAGAATAAGAAACCGTCCAGTCTACATACTTCAACGTCCCAATGATTCCCTAGCCTGAGCTTCTGTCCCCTCCTCCCAGTAATATGGTTTTCTCTTCCTCGACTCAGCCAGGAGACTCGATGTTGCAATTTGTTTAAAATAAATAACATTTTTATCACTCTCTTCCCGTGCATATTTCATCTTTTAGGTCCTAAGAGCAATAATCAAGCCACTTCGACTATCCAACAATTCCATTGACTAGTCTGTGTAAAGGTTTCCCTTTGATAAAATCGTACCAACCCTGGTCCTCTGGCAGGAAGTGTGGCAGTTTCAACTGTTGTCAGCCTCCCATAAATAAGTTGGCCGTGTTGCTGTTTGTTCCAGCTCCACAATAGCTGTTAGAGGATGCAATATCCCATTCACCTTGGCCGATTTCGCCGAAAAATCAAACATGGAGCTTATACAGAAACGGGGTGCTCTTAACCACTCTGGAGGCTATTATAGGGGCCATAAAGGCAAGGAAGGAAACAGTAGGGGTGTGTATTCGTAAGATGCTACCCCGTAGACAGCAAGTGTCATTCAACTAAAAATACACTGTAATAATACACGGCGACATACTGCCGCAGCTAATGAAAGCGGTGAGACGTTCCCATATATGATTGGCGTACCCGTCTCGTAGTAACTTACTCCGCACTGCGGCTGCGGGTGGCTAGGGAGCTTGGACCAAGTCAACAGGTGCATGACCCATACCTCGGCTTTTCTAGGTGTCTCTAATAAGTTGTTCCTTCCGCACGTGGCCAACATTTCCCGTTTTTGATACTCCTTTTTGCCGCTCCATCGAAACAAAAGCCTGCCGACCGACGACCAACATTCTTTGACGAAACGACGCGGATGCGCACCCGATGAACAACGGCACGACCTCGGCGGCGGCGCCGTCGTTTGCAGAGGCGCAGCGGCGTCTGGCGGCGCGACGACGCGACCGGGCGGCAGCCGAGGCCAACTTGAGGCGGACAGTAATGGGCGGCGGCGCTGAAGGAGGCGTACCACCGTCACTGCTGCAGCGCGCGGGCGGTGTGGCGACGGCAGCATGGGGCCGGGTATCCGGGTCCGGTTCTGGGGGCGTGATGGAGGCGCGGTCGGCGGCGCTGTCGCAGCCGTCGTTCCGGGTCGGCCAGGTGGATGCGGAGCTGCTAGACGAGGAGCTGTTGACGCTGCTGCAAGGGCAGGTGGGAGAGGCGCTGCGGTACGTCGGGGGCGGACGAGTCGCCGACGACTGGAGCGCCGAGGTGCTACTGGCGCTGCGGGCAGCGCTGTTCAAGCTGTCGGTATGGGACCACGACGCGACATACGGAGCGGCGCTGCAGAATCTGCGGTATACAGATGCGCGACGCACGGCGACACCGGGCGTGGCGAAGGCGCCGTCGCGCGGCCAAAAGGCGCTGTACGGGCTCGTCACGGTCGGCGGGCGGTACGCCTGGACCAAGTGGGAGGACTGGCTGCGTGACCACGACGGAGGCGAGACGTGGGGCGAAGAGGAGGAGGACGACGAGGCAGCGACGGCAGGTGGGGAGACAGCAGAGGGGGAGCGGCTGCCGAGTCTGCTGGCACGGCTGCCGGGCGTCGCACGGCTGCCAGCCCTGCCTCGGCTCTCTACGCAGGCCGTGCAGCGGCTGGCGCGGGCGACGTCGTGGGCGACAGATGCGTACGCGGCGGCGGCAGTGGTGTCGTTCCTCGTGTTTCTGCGCCACGGACGGTACCGGACGCTGCTGGACCGAGTGCTGCGCATGCGGCTGGTGGCGCCGACCAGCCAAGTCAGCCGCGACGTCTCGTTTGAGTACTTGAACCGGCAGCTGGTGTGGCACGCTTTCACCGAGTTTCTGCTCTTTCTGCTGCCGCTGGTGGGCGTGCACCGGTGGCGACGGTGGGCGACGCGGGCGTGGCGACGGGCACGCGGAGCGTGGACAGCCGGCCGCGGGAACATGGCGAACACGACGGTCGGCGAAGCAGGCGGCGGCGAGCTCGGGTTCCTGCCAGAGCGCACGTGCGCCATCTGCTACCAGGACCAGAACGCGGCGACGAGCGAGGCAGACGTGCTGGCCCAGGCGGCGGCATCGAGCGGCGTGGTCGGGTCGGCCGACACGGACGTGACGAATCCCTACGAGGCGGTGGCGTGCGGCTGCGTGTACTGCTACGTGTGTCTGGCCACGCGGATCGAGCGCGAGGAGGGCGACGGATGGACGTGTCTGCGCTGCGGCGCGGTGGCGCGGTCGTGCCGGCCGTGGAGCGGCGACGTGCTGGAGCCGGCGGCAGCCACGGCGGCGATGGCGGCGATGGCGGCGACCGCGACGACGACCACACCAAACACGGACGGCGTGGCCGAGGCCGAGGTCTCCGGGATCGAATACCGGCCCTCCACAGCATCATCAACCAACTCGCACCACCACCACAAGTCGGTGGGCTTTGCCGCCGACGTCAAGGCCGTCGACGAGGAGATGGACGAGGAGAGCGCGGACGAGATCATTCAGGCGGAAGAGCACGTGACCGGGCGGAGCAGCAGCGACGACTCCGCATCCGAGGCGTACGAGGAGGACGAGGCGAGCGGGGAGATGGAGGACGACGAGTAGAGTGAGTCGTAATAGCGGGCGGGCTGCGGGACGAGAAAGAACCAAGCGGGGACACGGCAGACGCGTTGATGGCGCGAGGACGGGAGCTCGTATGAGGCATCGTACGAGGAAAAGACCGTGTAGGATGTTTATGTGTTATTCTTTTTAATTTTGCAGAAACTCGCGACGGTGTGCATTCCAGGCGTTGCGTGTGGTTCCGGGTCGGACAAGGGGGCAATGAGGGGGAGGGGAAGGAGGATGGGAGGCAAATGTTGAATTGAGTATTTTTTTTGTCGCACAGACCAAAGGGTGGCATTGGGAAAGCGATGCCGAATCGATTGTCGATTTTCCGTTCGATTTGGAGAATGGGCAGATCGGGGCAAGCACGACATCGCGCCGTGCAGCGAGACGCAGGCAGAGGTAGCGAGTCGTAGCGAGTTGTGGCCAAGGCCAGCGGCGCTCAGTGGACGCGGTGGTGGGGCATGGCACCACCTGGGAGCGGCCCCGTGACCAGCTGATGCAGCTGATAGCGGTTGATACTGATAATCCCGAGAAAACGCAACATCGACCGTGCCTTCCGTTCGGATCCTCTTGTTTAAGAGAACTGGCTGGGGGGGGCCAATTCGAATTTTTCTGCTGGTGGCGATTCCAGGCCATTTGCACGTCTCGTCCATTTTCCCACATCGACATGCCCGAGTTTTTTGCGTTTACGCTCGGCGCCGAGACGAATCCACGCGTGCTGCGCGGCCCCGACGAGGAGTCGCCGCTGCTGGTGGGCCGCTTTCGGGCCGTGATTGCGCAGTCGACGACGAGGACAGGAAACACCACAACGACGAGTGGCCGCACAAGACGAAACAGTCGGGGCAGCGAGCGCCATCCACACCAGCCCCACGCGCATCGTTTGCCATCGCGATGGTCGCAGCGATGGCCGGCGGCCGCGGATCACGGCTACGGGGCGATCTCGGAAGAGCCGCCAGAAGAGGAGGAGGACGATGGATACGATGAAGACGATGAAGACGATGAGGAAGACGACGAGGAGGACGAGCCACCAGAGGTGCAAGTCGACGAGGCAGACTACGACAGCAGTCTAGCGGGCACGACGGCGGACGAGGCCAATGAGACGGCGGCGGCGGCCAGCAAAGTCGGATGTCGGCCCACGGCCAGCCGGGCAGGGCCAGGACGGCGACGGCGGGCGTGTCGGGGCCTGGTGCTGGCCGCACGGCGGGCGGTGCGACGGGCGGCGCGACACGTGCGGGACGTGTGGATCACGCCGCGGCCGGCGGCCGTGCGACGGGCCATGTCGCGGTGGTGGTCGCGATGGGCGCTGCTGGTGGTGCTGCCGGCGGCGTTGGCGGTGGCGTGGTGTGCGGTGCCGGTGCCGCAGCGGCCGCTGGACGAGGACGAGTTCCCCCAAGACACCCACCGGACGCGCGGCCACGGCGAGTCGCGCGTGCGCATCAACCTGCCCTTTTTCCTGCTGGCCTACTACGGCCCCTACAACGCGGTGGCGCTGCTCTGGATGACAAAGGTGTTCAACCTCTACGGGCTCAACTGGTGGGCGCCGTCGCCCGGGTTTGCCGCCAGCGCCGCGCTGCTGACGGCCACGTCGCTGGCCGTGCCGGCCGTGCTGTTCGCGGCCGCCCCAGAAGCCTCGGCCGCGCTGGCGGCCCACAATACGGTCTGGGTCACGTGGACGTTTGCCGTCATGGCGGTGCCGGCGGCGGCGGCGCTGGCGCTGCTGCTGCTGCACGAGCGGCACCTGGGGCTGCGGCAGGCGCTGTCGACGACGCAGCGCATCTTTACGAGCAGCCGGGGGGCGTCGGGCGACGGCATGCACACTGTCAACACTGTCAGCACTGTCAGTACTGTCAGCACTGTCAGCACAGTGGCCTCCCAGGGCCGCCGCTTCTTGACGACGCGGCTGCGGGCGGCCCGGCGCCGCCACGCGTGGCTGCCGGCCAGCTTCGTGCGGTTCCTGTGGCTGATGGGCGCGCTGTTTGTGTCGCTGCTGGTGTTTGCGCTGGGCGAGGCGTCGGCCTCGCTCTTTCTGGCGGCCCTGCCGGCGATGCACCACGAGACGGCCTACGCCGTCGTGTACGTCTGGGGCTGGACCGTCACCGTCTTTCTGCTCGACGCCCTGACCGCCTGGATCCTCGGCGGCCACCCGGGCGAGCGTGTCGGCTCGTACCCGCTCGGCTGGGTCTTTAAGCTCTACTTTATGCTCACCTACCAGACCTATGTGCGCGCCCTCTATGCGCGCCTGCGCTCGCCGTCCCAGGTCGTCTGGCTGCAGGTGCTGTCGTCGTCGACGCTCATCGTGCTGACGCCCCTGCTCATGGCCCCCTGCATGCACCGGCTGCTGACCGCCCTCGGCTTCTGCGGGCTCGCCTATCCGGCCTACCAAAAGGTCTGCGTGCGCAACGTCTTTTTGCGCTTCGTCGCCGAGAACGCCACCATGCTCGCCTTTCTCGCCGCCCTGCTCGTCCTCCACCTCGGCCCCAACCGCGACGTCTACCCCTACTTTGCCTTTGACGCCGAGCCCGCCGCGCCGCTCGACCCGGCCGCCCCCGCCGTCGCCTACACCTTTTCCTTCACCCTCTACGCCGCCTCCATCACCTGGGCCTGCGAGCTCGTCGCCGCCGTCCTCGTCTCCGCCCTCATCCTCGCCTGCTACGGCATCGCCGTCGTCCCCGAGGCCACCGCCGACCTCGCCGCCTGGCCCGAACTCCTGCCCGCCAGCGTCGCCGTCACCGTCCACGTCCTGCAGAACATGCTCTTTTCCATTATCCGGCTCAAGTTTTGATTTTGATTTTTGCTCCCGTCTGATTGTCCACCGCCATCTTACATCGTCCGCGGACGCCCCGATCCCCCCCTCCCGCCCTCCTCCAATCCGCGCCCGCCCCACACCTCCTTCACGTCCTCAGGCCAGACCAGCCGCCTGTTTCCTGTTCCATGACTCATGTGCATCCACCTCATGTCCCGTCTTGCCTTTTTTTCTTTATTTTGCCAGTTGTCGCATTTCTCCCTAATGATACCCTTCTACATAGATCTGGTCGCTTTACGTGTTAGCTGCAGATGATCATGATGAATACAATTCCACAGTCTGGCCACTCTCGTTTTGGTGCCCGATATGGCTCGGGCGACGCTCGGGATACACAATATCGCAGGCTGGGCGGCGCCTACTCCTTCCTTGTCGTATCTTGCACAGCCTGGTCGGGCAACATCTGCACCGAACGTGGGGGGTTCGTCACCGACGTGCGGCCTGACTATGGGATCCAAGATACGTGGATGAGATTGTGACGGCCGTGCTGGCACCAAGTCATCACAGACGGCAACCGACAGCGGCCGAGGTTGGGCCGCTCTTACGAGGCTTCGAGGCCAGCAACACCAGCCTCATGCCCAGCGGCCGGAGCAAGGGACAAGACAGGCTTGGTCCGCCACAGGCCCGCCACAGGCAGGGGCAGCTCCACGCCCAACCATACATGTAGATGGCCCGGCTGAAACAACAAAAAGCGGCCGCCGGTGGAGATGTGTCTCTGTCGGCTTGCAACCGGAAAAGCCGGTGAATGGATGATTATATAAGCATCGGGAGGGGAGGGGAAGAGAATGCAATGGTGCGCTGTTGGCACATCATCGGCGGCCGCGCCGAACCGTCAAACGTCTTGTGGCGGCTGGAGCTCGCAAGTCTGAAACGCGCACGGGAGCCTCGCACGAAAAGGCGCTGGCTGTGAGTCATCGATTGCCCAGCCGTGGCGGCGGGTTATTATCTGTAAGAGACAATGTGCCCGCGCTAGAGCACGACACCTGCTCTTGCCCAGCGAGATAAGAGGCCGGTGAAAAGACTCGCAGGCCTAGCGCGTTGCCTCATGGGCGGACGGTCCCGGTTGCTCGTATCGCATGGTACCTGTGGCCAGGCAGTGCATCAGGCATGTATCTTACTCGTACCCTTTTGGAAAGTCGGATCCGCAGGCCGCGGGCAAACGTGCTGCCAATCGGGACGGGGGGGAGGGGTGGAAATCGATCCATCGATCCATTGACGTATTGATGTATTGATGTATTGATGTATCGATGTGTCGATGTATCGATGTATTAATGTATCAATGTATCAATGTATCGATTCATTGGCTAAACGCGTAAAAATATAAAATATCAGAATGTGAAAAAGTAGATAAAAAAGGTAAAAAAAAAAGTGAAAAAAAGTAAAAAGGGTCGGTGGCATGAGCAGAGAGGCGTGTTGATCCCGGACAGCGCAAACCGGTCTGGTCCCACCGGCGAAACACTTTGAAAGAACATGGATGCGTTATGCCCTCGGGCCCGTCACGGTGGACTCCTCTGGGCTGTGAGTGGCCCGTGCGAATGCGAATGGCGTGAAGAGCGTTGCGTGCGTGTTTGGCAAAGTGGGCGCCGACCTGTGGCCGCCCAGTTGCGGTTCTGCTGCTTGGGCGGCCCTGCGGTTCTGCCGTTCAGTGCACTCCTGCCCGGTCAGGCGCGTTCAGGTGATTATGGCGCGATAGAGACGGAAGGCGCGCCGGCCGTGAGTATTTTTTTAAAAGTTTTTTCAATTTTTTAAGTAAAGGGGGGACTGACAGCCGGGTACAACACCAGATACAAGGGGGAGAAAAGAAAGGGGGAAAGACGGGAAAAAAAGGGCCGTTGATGACGGGAGTCGCCCGGGGGTGGACTCTCCCTCACCAAGCCTGTTCAGCTGCGGGCACCTGTGTGGAAAGCGAGTGAGACAGAAGACGAATACGATGTAGGACCCCGCGGCCGCTGGCCACAATCGCATGAAGGCCTACGGAGGATACTATTCCAACGGCAAGATACGTACGAGGGCTTCCCGTCCAGCATGGCTGGGCCCACCGTCGGAAGAGGTAGCGGCAGCGGGTGGGGTGGTGTGGGCTCCCAAGCGGCGGTGATGGCCATTTTGTCAACTCAAAACACTCGCGTCTACGCAGTCGGTAAGATACGAGTACTCGTACACATGTACCCGTACTCGTACTTGAAGAACCTGGCCAAGACGCACGGTCCGCAGTTGCCTGATTTGCAAAACGCAAAGAACAAAAAAAAACGACAAAAACGACAAAATAACAAAAAGACAAGAAAAAAGCACACCCGGCCGGCCAGGCCCCCCCAGGACCAGCGATACGTTTTTGCGACATCGCCGCGACCCCATTCGTGAGCAGATTACGAGTACCCATAGTACTCGTAGCCACGACTCACACACACACACACTCACACACACTCACAAGCACACACCCCCCTCTCCCTCTCACCGTCTTTATCTCTTTGGTCACCGCTTCTCGGGCGCCGGTCCCCTTCCCCCCCCCTCCCCTCCCCTCCCTCCCCTATGTACCCTGGAACGACTAACACAGGGGGTGTCGCGCATCGCTTCCAGAAATCCTCGAAAAGGCGCAGGCCAGCGCGGTGGGTCGCAAAGGCAAGGTAAGAAATACACTAGTGGGAGAGAAGCCGCCAGGGAAGGGAAGGAGGGGGGGAGGAGACACGGCAAGGGAAAAGGACCAGGAGGGCCGGGACAGCTGAAAGCGGAAACAATATCGCTGACAAGGAAGGAGCAAGGAACGCGCGCGCACAAGCTCGCCCTCGTCTGCTCCAAGCGGTGTCGGTCGCCGTTCTCGCTCTTGTTGGCCACCGCCCAGGACTCTGAAATCCTCGTAGTATCTTACTCCGTAATAGCGATATCTCTGGGTCGCGTCAGCGTTGGCCGCCCGCCGCCGCCGTCTCTGGCTCTGCTGTCCGCACACCCCTCCTTGGCCAACCTCTTGTATCTCCCAACGCCCGACACCACACAACCGCAAATACCCGTTCTCGGCAAAAAAGACGAGTACTCGTACGGAGTACTCTCACTCGTACAGAGCATGTCCCCTTGTTCCCTTCTTCACGTCTATTGTTAGACCCCCTGTCGACTTTGATTTTATGTTTGATTTATTCATGGCTAGTGGTCTTTCTCGTCCGCCCTAACTAGCTCGCTGTCCCTTCCGCCCCGCTGGCCGCACACCCCTCCACTACAGCCTGGCTGGGTTAGCTGGCACCAACAATTTTTTTTTCCTCTCTCTCCCTTCGGATTGCGACCTCGTCCTCAACCGCCTCAACCACCACACACCTCTTGCCTCGCCCGCTCCGCTCTGTCTCATCTCCGGCCCTCCACCCCGCCACACATCGCCCCTACTTTATCCCTCCTCCTCCTCCCTCGTCTTCCCCTTGTCTCCTCTCCTCTTTTCTCTCTTTTCTCTCCCATCATGACCTCTCCGGTCCCTCCAGACGCTGCCCCCCCTGCCGCCTCCTCTGAAATCGCCCACGATGTATCGCGAGGACAGCCCGCCGCCGCCGCCGCCACCGCCGCCGAACTCGCCAGTGCAAAGATAAGCCTCTATGGTGCTCTCCGCCGCTTCGCCGACTTCCCCATCAAGGGCGTCAGCTTTATCGATATCATGCCCCTCTTCCGCGACCCCGCCATCCACGCCAAGCTCCTCCGCGCTCTCGAGCTCCAGGCCCTCTGCTTTGCCCCCCCGTCCTCCGCCTCGACCCCCGCTGCCCCCTGGATCGACGTCGTCGTCGGCCTCGATGCCCGTGGCTTTCTCTTCGGCCCCGGCCTGGCCCTGGCCCTCGGCGCCGGCTTTGTGCCTGTCCGGAAACAGGGCAAGCTGCCCGGCGCCTGCGTGATCGCCAGCTACGAGAAGGAGTACGGTGCCGACTACTTTGAGATGCAGGAGGGTGCCATCCAGCCAGGGCAAAGGGTCATCATTGTCGACGACATTATTGCCACTGGTAAGTGACCTGCCAACCAAGGGAGACCCAATGTCACATGCTTGCGCCCGCTAACACGTTCTTCCACAGGCGGGTCGGCCGCGGCAGCAGCCGAGCTTGTTCGGCAGCTCGGCGGAGTGCTGATTGGGTACCTTTTCGTTTTGGAGATTTCCTTCCTCAAGGGTCGCGAGAAGCTCGGCGGGACCCCCGTCGCCACGCTCCTCGAAGAAGCCGACTGAGCCGCCAGATGGAGACGGAGACTTAGACAACAACAAAGAGGCGGCCTGCGCCATTCAACTCACGTTACAGATGCTGGTTACGACCAGCTAATATTGCCCGTGCCACTGGCGGCACGTCGCTCATGTTCACCCCGGGCGCGTCTTCCTGTTCAACAATGGCAAGATGGACGGACGGGTTTTCGGTTTTCATTATGATTTTGGTCTTGAGCCCACTATGGCGCTCTGCTTTGCCGTTGCATGCCTCTCAAGGCAGAATATCACTATTACCCTGTGCCGTCTGCCGTCGTGCTTATGCGGGTGCGTGTTGCTTGCATTGTGTATGTGTAGCGTCAGCATGCATGTTGACGCCGCCGCAGACATGTCGGCCAGTCGTGCGACCGGCCTGCTGCGGGACGAGGTGGTACGAAAACTGACAGCACGCGATGGTCTGGGGAAGAGTGGTTAGATATGTGCATGGAACAGGGGTGTCTTGGGTACGTATTTTGAAAATTTATCTCCAACGCTGCCATGTCCATTGTAATGCGCCTGGGTGCCGGTCGAATGCCCTAAAGCGGAAACTGGGATTTATTGGTCCTAGGAGGCTTACATGCCGTAGTTTCGGGGAGGGATGTCGTAGAATGCTACAGCAGCCGAGCTGGGCCAGACTTGCCCGATCGATCCGACCCAGCTAAAAGGCCCCCACCGGGCGGCGTTGTTGCCCCTGATTCATCATTCGACTAGCGGGCCAGCAGCACCAAAAAGCCGGTAAGTCTATAAATAGAGCGCCAAAAGTCTCGCCATTCTGCAAAGCCGTCAGCGACCGGTGAGCGCGGGCGCGGTAAGATACGAGCGTTTGATATTCGCGTCAGCGCCAGACGGGTTTGGGCTGGCTGTAATATGCCCTGTAGGGGTTAATGAGACGGGCAATCCGTGCATGTCCAAAAGGGGCCTAGCGAGGTTGAGGTAAAAAAGTCCATAGTACTCCGTACGGAGTCCTCGTAGCGCAGTGCTGGGATTCGCCTCCACGTATGATGAGCTTGGCATGCAGTTACAGTTCGTTGCGGCCAGGATACTTGACAGCCGGCTGGATAGACCGGATTCGATCTGGGAAACCGCGCATGTACATGCGAGTACTCGTGGTGCACGGGTGCTACGTATCTTGTATCCACGGATGCCGGGATGTGCTGGCAGATGCACGCCACCTTCCGACGCGGCCTGCGCGAAACGAACAAGGCCGTCAAAAGGCCCGCACTCATGCTGGCTGACGAATGCAACAGTTTGTGAAGCGTACGGGTAGTGCGGCGCTGTCGGGATGCAGCATGGATGTTCAGTTCCCGGCTTTCCTGGAACCGAAAAAGCAAAAAACCCCGTCTGCGCCCCACCAAAGGGCTGCCGACAGCTGAATGCGGTCACTGGACGAGTTGGCTTGGCTGCAAAGGCTGCCATCTGCAGGACCATTGACTGTATTAGGTGGCAGACGGTTCTAGAAAGCACGGCTTTGCGGCGCACACTTAATTCCGAAGCCTAACCCCGCCACAGCTGCACGTGCAGTGGCTGGTAGGCGGCGATTTGTGGGTGAATAAGCAAGCCGAGCGGCTTCCATGAATTGCCGAACGTCATTTTGGAAGTTGCCTTTTTGAAATAAAAATCAGCGACCAGAGCGCGTTTCTTGTTGCCACGCAGCCATCGATTGTGCGTTACGACCACACTCTTGCATCGGAGCCAAGACAACCATTTCGATCCATCACACGATGATGCCGTTGACGACATCGACGGCAGCGATGCGCCTGCTGCGGCCGCAGATGAGCCGAACGGCGGCGACGACGCTGAGCGGCGTGGCGGTGCGGGCGCTGCACGGGTCTGCACGGAGCGGCGTGGCGAGCGGATTCTTCTCGTCGACACGGACATCGCTGCTGGCGTCGACGCGGACACAGACGACGGCGACACGGATGGCGGGCGGCGGGGTGCTGTCGCGGGTGGCCGGGGCGAGCCGGAGCTACTACCAGGAGGCGCGGACGGCGGCGGGCGGACCGGGCGTGATGCGCAAGCTGCTGGTGGGCGGTGCGATCTTTGGCGGGACGCTGCTGCTGACCAACGCCATGTTCAACCGGGAGACGCGCGAGGACGGCGGGATGCCGGTGTTTGAGCGGGAGTACCTCAACATGACGTTTCTGCACACGGGCCTGGGCGTGGGCATCATTGCGCTGACGGCGCGGCAAATGATCCAGAGCGGGTTCGTGTTCCGGATCATGACGGCGAACCCGTGGGCGGTGGCGATTGGCGGCATGGCGCTCAGCTTTGGCACGATGATTGGGGCGCGGTCGATCGACCCGGACAACTACATTCCAAAGTACGCGCTGTGGGCGGCGTTCAACGCGACGCAGGCGGCGTTTGTGGCGCCGATGATGGCGTTTGTGCCGGGGGCGCTGCTGGTGCGGGCGGGCCTCTACACGGTGGCGATGATGGGCTCGATCTCGCTGGTGGGGGCGACGGCCAAGCAGGAAAAGTACCTGTACCTGGGGGCGCCGCTGATGGCGGGCTGTGCGATTGTGCTGGTGTCGGGGCTGGCGCCGCTGGTGATTCCGGCGACGGCGGTGCGGACGCTGGCGCTGACGGAGAATCTGTGGCTGTACGGCGGGCTGGCGCTGTTTGGGGGCTTTACGCTGTACGACGTGCAAAAGGTGCTGCACCACGCGCGGCTGGCGGAGCGCGGCGTGATGAAGCGGGATCCGGTCAACGAGAGCATCTCGCTGGAGCTGGACTTTTTGAACATTTTCATCCGGATGGTGCAGATTCTGATGATGCAGCAGAACCGGAGGAAGTAGGGGGGGAGGATAAGGGGGGGGGTAGGAGACAGGGGATAAGGACGGCCCGGATGGCTGACACGCGGCGCAAGTAACAGGCCGGTAGGCAGTAACAGGCCGGTAGGCAGCTTGCAGATTGTTGCTCTCTTCTCCTAGTTATGCAATTCACTATCCACTTTAAGTACCCTTGTTCGTTCCGTCATGTCATGTACATGGTTCTATGTACAACAATCCACCTCTCGCCAGCCCTACTTCAGCTCCGGAAACGGCCGCGCGTGGTGGCTGGCGCATTGGTAGCCGTCGGGGTTCTTGACCAGGTACAGCTGGTGGTAGGCCTCGGCGTCCCACCACTGCTGGGCGGGCAGGATCTGGGTGACGATGCGGCCGCCCCACCACTGGGCATTGGCCTGGGCGGTGACGTCGCGGGCGATGCGCTCCTGCTCGGCGTCGTGGTAGAAGAGGGCGCTGCGGTACTGGGAGCCGCGGTCGCCGCCCTGCTGGTTGGGGGTGGTGGGATCGTGCATGCGGTAAAAGAACTCGACCAGCTGGCGGTAGGAGATGCGGGCGGGGTCGTAGACGAGGCGGGTGGCCTCGGCGTGGCCGGTGTTGCCGCTGCAGACGGAGCGGTAGGAGGGGTTGGAGGTGTCGCCGCCCATGTAGCCGACGCGGGCGTCGTAGAGGCCGTCGCGGAAGTGGTGGCGGTAGGCGTGCTCGACGCCCCAGAAGCAGCCGGCGGCGACGGTGGCGACCTCGGCGCCGGGGGGAAGAGTGGTAGCCGCAGCAGCAGCAGCAGCTGTCGAGGAGGAAGAAGACATGGCCGATCCGCCGGCGGCTGAGCCGTCCACGACGGTCATGGTGGAGGCGCGCAGCGGCAGGGCGAAGCGCACGAGAGAATTGAGAAAGGAGAGGACCATGGAGAGAGGGTACGATGGGCGATGGGCGGTTTGAGGATGCAGTGCGGAGGTTTGAAATGATACTGGCGGCGGCTTTATATTATGGGGCGGCGGTGATAATTTGGAAGGCCATTTGGAATCACGGGTCACGGGACGAGGAGGTGGAATCAAGCTTACGATGACGAGTCGAGTGTACACACACGAGGGACACACTGTACATAATATACACACTGTAAATATACACTGTACACAGCACACGGATGAAACTTCACCTGCCGGTGCCCACAAACTTGACACTCTTGCGACGCTCGCGCGGCTCGCGGCCGGGACTGGTGCCGAGCAGGCGGCCAGAGTCGTGATGGGCGGCCAGGGCGTCGCGGACGACGTCGACGGCGCGGCTGGGGGTGACCTCGAAGCGATCGGGCCGGACAGGATCAGGGTCGAGCTGCTGGAGGAGGGCGGGGGCAGAGGCGCGGGAGGGGAGGACGGGCAGGGTCTTGAGCGAGGGTTTCCGTTCGCTGGCGGGCAGTTCGGGCTGGGGGACGTCGGGCGGGGGGGGCGGAGGGGGCAGACAGGCGTGGCCACAGCCGTCGAGCGGACAGCAGCCAGCGGAAGGATCAGGGCCGTCGTCGGCGTGCCAGCGGGTCAGACAGGAGGAGTGGCCGCCGTGGGAGCAGCCGACACAGTACCACCAGGTGGAGAGGACGACGGGGTCGTCGGGGCGGGGCTCGATGGGGGCGGCGTCGCGGTGGCCGCAGACAGCACAAGGGGCCATGACGGCGGCGCAACGGGCACAGTGCCAGAGACTGGGTTTGGTGGCGGGGCTGTGGGGGTCGTGGTCGTCTGTGGCTTGGGTGTCACGTGGCTTGTGGCAGTGCGGACAGGTGTAGGCGACGGAGACGCCGTGCTGGGCCTGGACGGTGACGGGGCGGTAGGAGGCGGCGGCGAGGGCAGGAGGAGCAGCCGCGGCAGCAGAGAGGCCTTCTTCGGCGGCGGCGGCGGCGGCGAGCTCGTCGCGGACGGTGGGGGCGAGGAGCTTGCGCAGGAGGGCGGCAGAGCGGAAGAGACGCATGGCCATGAGACGGGCGTGATGCTGGCGCACAATGGCGGCGGCTTGACAGGCGTCGATGACGTCGGGGGGGACGAGGGGGCGGAGCAGCAGGACCATGGCGGAGGCGTGCAGGGGCGAGGTGCGGACCTCGAAGGCGAGGGCGCGGCTGACGATGACGTAGGGGTCGAGAGCAGGCGAGGCGACGTCGGCGTCAAAGGGAAAGGGGGGGTCGTCGGGCCAGGGGAGGTAGTCGTCGGGGGGGGGTTGCGAAAAGAGGGAGGGGATGGGCGGGGTGCTAACTAAAGGCTGGTCGGGGAGGGACTCGCTGTTGGGCTCGGTGGTGGCCGAGTCCTGGGTGGCCAGATAGGTGTCGTCGAGGGTGGTGGGCGAGGCGGCGAGGTCGGAGCCGCTCCAGCGCAGGGCCAGGAGGGCCTTGTTGAGGCGGGCGATGCGGGCGTGGCGGGGGGGTTCGTCGGTGGCGGCGGAGGTGGTGGTGCCGAAGCTGGTGGCAAAGCTGGTGGTGGTGGTGGTAGTGGCGCGAGGGGGCGAGCGGCCGGACTCGGAGATGCGGAAGAGGGGGTCGGAGTCGGCACGCGAGGGCAGGACGCGGGCGAGGGCGTCGGTGTCGTAAAAGTCGTAGCCGTCCTGGCTGGAGAGGTGGGTGGCGGCGTCGCTGTCGTGGCTGGCCTCGGAGAGGGGGATGGAGTCGAGGTGGCGACGGGGGGGGAGAGAGGCGACGTAGGCGCGGTGGGCGGCCGGGGGGAGGGCCAGACGGTGGTCGTCGGGGTCGGGGTCGTCGGGGTCGTAGGGACGGTGAGGCCGAACGAGGGGCGTGGGCATGTTGGAGGTGCTCTCGTCGGGGTCGTCGCGCAGGGAGGCGGGAGGAGGCGGGAGGAAGCGGGCGCGCAGCTTCGGACGGGCGCGGTGGAAGGCGGCGCGACGGCGCAGCAGCAGGTCGAGGGCAAAGGCGAGGACGCGCCAGACCTGGGCGAGACGGAACTGGCTGGCGGTCTCGGCGGCGCGGGCGAAGCGGTCGAGCACGGCGGCGACACGGGATGGGAGGGGGTCGAGGGGGGTAGAGGCCGACGCAGCATGGGGCAGGCCGCCGTGGTCGAGCAGGGCGTCGAGGTAGTGGGCGGCCAGGAAGCCGTAGAGATCGGGGCGGGTGGCGGCGGGGACGGGGCCGACGGCCATGATCTGCTGAGGGCGATAAGGGCCAGTAGCAGCGAGGGCCTGTTCGAGGGAGAGGAGGAGGGGATGCTGCTGGTAGGGAGAGACGGCGGCGGAGGCGGTCGAAGCCGAGGCCGACGAGGAGGCCGGCGAGGTGTTGGGGTTGGGAGGCGGCTGAGGAGGCAGGAGAGGGGGCAGCAGAAGGGCATGGGAGGAGGAAGCGGGCGTGGCGGTGCCGGTAGAAGAAACGGTGGCGGCGGCGCTGGGGCGACGAGAGGCCGAGGCCGAGGCCGAGGCAGAAGCGGCGGGATGGGGTCGACGACGGGGCCGGAGGAAGCTGCCGAGGGCGTCGTCGTCGTCGCAGTCGTCGTCGCGGTGGCGACGGGCCGGCGGGGGAGGGCGCTCGTCGAGACAGGCGAGGAGGTCGCCGCGGGCGGAAAAGGCGAGCGACGAAAAGGCGGTGCGGTCGAGGACGCGGGGGCTAAAGGGGACGTCGCACTGGGTGAAGAGGCCGTCGGGGCCGGCGGTCCAGAGGAGGTCGTGGTCGCGCCAGAGGAGGGCGACGGGGGGGGGACCGGCGCCCCCGAAAAAGCGGTCGAGCCGACGAAACGGCAGCGAGGGCCGGGCCAGGTCCCAGACCTGGAGGGGGGCGGCGACGGCGCGCGGCGCGTCGCAGGTGACGGCGATCTGGGCGGCGCGCAAACCCCCGGCGGCCGAGGACCACTGGGGCGGGCGCCAGGCGACGGCGGCGACGGGGGCGGCGGCGAGGATGGTGTGCAGGGCGGCGCGCTGGCGGCGGTCGGCCGTCCGGGAGACGTCCCAGACGCGCACGGCGCGGTCGACGCCGCCGGTCAGCAGGTGGTCGCCGTCGGGGTGCCAGGCGAGCGTGGTGCAGGCGCGGTCGTGGGCGTTGAGGCGCAGGACGGGGGCGGCGGCCTTGCGCAGATCCCACTTGAGCACGACGCCCTGCTCGGTGGCGCAAGCAAAGTAAAACCCGTTGCGCGGCGACCACTGCACGCGCCGCACCGAGTCGGCGTTGCAGCGGTAGACGGACTTGCTGCGGAACGTGGGCGCGCCGGTGCGGGCCGAGGCCACGGCGACGCGCGTGTCCAGCAGACGCACGACGCCGTCGGCGCCGCCCGACAGCAGCAAAGTGCCGCGGTGCGGGTTCGGGTCCAGCGTGTTGATCTGGCGCGTGTCCTCCTGCGTCAGCACCGTCTCGAGGCCGCCCGTCCCGAAGCCGGCGCCCGTGCCCAGCCGCCCGACATTGTACTGGTAGATCTTGCCCGACAGACAGGCCGTGAACAGGCGGGCCTCGCCCGCGCCGCGCGCCCACTTGACGTCGCGGATCGACAGCTGGTCCGCCAGCGAGCCGGCCCCGGATCCAGACGCACCCCCGCCGGCGCCGAGGTTGAGGCCGAGTCCGCCGAGTCCGCCACCGCCAAACCCGCCAAACCCGCCCAGTTCGCCAAATCCTCCACCACCTCCACCCCCCACCCCCGACCGCGTCGACGCCGTCTGCTGCGCCGTGATCAACGCCCGCACGTCCAGTCCCTCGCGCACTTGGTGGCCCTCCACCCACACCGTCTTGAGCACGTGCCGGCCCCCCAGCACCGCCATCTGCCCGTCCGCCGACTGGTCCACCGCCGCAATCGGCACCCCCGCCTGGTACATGGCGTCCTGTCGGCCCCGCGGTCGCGCCGCCGCCGCCGCCGCCGACGCTTCCGCTGCTGCTGCCGCTCCTGCTGCGGCCGAGGCTGCTGCTGCTGCGGCTGCTGCGGCTGCTGCGCCTGTAGCCGCCCCCGCGCTTCCCCCCGCCGTCGCCCCGCCCTCGTGCGTCGGCGTCGGCTTGCTCAGGAGCTTGCGCATCGTTCGGTGCCGTGTCTGGTAAAGACGTGTGACGAGAAACTCGGGAAAACCGACAGAGCTCCCAATTCGCCCCACATATACGCGTGACTGTGGGACTTGAGTACTTTTCGAGACCAAGTCCAAAGTACTAAGAGTCACGTGCTCGACTCACTGAGCCGCATGGACTGGACGACACCTCAACGTCCACGCTCTCGCCCCGACTCCTCGGCTCTGCAAAACACCCCTCCTCCCCTCCCCCACTCATGTCCGTCGCCGTCATCGGGGGCGGCCCCTGCGGCCTCACCCTGGCCCGGCTGCTGGCCTGTCGTGGCATCGCCGCCACCGTCTACGAACGCGACAGCGAGACCACTGCCCGCACCACCGCCGGCGGCGGCAGTCTCGACATCCACGCCGAGACGGGCCAGCACGCCCTGCGCGCCGCCGGCCTGCTCGACGCCTTCCGCCGCCACGCCCGCTACGAGGACACCCGCTTCTGCCTCTACAGCCACCATCACAAGCGGCTCCTCGAGTCCGGCGCCGACCGGGACGCCCCCGAGATCGATCGCCCCGTCCTGCGCCGTCTGCTGCTCGACGCCCTGCCCGCCGACCGCCTCCGCTGGGGGCACAAGCTGACGGCCCTGCAGCGGCACGCACACCACTCCACCCTCGTCTTTGCCAACGGCCTCACCGCCACCCATCCGCTGGTCGTGGGGGCAGACGGCGCCTGGAGCCGTGTGCGGTCCATGGTGGGTGAATGTGTTGTCGAGTTTTGTCGAGTCTTGTCGAGTCTTGTCGAGTCTTGTCGAGTCTTGTCGAGTCTTTTGTCCTTGTCATTCCTCTTCTACATATTTTCTGCTTTTTCGTCTTTTCTTTCTCTAATCTCTCTTCTTTCTCTGATCTCTCTTCCTCCTCCCCCTCTTTAACCTCCCCCAGATCACCCCCGCTACCCCCATCTACTCCGGCCATGCCTACCTCGAAGGCCGCATCCGCCTCGACAATCCACACTATGACGTCACTCACTCTCAGTTCGGCGCTGGCTCGTCCTTTACCGTCGCCGCCGGCCACCAAATCACCACCCAGCGCCAGGGTGACCGCTCGTACCGCCTCTACTTTGGCATCACCGTGCCCGAGCACTCTCTCCGCAGCGGCCCCGTCCCGCTCGCCGATACAGAGGCCACTCGCCAAATGCTCTTGTCGCCCCACTTCTTCGGCAGCTGGGCCTCGCCGTATCGCGACCTCGCCCGTCACGCCACCGACTGGCGCGCCTGGCCGCTGTACTCCCTGCCGGCCGAGGCACTGGACTGGCCGTCGGCTGCCGGCCTCACACTGGCCGGCGATGCCGCCCACCTGGCCATCCCCAACGGCGAAGGCGTCAACTGCGCCATGGCCGACGCCCTGGATCTGACGACTGCCCTGGAGAAACACGGCACCACGGGTGCAGGCCTGGCCAGTGCCCTGCGCCAGTACGAGGCCGCCATGTTTGTGCGCGGTCGCGCCACCATTGCACATGGGTACAATATGATCGCCGTCCTCTTCGGTCCGGACCCGCAGGCCTTTCTCGATTGGGCAAAGTCCGTCGGCGCTTGATGCAGTCCCCGGATTCCCAATGCGGCTCGGGCCCGAGATACGGCGCTGCCAGTCTTATTTGTACCTGCAGACGAACCTGCAAGTCGGAGCTGGTCTTTATCTGTCTCTGTCTGTCTCTGTCTCTACCTCTCTACCTTTCAGCCTCTGTCTCTCTTCTTCTCTACCTGTCTGCTCTGCCTCTATCTCTCTACCTTTCTGCCTCTACCTCTACCTCTACCTCAACATGGCCATCTACGACGTCGTCATTGCTGGCGCCGGCCCGGTCGGCCTCTTCTTGGCCTGCGAACTGGCTCTGGCAAAAGTCTCCGTCCTCGTGCTCGAGTCAGCGGCCCGGCCCGAGTCGCCTCTCAAGCAGCTCCCCCTCGGCATGCGCGGCCTCACCGTGCCCTCGCTCGAGGCCCTGTACCGTCGCGGCCTGCTGGACGACATCACCGCCGACGCCACCGCGCCGCCCGTCCAGCCAAACAGCAAAGTCCGCAAGCCCGGCGGCCACTTTGCCGGCCTCCAGTTCGACCGCGACGACGTCGACATGGCCCGCTGGTCGGCCGCCAAATGGCGACTGCCCGACCAGCCCGCCGCCGTGCTGCCGCTGGCGCTGGCCCACATCGAGGCCGTCCTGGGCCGCCGCGCCGCCGACCTGGGCGTCCAAGTGCGCCGCGGCCTCGGCCTGGCCGACCTCTCCCAGACCGACGACTGCGTCACCATCCACACCGACACAGCCGCCACCACCCTCGAGGCGCGCTGGCTCGTCGGCTGCGACGGCGGACGCAGCACCGTGCGTCGTCGCGCCGGCTTTGATTTCGTCGGCACCGACGCCGTCCTCACCGGCTACAGCGCCGTCGTCGACCTGGACGACCACGACACGGCAACGCAGCAGCTGGCCCCGGGCCGCCACCACACCGCCTCGGGCTACTACCAGGCCCGGCCGGGCCCGCTGGTCATGGCCGAGTGCGACGGCGGCCACGGACACGTCCCCAACGAGCCCCCCTCGGCCGCCCGTCTCCAGGCCGTGCTCCGCCGCATCTCGGGCGTCGACGCCACGATCCAAAAGGTCCACCACTCCACCACCTGGGTCGACCGCGCCCGCCAGGCCACCACGTACCAACGCGGCCGCGTCCTGCTGGCCGGCGACGCCGCCCACACCCACGCCCCCCTCGGCGGCCAGGGCCTCAACCTCGGCTTCGGCGACGCCCTCAATCTCGGCTGGAAGCTGGCCGCCGCCGTCCACCGTCGCCTCCCCCCCGACCACCGCCTGCTGGCCACGTACACCGCCGAGCGACACCCCGTCGGCGCCGCCGTGCTCGCCTGGTCGCGCGCCCAGGTCGCCCTCCTCCGGCCCGAGCCCGAGGCCCATGCCATGCGCGCCGTCCTGCGCGACCTCTTGGCCACCCGCGACGGCGCCACCTACGTCGCCGAGCGCGTGTGGGGGGTCGGCCTGCGCTACGGCGACGTCCACGACAACACCCACCGCCTCGTCGGCCGCAGCGTACCCGACTTTGCCCTCACGGACGGCCGCCGCGTCGGCACTCTTTTGCAAAGCGGCGGCGGCCTGCTGCTGGACTTTTCCGGCGCCGACGCTCTTCAGGACGTGCTGCAACGCGGCGGCGCCCTCGACCGCATTCAGCTTGTCACTGGCCTGGCCGAACAGCCACTCGGCGTCACCGCCGTGCTGGTCCGGCCCGACGGCGTCGTCGCATGGGCGTCCGATGACGTCGTGCCCGATGTGGGCGCGCTGGACGCGGCCGTGGCTCTCTGGTGGGGAGTCTGAGGGAACCAGGCAAACGATCAGAAGGGCATGTTCTTGTAAGAAGTTGTGCAGAAACCTTTCAATTCATCAAGTACGGGACTAAAGTCAAGATGCTCCATGTACTGGCTCCGGTCTTTGAGGATAGCTATATAGATGACAAGTCTCTGCTACCTAATATTGCCGCCCACCTCTCAACAATGTGCACATGCTGCCCATCTACTACAACTCTCACGGGAAAACGCGTGAGTCTTAAGTTGCAGACTCAGTGCATCGAACCTGGGCCGACTTTAAACACCCACCTCGTTCCGCCTTCGGCCTCCCCTAGCTATCAAGACAGATTCTCTTCCTTGAGTTCGGCGCAAATGTGCTCCAGTGTCCCTACAGGGATCGCTTCTTCCAGGCTCCAGCCTGAGCCCTTCTTCAAAGACTCGTTGACAATCTTTGTAGACAGGGAATCCTTGTCTGACGTTGCCTTTTCCAGCCAATCTTTCATCCGATGTGACACCACCTTTGCATCCTCATTCAGTTGACGGATCCGCTTCTTAAAATTGCAGCCTTGTTCGTTCAGATTTCCAAGCAAAAAGTTTTTCATCTCGCCGCGTTCGCGGGCAGGCGACGTGCATTCCTTGTTTGCAAACGATGCTTTACTTTTCTTGTAAGCACGCTGGACAATCCCGCGGGACTCCCTGCACGCTCTCCAAAGACCCCTGTCAACCATGTATTTGGCACAAGGCTCTCGGCCGCCCAATGCAACGTCAAAGCTGGCAAAGTAATGGGCGCAAGTTGGCGGCTGAGTGACGGCCTCCCAGATCATAATTCTGAGCTCGGGCGGCAGGTGTGTAAATTTGTGAAAAGAAATCTGTCCCTGTGACGGAATGAGAGCATTCTTTTCAGCATTTCTGTCAGCACCAAGTAAAGGAAACTGCAACATTAGATAAGTACGGCGGAGGATTGCGATAGCTTCCGCGCCCAGAGTTAAAGAATCCGTATGAAGTTGCTCCGCGGAAACGACCATGGGCTCTGCCTCTTGCCAGAGCGGTATATCCCCATGCTGGTGGGCCTTTTCTCTAATCTCGCAGACGCATGCGAAAGCTTGACCCAGTTTCCACCTTACTGCGAAGAGCTCTTTCGCTGCTTGTTCAAGCTTCTCCGGGGACATGGTGTAATGGTAACACTGGTAAGTCTAGGATTGTGGGGTGTTTTGCCTGATTGTAACCAGATCTCGCGGATCAAAGGTAGTTTGTCGTATTTAGATGGATAGAACAAGGTAAAGTGAAGATTGTAAGTTGTCTGTTTCCTACGGCTTTGATGTGAGCCATCAGTGTATGGATAGCAGGTACAGTGTCAAGTAGTCATTACCTCAACACAGTATCTTACAAATGGCCTGGATCAATGAACCGTGACAAGAGGCATACAGCTCGTAATCACAAATATTGCCACCCGGAGACTCTCATCTCTGACCCCTTTACAACCATTGTGCATCCCCGTTCGCAGGACACAGTAAACCGATGCAGGACATAGTAAACCCATGCACTGTTTGCCTCGCCTTCCCTCTCTCTCCTTTGCCAATGTTCGCGAAATCTTACGTAATCTTAAGGAACACGGCTGATGTGACCACCGCCGAGTTTGCAGCCATGGGCATGAACCAAGTGCTCCAGGATACAGGAGAGAACCCTACTTGTGCCTCTGAGCTGCAACAAGGCCGCTTTCGGCTCAGAAGAGGATTGACTAAAGTACTGCTTCCATTTCTATTATCTAAGAGCACTCGTCGCAGAGCCGCGGCTTTCCGCTTCGAGAAGACTAGCCGAATTCGTGCATTGCTGTAAGGGGTACTCCGTATTCCTGTAAGCGTCTACAGCCGCGGAGCACATTGGCCAATGGCAGCGCGCCAAAAGTGGCAGCAAGAATTTCTCTGCAAACCAACCCGATGGCGACAGAGCACGAGGCAGAGCCAACGGCCACGGCAGAGGCGCCGCTGGCGACCTGGGACGAGGTCTGGCCGCGGTCGCGGCTGTCGCTGCCGGACCCGATCCGCATCCCGCTCGCAGCGGCCGCGGCCTTTACCGTCGGCATGGGCCTCGGGGCGGCGCACGGCAGCACCATGGCGGGGATGCGGTTCCGGGCGGAGCACGCTCACAAGCTGCCGCAGACCACGGCGGGGTGGTACCTGTACCACAAGTCCAAGAACTACCACGTCGCCAACGGCGGCATCCGCGAGGGCCTGCGGATGGGCGCCAGAGTGACCTTTTGGACCACGGCCATGTTCGGCATCGAGACGCTCTTTGACCACTACCGCGGCCAGATGGACCTGGCCAACACGGTCCTGGCCTCTGTGACGGTTGCCGGCGGCTTTAGCCTGTGGAGTAAGTTTTGGCTTTTGGTTTTTGGCCTTTGGCCTTTCGCTTTGGCTGGTCGGCTGTTTGGCCGGACGGCACTTTGGCCGGACGGCTCCTTGGCTTCCTTGGCCGGCTTGACTGACGATTCTCGCGCGCCACAGACCGGTTTCCCCTTGCTACGGCGGCCCGCACGACCAAGACGGCCCTGTTGGTGGGGCTTGCCTATGGAGGCGTGCAAGATCTGGCTGGCGTGATCCGGGGGCGGCCAGTCAGCTACGTGGAGTTTGTCAAGCGGCAGTTTGGGGGAGGCGAGAGCGCAAAGCGCGGCAAAGAAGCCCACGAGTGAGCGGGGAGACGAAGAAACGGCAACGTCTCCGGATCCCGTCTGCAGGCGAAGTCGGCGACATAGGAGAAATGCGAATCGGCCCAGCCACTCTTGTGAATTCGAAAACGGCAGGACCAGCCAGACAAGGCCGACGCTGTGCATGCCGACGCGCTTGGACTTGCACCTCTCGGCTTTGTGGCCGTCGGCTTACTGTTGGTCGTTGGCTGCTGTCTTACCGACGTCGGCCGCTCTGCGACAGGTTTAGGGCGAATTGGCGGGGCGCCCACTCCGGCTACTGGCGGCATTCTGGCCAGCAGCGCTGATAGCAGTGGGGCCGATGGGCCAGCAGCGCGTGTCCAGAGCTGCGTCGCCGAGGGATGGCCACGGCTCAACTGCAGGCGTGCGTGATGTGCCCACCGGAGATACGGGTAGCACGAGGAGGGTAAGCGCGTTGGGCCTGTCCAACGGCAACATACATTACGCAGAGGTCTGCCGCCCATCGTGGAAGGCACGGCGATGTCGCAGCTGCGGTTTCCCGATAAGGATTCATCAGACACTTTTTCTTTTCCAACTGCATCGAGTTGCTTTCCTCTGCCTCTTTTCCAATGCCGTCCATGATGCCTCCCCACGTGCGCTTAAAGGCGGCCGCCGGCCAGTCTGCTTTCTCACCGTTCTCTCCATTCCCTGCGCTCTCTGCGCTCCCCCGCGCATTCCACACCACCGGCCGCCGGCGAAGCTTGCCGGCCGCGCAAGCAAACGGATTGTCAACAGAAAGCCGTTCCAACGAGCCGAAGCCGCCTCAATCGAGCTGCGGGACGGCGTCGTTGGCCGTGTTGCCCCTCTCGTCCGTGTTGCGGTCGTACTTTGTCACGTCCATATCGTCGTCGAAGCTGCTGCTGCCGCCATCACTAGCGCTCACAACGTGGATTGCCAACAGCCACAACGTCCTTCTCAGCCCGGATAAGAACCCAATCCTGCACTTTATCCTCAAGAAGACGTTTTACGCGCAGTTCTGCGCTGGCGAGACGCCGGCCGAGGCGCAACGGACAATCGCCTGCCTCAAGGACATTGGCTTCAGCGGCGTGATCCTGGGCTACGCAAAGGAGGTCGTGTTGGGCGAGTCAGAGACAGAGGGCCTGTCGACAGCCAAGGAGGATGCCGAGGAGTGCACGAAGCGCGAGGTGGCCGAGTGGGCCGCGGGCACGCTGCAGACGGTGAAGATCACGGCGTCGGGCGACTTTGTTGCGCTAAAGTGAGTTGATGTCTGCGGATCTCCACGAGACAGAGTCTGTGTATTATGTGCTGACCGCCTTGCAGGTTCACCGGCGCTGGCCGCGAGGCACTGTACCACCTGTCGGCACGGCAGCCGCCTGCGGCGCCGCTGGCGGCAGCCATCGACGAGGTGTGCGAGCTGGCGCAGTCGCGGGGTGTGCGGCTGCTATTTGACGCGGAGCAGGCATCGCTGCAGGCCGGTATTGACGACTGGACCATGACCTACATGCAAAAGTACAACAAGGGCCCGACGGCCCTGGTGTACGGCACGTACCAGGCGTACCTCAAGTCGACGCCAGCGACGCTGTCACGGCACCTGCGGGCAGCGCGGGATGGAGGCTTCGCGCTGGGCGTGAAGCTGGTCCGGGGCGCCTACATCGGCTCGGACCCGCGCCACCTGATCCACGACACCAAGGCCGACACGGACGCAGCGTACGACGGCCTGGCTGAGGCGGTGTTGCGGCAGCAGTGGCGGACGCCGCTGGAGGTCCCAGAGGCCGAGGGAGCCAAGGAAGCGTTTCCCGCCGTCAGCCTCGTGGTGGCCACGCACAACGAGACGAGCGTGCGGCGGGCCAGCGCCATTGTCGAGTCCGGAGGCGCCCAGATCGACGTGGCTTTTGGGCAGCTGCAGGGCATGGCCGACGAGATCAGCTGCACGCTGATCCCGACAGCGGAGGCGGCGACAGCGCCCCAGGCCTCCCACACACAGGTGCGGCCATACAAGTACCTCGTGTGGGGGTCGACGGGCGAGTGCATGAAGTATCTGCTGCGGCGGGCACACGAGAACCGTGACGCCGTACAGCGGACCGAGGCTGGCCGCGACGCGATGCGCGCGGAGCTGTGGCGGCGGGCCAAGAGCGTGTTTGGGCGGGCATAGGATGGGGAGGAGCCGACCCTACAGAAAGAGAGACGTATTGCATAGAGACGATAGCCCTGCATAGAGACGATTCAAGCGAGTATTACGCTATAACCCTTGGAGTGCCATGGCGCCCAGTGTGAGAACCGACAGTTCCTGCCGCTTGGCCGCGTCGAGGCTGCCGGCGACCGACTGGACGCCGTTGAGCTTAAAGTATTTTCTAATCTTGGCCACGTCGGTGCCGCTCTCGATGGTGGCCTCGGACGGGGCCAAGGCAGAGCCCTCGACGGCGCCCTCGAGGTGTGTCCAGACGTCGGCGGCCGTGGTGGTGGCGTTGGGGAGGAGGATCTTGACGACCAGCAGGGTCTTTGTGTCGGCCGTGACGCCGAATCGGCGGTACGCCTCTGCGATCTGTGGAGACGTGGTGAGTAAGTGGAGGGAAAAGAAACAAGAGGAACAAGAAGAACAAAAGAACAAAGAACCGACATTCAACGACGGACTCAGCGACAGCACCGTCTCCGAGTGCACGTTGGGCGTCCGCAAATGGCCGCCCTCGTGGGCCAGCACGGCCTTGTAGACAGCCGCGAGCAGGTGGGCGCGCGAGACGACGGCCGTCGCGTCCACAAAAGCGTACTCAAAGTCGGCATTGCGGCCGACCAGCTGCGCCTGCAGAAAGGCCGCGTTGCGCACGTCGCGGAAGAGCACGGCGAGCACCGTGTAGCCCGGCGGGAGATGCTCGAGCGCGACCCGCTCGAGGGGGGTCGGCGCGGCGGCCATGGCGGGGGGGAAGGGATCGGAGCTGAAAATTGTGGTCGAGGCCGTGACTACAATTTGGTGGTGGTGGCGGTCGTAGGAAAGATTTAGAGGCTCAATGGTGGTGGGGCAGAAAAAGGGCAAGCGTCCCCGCAAGTCTTTACAGGGGAGTGATATTACGGACCGACGAGTATGAGGTGCATTTAGATGTACAACATCAATGGGCGACACTGTACTCACATATGCAGGAATGCAAAGTACGGCGTCTGAAGCAGTAATATAACTGATCAAAAGCTTTTTGTTTGTGGGTGTGTGTTAATTCCCTGTACATAGCTAAGTAACTCAATATCTATATGACTGACTGTTCCTTCCATGGCGTCAATCGCCGACAGGAGCTCTTGTGCATTCAATGCAATATAAACCCAAAGATGCATCCATTCTTTCACGTACGGCCATAGATACTGGAAAGCACGGGATCCCGTCCGCTCTCCCCTAGTTAAACCAGTAATCGGCGGATTAGTAGTTGGGTCGGTGACGACCAGCGAATACCCGCTGCTGTACGTTTTTTTTGGTTTTGTTTTCTTGTTCCAAGGTATTATTACTGGTGTAGTGGCTTCGGTACTATCTCGATACGTTCACGTGGGCGATATTGCCTAAAGAAGGTAGACCATGTGCGGGAGTCCTCTACGTGCAGGCTTCGTCTTGGTCCTCTTCGCCTCTCTGCCATCCCCAACTGAACCCCCACGGTAGCTCATCACAGACTTGTAAGGTCTTTGATCGATCCAGTCACATCTCCCAGGGCCGTCCACACTCGGCTCTCCAGCTGTCGTCCGGCTGACGGTGATCCCTACCACCGCCTATAGCCGTTTTTGCACTCCAGTGATTAGCACCTTCAATATCGACAACTTGCTGCCATTGGCCCACTGAATATCGAACATGGCCTTCATCATGGTTACCAGGAAAACGGCTATTTTATGGCAGGAACTTTTGACTGAATTGCGCTTCGTGGGACGTGAGGGACATCAGCTCTGGGTGTTCTGCGTCGTATGCAGCCATTCCCGCCATGGCCAGAGCCTCTTCAGTTGGACATGCTGGTACCATTTCACTCTCACTGGGAACTTGGCTGACGATACGAGCCATGTCCTCTGCTCTCGCGCGCTCTTGCACGTTGGACCTCAGGGTGCCATCTCCTGCCGTTGTCTCGTGGGTGGCTGTGCTTTGCGTGATGTGCTCCAATTGGCCGACTCCCAGTGCCTGGAGGAATGCAGAGGTGACAGGATCTGGCTCGGTAGGGTCCTCATCTGAGTTGTCGCCCTCGCAAGCAACGCTGCCACTTGGCGAATCAGCTCTAGGTTTCCAAAGGCTCTCGCGCCGTTGTCCCGTCTTGGCTGTGAACGATTCGTATGAAAATAAGTGGCTCACTTCGTCGACCCAGGAGGCGTCTACCCGGTAACGGCGTTAGTAAGAACTGGGATTCAAGACTGGATAGGCAGTTGAGACTGAAATGGAGTTGAGATTGAGATGGGTTGGGACTGAAATGGTCGGGACTGAAATGGGTCGGGACTGAAATGGATTAGGACTAGAGTAGACGTAAAACCGTGTCAGGCGTTTGCGTAGCGCGATTGTAATCTTCCGGACAACTGGTCGGTCTCGGCACGTCCATTATCTTGCTGTCCTCTACCTAAAGCGTCTCGTTGGGAGACAGTTCGCCGCCATTCTTGTAGTAGTCGATGAGGAATTTGGTGTTCTTAATCTTCCGGTGTTGCTTTAGAAAGTCACTCTGCCTCGGACCTTAGACAGGGACGCTAGCAATCCAGCCTGTCAGAGTCGGCGTCAGAGTCGTCGTCAGAGTCGTACAGAAACTCTGGCGAATCAGCAGCGCCAGACATGCACGCAATTTGAAGGCAGGCCCACTGAATATCGAGCATGGCCTTCATCTTCATTGCATCGGCCGCTGGCATGGCTACCAGGAAAACGGCCCCTGTCTGGAGCGGACGGCCGGTACGCGGGTTTGCAGCCGCGATGATGCCCTCTCCGCCCACCAGATCCGGCTCACCGCAACGCGCCTTGTCTCGCCACGCTTGTAGCCACTCTTCACCTTTTCCTTCCTCAAGCGAGACTTCTTCTAACCAAAGACATTCTCGCGCCCCGGCCATGGCTTTGCCTCGTAGTCGTTCAGCGAGCTTCTGGTGTTGAGGCATCCAGTGAAACTGGATCGACACCTCGGCGTTCCCTTCCCCCGTCGGCGTCACCCCAAGACACTTGAGAGCAAAGTATCCCTCCGCCCACCATTTGTGCAGTTGGTGGTTCAATGACAACATATTCCACCACTTGTCGGAAGCTCCCTGTCTCAGCAGCAGAGTATAGTAGTCCCCTGCAATGGCTCGTAACACGTAGCGAGATGTTTTAAGATTATAGCAATTTTGCTTGCTAGAAGTTGCCGCGAAGGGAAAGATGTGGCAAACTTCCGGCTCTGCCGTACCAAGGATAATACAGCGGTGCTGATCTCGACCGAGGCACTGCCGTGGGTTTAGTGAAATCAAGTAGTAGGAATGGGGTGTATGCGTACCTTTCGGGCCTCTGAGATATCTCGCCGTACTTCATCTGAACTGCTTCCAGATGATTCTTTGCGCATATTCATTTGCAGAACTGCCGCTTATTTAGCATATGTGTTTCTGTACGAAATATGCACTTGACTTACACATCTTCACCACCGTTTTCATTTCCAATAAATTGAATGGCTTATTAATCGTGTCCAGCGGCAGAGTGAGGATCACGCTCAGTTCGAAAGAGCTCAGCTGGTCTGTGTATCCGTCTGCTTGTTCTTTATCTAAAATGCTTCTTGCAAACCGTAAACGGATGTCTGCTTCATCAGCCGGCAGGGGATCGTAGACAGCAGCCATGTGAGGCTGTTCGGCGAGATAGCGCAACAACTGTTCAACATCGGCGCTGCTGGCTGATTCGGTGGAGATGAAAATGTCCATGGCCTCGCGCAACTGCGCCTTCTTCTGATCGCTGAACGCGGACATTGTGCTGTGTGGGAGGCCGAAAAAGAGGTTGAAACGGTTAGAATGAGTAGTGAATCAAGTATGGTAGGCAACCAGAATAATTAATAATATTCAGTTGTGTGGGGGAACTTGTTGCGTTTGTACTACGGAGATGTTGGCCATACGCTATTTCTGGCATATGCACCTTCCTCCCAACATCGGAGGTTGCTTTCACAATGTGTCACGTGTCCAACACATCCATCCCAACCACGTAGTCAGCCAAGCCGTGGCCTTTGCTCGCTTCCACTGTTTTTCCCACACTCTACACCGACACGAGGCCCTTTTTTTCCTTTGTCCGCCACTGCATCGCGCGCAGAATTCCGTAGAGGACCGTCAGCGTCGGCGCGGGGACGCCAACCCGTTGTGCCGTCCGCAGGGGTTCTCCGACCAGGTTTTCAAACTCGGTGTAGTTGCCCTTTTCGACGTCCTGCTGCATGCTAGGTTTGAAGTAGATGTCAATGGGCTCGGCATCGATCACGGCGTCGACCAGCGACAGCGGCAGCTCATGGCCGAGGGCGGCGGCGATGGCAATGACCTCGAGCATGGCCGGCCGCAGCAGGTCCGCCACGGGAGATTCGGCCAACCGCAGGCGGCCGCTGTCGAGCAGTGTCACGGCCGAGATCGGGTTGTAGCAGGCGTTGTAGAGGAGCTTGCGCCAGCGTTTCCAGGCGACTTCGCTGGGTGTGCGGTCGAGCTCGACGACGACCTTGCCAGAGGCGCTGTACATGGCGACGAAGCGCTCGGCAGCGGCGGCCTGAACATCGGCTGGCAGGTTGGTGTTGTCAAAGGGGCCGATTTGCAGGCGATCCCGGTCGTTATGCAGGATGACGCCGTGGCTGGTCTCGGCGGCGCCAATGAGGGACACGCCCGACAAGACGACGTTGCTGGGAAAGGCGGCAATGACGGGAACCTCAATGTTGAGGCCGTTTTGCAGCAGCACAATGGTCGTGTGGCCGGCCGTCACGGCCGGGCGGATAATGTCGACGACGGTCGGCGACACGTCGGCGATGTTCTTGGTCGAGACGACAATAAAGTCAAAGGGCGCGGCCAAGGCTCCGGCATCGGGGACGGCATTGACGACTGGACAGACGTTAGAACAAGAGCGACCAGAGACAAGACGCAAAAACACGAAAAACAAAACACACTTTTGGTGGGCTTCCAGCCCGTCACGTCGCCGTGGTCAATCGACGAAATGTCAAAGCCCTTTTCGTTCACGGTGCCAAAGTTGGACCGCAGCACAGCCGTCACTTCGGCCAGGCCGCCGGACTCGAGCGCATATGCGCCCATGGTGCCGACGCCGCCGCTGCCCACCAGGAGTACGTTTGCCTTGCTGTCGGACGCCATTGTGATGCTGCTGTCTGTCTGGTGCGGTGAAAATTTGGCAAGCAACAATAAATATGCGATGCGCAATTCTGGCTGGAACCGGGCCGGTCCATGCTTGTTATCGTTGGCCGTTCTCGGCGACTAGCTAATGTAGTCAGAGCTAAGAGGACTCGGCCCTAAGACTGTGATGCCCGAGTCAGGGCTTTATCTGAAGTTGGAGGGGCCGAGTCCAAGAGCCTTTCGACGCCCGACGCCCGGGAAAAGCCAGAAAAAGCCCCATTATGTAACAGGCTAGAGGGACATTCCGGCCGCAATCATGCTCCCACGTATTTCTCCGCAGATCGAGACAGCCTCGCTAGCGCACTGTTATTTGCATGAAATTGCATACACGGCCAACGCTATTGGACATGCCGATGGCCCGGAGCAACCTTGATGGGCACAAGTGGGGATTACGATATCCGTGTAAGTCGTTGTGTGCTTCTGGGAGGGAGTCGTCGCCGTGTGTACTTGTATGTCTGGGCCCGTACGTGCTTTGGCAGTGGCTTGTCGGTAGGGTTTTTGCGACCTTGATGGCCAGACAAGAGTATTTAAATTGCAAAAATGAAAATGAGTTCGTGTAGACGTAAAGACACTCTTATGCAAATAGACCATGGCTCGAGTTGCTCCCAGATCATCTAGCACGGTCGCGAAGACGGTGCGGAAGCCGGCAGTGCTGCCTGTGACGCTTCTGTCTGGCTTTCTGGTAGGGTTCAAGGGCAGTGCCGCCGGAGAGCGCGCTGACAAGACAAGGGAAGCGGAAAGACGACGTTGCTGAAGCACATCTTGGAGACGGAACATGGCCTCAGGATTGCCGTCATTGTCAACGACACTGGCCAGCACGTGCAGGCTGGACAGACTGCCTCGTTTCTTGCTCTGACTGTGACCGCACAGGATCAATGTCGACGCGGCTGTCATTACCCGGACGCACCGTCTGACCAAGAGCCAAGAAAAGGTGATTGCGCTGCAGAGCGGATGCATCTGCTGCACGCTGCGCGGTGACCTGCTGGAGGAGCTTGTGCGGCTGTCGGAGCTGCAGCAGTTTGACTACGGCATAATTGAGAGCAGCGGCATCAGCGAGCCGGAGCAGGTGGCCGAGACCTTTGATGTCCGGCTGGCCGACGTGATGGCCGAGGCGGCCGACGCGGACCTGGATCCGGGCGTGACCAAGGCGTTGAAGACCATATAGGCCGTGATGAGGTCTCGCTTTGACAGAAACAGAAGGCTGACTTGTTCCCCCCCCTTTCCAGAAAAGACGCCGGCGGTTTGGAGCGGTTTGTCCGGCTCGACACGACAGTGACAGTGGTCGACGCCTTTACGCTGCTGCACGATTTCGACACGGACGACATGCTATCGTCACGGCGCGACGATGTGCAGCCCGAGGACGAGCGGACGGTGTCGGACCTGATGGTGGACCAGATTGAGTTTGCCGACGTGATCGTGCTCAACAAGACGGACCTGGTCGCGCAAGCGGAGCGAAAGCGTATCCTCGCGCTCATCCAGAAGCTGAACCACCGGGCACGCATGATTGAGAGCAAGTTCGGGCGCGTCGACGTGGCCGCGCTCGTCAACACGGGCCTCTTCAGCCTCGAGCGGGCCCAGACCGGCTACGGTTGGCTGGAGGACCTGCACGCCATGACGGTGTGGCAGGTGAACGGGAACAGCGTGCTGACGCCCAGGCCCGAGACGGACGAGTACGACGTGCGGAACTTTGTCTATGTGCGGCGGCGGCCGTTTCATCCTCAGCGGCTGTACGAGTTGCTGTATGATAAGTTTATTCTGCAGATGGAGGAGGAGGAGGAGGGAGAGGAGGGAGAGAATGAGGACGACGACAACGAGGATGACAGCTCCACCGCCGACGACGCTCCGCCGTCCAACGACATCATCCTCGCCAACAAGCGCGCGTCCGCCCTCTTCCGCCGTCTCTTCCGCTCAAAGGGGGAGTTTTTCATGGCGACCCGTCCCCATCGCGCCGGCGACTGGTCCCAGGCGGGTGCCATGCTCACCCTCACCAGCGGCCGCCCCTGGTTCTGCACCCTGCCCGAGGCCGAGTACACCACCGGAGATGTCGAGATTGACCGGCTCGTCCGCCACGACATGGCCAGTAGCGGCGAGTGGGGTGACCGCCGCCAGGAGCTCGTCTTTATCGGCGAGGCCCTCGACCAGACCGCGCTCGCGGCCGCGCTCGACGCCTGTCTGCTGACCGACGACGAGTTTGCACAATGGACGGCCGTGATGCGCGATCCGAGCCTCTTCAGCGGCCTCCGTCAGCAGGAGGCGCTGCAGCTCATCTTTGACGACGGATTCCCCGATTGGCCCGAGGCGGACATGCACGAGGGACACGGCCACTAATCGAGACGGCGGTCGAGACGGCGGTCGAGACGGCGGTCGAGCCGACGAGAAATAGGACAGTTGCCCAGCCACAATAAATGAGCAGTCAGCATGAGTCAGATTTGCATGGTCGTCGCATTGGAAAGCATTGGAAACAAAGTTGTAGGCCTAAAAACGAATGTAGCCCACCATTTGTCAGAGGTGGGGTAAGACGACATCAGTCATGTGACATCGCCTCATCCATATATCTCCTCCGAAAGTCCGCCGTCCAGCTTTCCAAACAATCAAAGCACCACTCCCCTTTGACCCGTACAACATGGCCGACAAGATCCACCACATTGGCTCGCTCACGCAGCTGGACGCCCTCTTCAAGGCGCACACGTACGTGGCCATTGACTTTACGGCGACGTGGTGCGGCCCCTGCAAATCGATTTCGCCCATCTACGAGGGCCTGGCAGCGCAGCACAGCGTCCCGAGCATACTGGCGTTTGCCAAGGTCGACGTGGACGCGGCCCGCGACGTGGCGGCCAAGTACGGCATCTCGGCCATGCCGACCTTTCTCTTTTTCAAGGACGGCAAGCAGGTGGCCGTCAACGGACAGGCGGTGCTGCGCGGCGCCGATCCGCGCAGCCTTGGGGCGGCGATCGACAAGCTGGGCGGCCTGGCCAAGGCCAAGGCAGCGGCAGCATGAGGGGGGAGAGCTGGAGAATTAAGAGAGCCGGGAGAGCCGAGCGCGTGAGCGAACCGTGGGACATGTGCTTGTTTAGGTGCATTGCTTTTCTTTGACACAAGCGGACTCAATGCTAGTTTTTCTTGTCTCGATACTACCCCATGGAATGTGCCTGCGTGACCAGATCGACGACCGTCTCGCGAAACGGTCGGTAGGTGAACCCCAGCGCCTGCGCGGCCGTCTGGCCGTCGATGCCGTGCGAGTCGTCCACGGGCTGGACATCGCGACAGATGGTGTCGCGGGCCCAGGGACACGTGTCGGCGACGATGCCGGCGGCCACGCCGTACGAGAACGGCTCGGGCGCGGCGACGAGGAACCGGCGGCCGCCGGCGGCGGGCTGCAGGAGGGCCTCGACGTGACCGGCGGCGAGGTCGCGCACGTCGACCCAGAACGGAACACGGGCGGGCGGCAGCGGGTGGGCGCCGCTGGCGACCTGCCACAGCACCGAGTTGGACTCGTTGAGGTGGGCGGCGCTCGCGACGGGATGCACGACGGGCCCAAAGGTCATGGGGGGGCAGAGGGTGACGAGGTCAAAGGCCGGGCGGCGGTCGCGCACAAAGTCCCAGGCGGCGCGCTCGGCAAAGACCTTTGAGCCGCGGTAGGCGACGACGGGGCTGGTGGCGGGGTCGGCGGCGACGGCGTACGGGAGCGGGTTCCAGTCGGCGGCGGTGTAGGTAAAGTAGGGGGGGGCGTGGCGGTCGGCGTCCACGACAGCGGCGAAGGAAGAGGTCATCACAATGCGGCGAATGGCCGGCGTGGCGGCAGCGGCCTCGAGGATGGAGCGGACGCCGTTGATGGCCGGGATGATGAGCTCTTTTTCATTGTCGGTGATGTCGTAGGTAAAGGGCTGGAGTGGGGAGAATCAGAAGAAGAAAAAAAAGAAAGAAAAGAAGATAAGAAAAGAAAAAAAGAAAGACACAACGCACGCTCGCTACGTGAATCACGCCGTCAATCCCCTCGACGGCGTCGGCAAACACGCCCGTCTGCTCAAAGTCGGCAATCCGCACAAAGTCGAGCTTGTCGGCATACTGCGGCCGGGCGGCCAGCATGGCATCGGCCTTGGCCTGCGATCGAGTGGCGCCCCGCACTCGGAGGCCGCGGCGGAGCAGCTCGTCGACGACATGGGCGCCGATGAAGCCGGTGGCCCCAGTCACGAGAACATATTGTCTGGCCGTCAGCGGATCAGTACGCGTATCGAGACAAACGGAGGCCATACGTACGGAGCCATGGTGCTGTGGTTGCGGGGAAACGAGGAGGTGCACTTTGGCGGTGCTTTATGATATTAGTAGTCTGCGACCCACTCGGCCAAGTGACAGGTGCAAGCAAGGTTGCGCCCGCTGGACGGATGGGAAAAGTGGAGCTGGACAACCCGAGCCCCTCTTCGGAGTCCGGGGTCAACTGTGGCCGGCTTCACCCCGAACGGCAGTTGTCAGACAACGTCCGTCTTGTGAGCCTTGCCACTCCTGGCGAAGAAACCCTCTTATCTTTCAGTGACGGTTCCGCTGACGAAGAGTCGAGGTGTGTAAGTAGTCACGTGCCCGCCCGACCACCTTCACGTGACCGTCGTGACAAATGCGGGGCGCTTCCTGAGCTTGGTCGCCGCGATCAAAATGTGCCTCTGCGATCACAGGCCAAGACGACACGATGGTAGGTTGGAGGCTGCGCTCGCGCGCGGCAACCCAGGAGGCTCACACTGCCGATCGCTGCTAACGCTGTCCAAGGCCAAAGACGCCGATGCCCCGATCTCGCTGAGATTCAAGTACGGCATCCAGACCGTGTTCCTGTTTGTCGACCCTCTCACGCCCTTCTCGACCCTGTCGGAGGACCTCCTCGACACGCTGCGGGAGTGCTACCCGCGCGGTCTGCAAATATACGACGCGCTGCCAGACCGCACACCGATACCGGCAAAAGACGACGAGTACAAGGTCGTGTACGCGACGCCCAAGAACAGCAAGGACCTGTCGGCGGGCTGGAAGCCGCTGAAGCTGAGCGGCCGCGAAACGCCAGCCAGCCTGAAGCTGCGGGAGAACGCTGCCCTGGCCTTTCAGATCCAGACAGGCGATGGGATGGACGAACAGCCCGAGTTTCAGGTTGCGATCCCATCACCAGAAGAGGACTGAGGGGTGTAGTTGTGCGAGCACGAGCACTCGTATGGAACACATACACGCATGGGGCCACATGGGGACGGAAGCGTGACAGAGGGCAACAAAGGGCTCGCCATAGGGCCAAAAGGCTTGAACAAGGGAGAGCTTGGCTGCGGGATGACCGACGCCCACACCCCAGAAAAGTGGGCCCGTCGCCTCGGTTCCAGACGCGTTTAAATAGGAGAAGTAAATTAGAGGAAAAAAATCAAGCATAAAAATAGACCAACCCTGTCGCAGCAACACCAGTGGAAAGGGGGCGAGGGACTACGAGTACAAAGTACGACATCAACTTGGCGGTAAAAGCTGGTTGAAACCTTTGGATTCGGAGCAGCAAGCAAAGCACGACGTCGCCTCATGCCGCCGTTGACATGGCCGGCTCGTTTCCCACGGCAATGCTTGGCTGGGCGTTGCGGCTGCTGACGCCGCTGTCGGTGCTGCTGACGACGTACCTGTACCTGTACCCGGTGTTTGGCGGGTGTGCGTTTCCGCTGCCCAAGGCGGGCAGTGCGGTGGCCGACAGCGGGACGGCGGCCTTTGGCGAGACGTTGCGACAACATGCGGCATTCCTAGGCGGCTCCTCCTCGGGGACGGGCGAGCGAGCGGCGCCGTTCCGGCTGCTGGCGCTGGGCGATCCGCAGCTGGAGGGCGACTCGTCGATTCCGAACGCGCACAGCGACTCGTTTCCGCACCTCTGGACGGCGCTGGCGTACGCGAGTTTTGGCGACAGCACGGGCTCGCTGAGCCTGCGCGAGCGGACGCGGCAGATGCTGCACGACACGGTGGACTTTTGGTTCGAGGACGTGCCGAACACGGCGACGTCGCTGCGCAAGCGGCTGGACCTGCTGGGCAACGACTACTACCTGGCGCACATTTACCGGACGATGCGGTGGTGGGCCGGGCCGACGCACGTCACGGTGCTGGGCGACCTGCTGGGCAGCCAGTGGGTGGACGACGGCGAGTTTGGGCGGCGGGCGCAGCGGTTCTGGCAGCGCGTGGCGCGGGGCGGCCGCCGCGTGGCCGACGACCTGGCGCTGTACCCGGCCGAGGAGTACGACCTGTCGGGGCTGCTGGGCCAAGGAAACGGCACGGACGACACGGCCGCCGCCTGGGCCGACCGCATCATCAACGTGGTCGGCAACCACGACATTGGCTACGCGGCCGACATTACGCCGGAGCGGCTGGCGCGGTTTGAGGCGAGCTTTGGCCGCGCCAACTACGAGCTGCGGTTCGAGCTGCCGCTGGCCCGGCTCGGCCTCGACACGGAGGCGGCGGTGGCGGCGGCCAACGTGTGGGACGCCGTCACCAACCCGGACAGCCCGCGGCTGGTGCCGGAGCTGCGCATCGTCAACCTCAACGACATGAACCTCGACACGCCGGCGCAGGACAGCGGCCTGCAGGACGAGACGTACGCGTTTCTCAACGCCGTCATCAACACGGCCACGGCCGTCGAGTGCCAGGGCCACTTTACCGTGGTGCTCACGCACGTGCCGCTGCACAAGCCCGAGGGCACCTGCGTCGACGCGCCCTACTTCGCCTTTGGCGACAACGGCGCCGACGACGCCGGCCTGCTGACCGAGCAGAACCAGCTCAGCACCGACGCCAGCCGCGGCTTCCTCGAGGGCCTCCTGGGCATGCACGGCGACCCGACCGCGCCCGGCGCCGGCCGCGGCCGCCCCGGCGTCATCCTCAACGGCCACGACCACGAGGGCTGCGACACGTACCACTACATCAACCAGTCTCGGACTGGCGAAGATACTGAAAATACTTGGGACGCCGTCCGCTGGCCCGACGCCCGTGACGCCGGCCTCGTCGGCCGCCCCGGCCTGCCCGGCGTGCGCGAAATCACCGTCCGCAGCATGATGGGCGACTTTGGCGGCAACGCCGGCCTCCTCAGCGCCTGGTTCGACACGAACGCCTGGGAATGGCGCTATTCCTATGCCACGTGCGCGCTCGGCCGTCAGCACCTCTGGTGGGCCGTCCACGTCCTCGACCTGATCGTCGTCGGCGGCCTGCTGGCCTACGGCCTGCTGCGGCTCGTCGAGACGGTCGCGCCCCCGGCCGCTGCTGCCGCGCCAGCCCCCAAAAAGACCCGGCCAGCCGGCCAGCGTTCCGCACCGAAATCGGTGTCCTAATGAGCACACGCGCATGGAGGCGTTTTGCACTTTTTTGTATATTACATAATCAACATTGGGTACTCGACATCACTAGACAGCGCCGTGGTTGCCTCGGTCTGACAGGCAGCCCGGCCGTTGGTTTTTTCTTTTTTCTTTTTCGTTTTTCGTTTTTTCGTCTTTGAATACAGCCTCCCATGGCAAGACCCAAACGCCGACAAACCCCGTGAATTATGAGAAGAGATGGGACAAAGGGAACGCCGCATCGTATCGTACCGTGCCGTAATACCACGAATACCACGTCGCTATGGCTTTTTGGTGGCGTCGGCTGCAGGGGCGGCGTCGGCCGGGGGCACGAACCAGCCGCTAAAAGACTGCTTCATGTTCTGCATGGCCTCCTGCTGCATCTTCTCCTGCATGGCGGCCTCCTCGCGCAGCCACTGCTCGCCGTTTTCGCGGATCTCCTTCTCCATCAGCTCGTACGTGCGCTGGCCCTGCTCGCGGGCAATGTCCTGCAGCATCTTGCCCTTGGCCAGCTGCTCGGCCATGTTGGGCTCGCCGTCGGCGTGGAGGAGGCCGGTCATGTTGCTGGACTTGAGCCCCAGCAGCGAGCCGAGGCTGCCGATGCCGCCCTCGCTCGTGTGCACGCGCTTCTTGCGGTGGCTCTCGAGCTGCTTCTGGAACTCGGCCCGCGCAATGGCCTCGCGCCGCGCAAACTCGGTCGGGATGTCGGTGCCGTCAAACGACTTGAGCACCTTGCGCACGTCGCCGTACTTCATCGTGAAGATGTACTCGAGAAACGGGATCAGCCCGACCAGCTGCTTGTCCTTGGCGTCGCCCGTCCACTTGGGCAGCACAATGGCGTTCTCGGGGTGCGTCCGCACGTGGCTGGCGTTGGTGTCGAGGATGATGACCTTGCTCAGGTCGCGGTTGAGGTAGGATAAGTCCTGCGAGGTCAGTTTTTCTTCTTCTTCTTCTTCTTCTTCTTCTTCTTCTCTTCGTCTTCTTCTTTTCTCTTCTTCTTTTCTTCTCATTCATTCCCACCCACCTTGACAACCGCCCCGTCCTTGTACTTGGTCGCCTCGCGGAACAGCGGCAGCGCAATGAAGCGGTAGGGGTCCAGCTTGCGCAGCATCGGCTCGCCCAAGGCAAAGGGCACGGTGGTGAAGAGCACGAGCTCATAGTACTGGCTTAAATAGTGCAGAAAGTAGTCGACGCCCGGCCGCTTGGCGATGCGCCAGCCGTGGTCGCGCGACCACTCGCTGTGGATCAGCAGGTCCTCGAGGCTGATGCACAGCGTGTAGGGCCGGCCGTACATGGGGTCGGGGTCCGGCAGCAGCTTCTCAAAGGCGGGCTCGTGGTAGTATGACAGCAGGTCGCTCATCCGGGTCGACGCGCGGTTCCACCACAGGCCCAGGCCCCAGCCGTTGGGCACGTGCGAGAACCGCTTGGCCTCGTCCTCGTCCCAGTCGCGGCCGAGGTAGGCCGTGCCGGCCACGGCCATGCCGAGGGCGCCGGCAAACATGTAGTTGGCAATCTTTTGGCGACGACGCTCCGACGACGAGACGTAGGCCGACGCGGGGAGCTCGCCCTTTGTGCGGCCGCTGCCGCTGCCGCCGCTGCCGCCGCTGCCGCCGCTGCCACCAGTGCTTTCGGCGCCTTCCGCGGCCGTCTCCTCCAGCGTGGCCAGCTCCGACTGGCCCGTCTTGCCGGCCAGTTCCTGCTCGAGGGTCGACGGGATGCCCTGGGTCAGGTCGGGCAGGGCGGCCAGCAGCTCCTCCTCGGTCGGCTGTCGCTCGGCGGGCGCGTCCTCCTTCTTGGGCGCGGCGGTGGTCTCATTGTTCGTCGTCCGGGTGAACCGGCTGTCGGGCTGGCCAGGACGGCTGGCAAAGGAACGAGGCGGCGCAATGTTGGCCAGTCGAGACGGCCCTCTTGAAAGTGCCAATCGGACGGCAGTCGGGGCCAGCGACGGCGTCCGCAGACGGGAGGCAGCTCGGGGGAACATGATGCGTGGTGGACGTCTGGGACCAACAGAAGCAAAAAACCACGCGACGCTGTCGGCTGGTCTCCCCACAGCCTCGTGGGAAAAATTTCCTACTCGTAGGTCTTGCCGTTTCCCCCCACTGAAAGGTGCGTTCCCGCCGGAGTTTCGTTGTTCCCCGCCGGCCATAACCGTCACGTCAGGAATCCCCGCTTTAGCCAACTCGGCCGCTTCTTCGCCACAGGCCAAAACCGCTTCCGCCATTCTTCATCTTGCGCCTTCTGTCCGCCTTCTGTCCGCACTCCGCACTTTGACGACGCCATAGACGTGTCGCTGCTCCGATTCTCTGTCCACCAGGACCAGCCATCGCATCACCGCCCCCGGCCATCTGCCCATACGCACACCGGACTATTTCATTTCCCTGTAATTAGCATTCGTCAACACTTTAATATGGCGGCGGCGGATGTCACTTTCTAGAGGGTGGCCCTCCCCCCCATCTGACAAGCCGAGCTGTACTCGCGATGGCGCCACTCTCCGAGACCACCTCTGCGGCAGACAAGGCACCACTTGTTGATACAACGGCCCGTTGACGGCCTGTCGACGAAGCGTTGAGCAAGAGACGATATTCGCTTAGAAATACACTAAAGTCTCGCTGGATCTGGCCGCGAGCATGAAGAAGACTGGGCCAGCGCCCGCGAGGCAGGGCACCGTGACGAAACGAACCGGCCCCAAGAGCCAGAAACCAAAAAAGAGTGCGGCCGTCCTGTCGATCCGCGTGAAGCCCTCGGGCTCGGGCCGGGTAGTCGACGAGTCGTCGGACGAGGAGGGCGGCGAGGTCGCCAAGTTTGATGTCAGCACCATTCCGCTGGAGCGGCTGACGCTGCGCGACGGGGGCGAGACAAAGGCGGCCGAGGTCGTCGGCGGGACCGCCGCCGCCGCCGTCGACATCGACGCCGAAAAGGGGACGGAAGAGGGAGAAGAGGCCGCGGCCGAGGACGACGCGCCGCCGCCCAAGCCGTTCCCGTTCCTGGCGCTGCCGACGGAGCTGCGCGTGCGCGTGTACGCGTACCACTTTGAGAACGTGGACCGGGTGCTGGACCTGTCGCCGGACAACTACTGGAAGGTGCACCGGCGGCTGGCGCTGCTGCGGACGTGCCGGCGCGTGTACGCCGAGGCGTCGCACTTTTTCTACAGCGCCCATGTGCTGCGCGTGTTCCCGACGAGTCCGGGGCGCTTCTTCAAGACGCGGCGGCCGCTGCTGGCGCGGCTGCGGCGCCACCAGCGGGCCAGCCTGACGGCGCTGGAGCTGCGGCTGGGCCCCGGCTTCAACAAGCCGCCCAAGTGCTGGGCCGTCACGCCCAAGCTGGGGCTGCGCGACTGCGTGGCCGCGCGCACGCTGCACGTGTTTGTGCAGCTGGACCCCAGCGTCAGCTGGCTCGACGGCTTCCGCCAGCCGGGCTTTTACGAGGGCTTCTCGCGCGGCCTGCTCGACGACATTCTGCGCGAGGCCCCCGCCGTCGAGGTCGTCGTGCTCGACGGCTACGAGAGCGTCCGCAAGGCCGCCCCCATTGTCCAGGCCCTGCTCCAGACGGCGCGCGACCACGGCAAACGCATCGTCTGGGGGCCGCGCAACGGCTGGACCGACGCCGCCGACAACGCCGCCAATGCCGCCGCCGCCGCCGCCGGCCAGCCGCCTGCGCCCGTGTTGATGGGCCCGATCAGCGACCTGGTGGCGGCGGCATAGGTGTTGTGTCTTGCGACGCATTACAGGTTGCATGGGCCAGTGTGATTTTCTGTCATTTTTTGTGGGGAGTTTTTAGCGACTCTCCTATGATTTCCAATGGTTTCGCAAAACGGGCTTTAGACTGCTGTTTTCCCCTTCCGCCCATCTCTCTCTTTGTTCTTCTCGTACATCTATATCGGTCACCGGGCATATTAGGCTAGCACGCATCTCATCCATGCACATTCTCGCGCAACCCTTTGGTCCGCAATGTCAAAACTCCGTCGCCCGTAAACGGCAGATCCAGGCTGGGACTCTGCGACAGCGGCGACGGCGCCACCGGCTTGCCGTTTCCGTTGGTGCCCTCGTCGACCGACTCGGACGACCGCCCTCGCAGCAGGCCGCGCACGCCGCCGCGCTTGCGCTGGGGCATCTGCTCGGAGCCGGCGCTGCAGACGTAGAGCAGATACTGCAGGTTGGGCAGCGTGTGGCGGATGTCGACCACCTTGAGCCCGTGGGCGCTGCAGAGCGTCTCAATGTCCTTGTTGAGCAGGAACCAGGCGTAGTCGAAGCGGTACTGCGCATTGAGGCCGCCGCGCGGCATGTGCAGCGGAAACGCGCGCTGCAAGTCAGGAATCTTGCTAATGTCGTCGCGGATCATCGACCGCGACCCGTAGGGCGTGATGCTGTACGGCAGCACCACCGACAGGTAGCCCTGCAGCGCATGCGTGAGCAGCGCCACGAACCCGAGCGCCGCCGAGAGCACGTCCTCGGCGCCCGCGCCGCCGCCCGACAGCGCCGGGCCGTAGTCCGTGTTGGGCAGAGGCAGGCCGCAGATCTGAAACGAGAGCGGCGGGGGCCGCGGCTGGCCCGGCACCGCCGGGATCGCCTCGAGCGAAAAGATGTGCAGCAGGTCGTTGCAGACGCGCCTCCGCTGGCCGCGGATCTCGTCGGCCGTGTGCTGTGCCGTCGCCCGCGACGCCGCCAGCTGCCGGCCCGCATGCGTAATGTCCTGCAGCGCCTTGTCCTGCAGCGCCCGTCCGGCCACGATCGCCGCCCGCCGTGCCCGCAGGGACTGCTGCAGGTCGTCGCGCGTCTGCCGCGCCAGCTCGGCCGTCCTTCTCTGGTGGGCCGCGCCCCGACGCGTGCGCCAGGTGCGTGCCTCCGCCTCCGGCAGAGCCGTCTCGGCCGTGGCGCCGCCGCTGCCGTCCGCGGCCAGGTAGTCGTCGATCTGTGCCGCCAGCCGGTCGCGCGTCGCCAGCTGGTCCTGCAGCGAGTGCTCCAGGCCGGCCAGCCGCATCAGGGCCGTGTAGGAGGACGTCGGCAGGGCCGGCGCCTGCTTGCGGGCCGATGGCGAGACCGCCGCCGCCACGGGCAGGCCAAACATGTAGATGCCGTCGACCAGGTGCAGCACGATGCTGTTGGGCGGGAAGTGCAGGGCCGGGCCCGTGGCCGTCGTCGTCGTCGCCGCCGCGCCCGGGCCGCGGCTCTTGCCCTGCAGCGACGAGCCGATGCAGCCGAGTCGGCGCAGGTCAATGTCGTCGTCGATCAGCAGGCTCCAGGCACCCTCGCGCCGCACCCAGACCCGCACGGTCAGCCGGGCCGCGCGCGAGACGTGCGGGTCGAGGCCGGACAGGTCAAAGAGGCGAAAGTTGAAGTTCTGGAAACTGTCAGCAATCAGAGTCGGACCTCGATAGGCAAGCACACTACACACCGTCGCCTTCTCCTCCACCTCGCTCACGTAAATGGGCGCCTCCTCGCCGGCCACGTGCAGCGAGAAGAAGGCGTCGGCCGTGTTGCGCTCGAGCGCCAATTCGAGGAGACGCTGGCGCGCATGGGCGTCGGCGCTGGACAGCGTCACCCGCCGGCCGCCGCGCGTGCGCTCCGCCGGCAGGCTGTCGGTGGAGTGGGCGTGTGGGAGCGTCGTGGCCGGCCGCAGCGACGCCCGCCCGTCCGAGGCGCGCTGGATGTCGCCATCGTCAATGGTGCGGCCGCGTGGTCGCGCAAAAGTCAGGTTGCGGAGGTAGATGCCGCGGAGGTGTCGGACCTTGCGGTTCGACGCCATCAGGTACGAGGTGCCGTGCAGAGACATGGTCGGCGCCGCATGGCCTCGGCCCCCGTCACGGGGCCCGTCGTCGCAAAGGAGAGGTCGAGAGGTGGCAAACGATCAAAAAGTCAAGAATGACGAGAGACGGCGAAAAGGGCCGCCGATCGGGACGCTGCCGTGACTGCAGAGCTGTTGTCCGTTGTCCGTGTCTGCATCTTCAATCGCGTCCCGCGCCTGTCCTGGGTGCTGCCGGAGTCGTTGTCCGGTGCCGTTGGAGATGACGCGGATGCAAGCAAGTCTCGTGTTCCACTACTCGTCTCCTGCGTCAAAATGGATGACCAAATCCAATTGTGGGGCATCACCAAATGAACGGCAGCGGCTTGCCTAAAGCGGCATTCGACTTGGGCTCGTGCTTTGCCACGCCGCAATGTACGACGTATGCATTTGAATTTCAGCGTCGTCGCCTTGTTGTCATGTTTTCATGCCTCCTTTTCACGGTAAAACATTGTGCATATTCCAGAGTATTTCAGAGTATTTCAGAGTATTTCAGTGTATTTCAGTGTATTCCGGTGTATTTCAGTGTACACTCTTTGCAATGTCTCAATCGCATGCACGACCCGTGTGGCTTCTCGAGCTGCAGAGGCAGGCACGTTCTTGGGAGCTCGCTCCTTCTTTTACTACAAAATGAGCCTCCCGTTGCGTTCATACATCTTAACTTCTTATCACTTGCATTCTGATCCGAGTTTCATCAATCTACAATACTTTGGACTTTTGGGTGTACTGTGCTATCCCAACATTGTTTTGGCCAACTTACAGCGATTTTCAACGGCGCCTGTCTTACAACATGGACTGGCGACATCTTGCATCTCGACACCGCAGCCGGCAGCACAAAGCATCCAATCGGACATCAGCCAGCTCTTTTTGGTCTTCAACATCGCCCACTGACACAATCGCCGCCATAGCTCTCGACGACTATGCTATACATCCGCAGCCAATCGACGCCGGCGGTGCTGGCGAGCTATCCCTCCAAGAGTCCACCCACGGCGGCATGGGCCGGCACCTTGGCCTGTTCTCCGCCACATTTTTAATGTAAAATCCGTCATGTCCCTTCTGTCTGTCTCCATTTTCTTCTGGTAGTGTTCCCTCCCCTGACCGGCAGTGTCGGCCGCATCATCGGCACCGGCATCTTCTCCACGCCCTCGTCCATCACCCAGGGCGTCGGCAGCGTTGGCGCCGCCCTTCTGCTCTGGACCCTCGGCCTTGTCCTCTCTTTTTGTGGCCTGATGGTCTGGCTCGAGTTTGGCTGCATGTATCCACGCAGCGGCGGCGAAAAGGTCTATCTCGAGGCCGTCTACCGCCGCCCCCCCTTGCTCGCCACAGTCGTCTTTGCCATGCAGGCCGTTGTCCTCGGTTTCACCGCCTGCGGCTGTATCGTCTTTGCCTCCAACATCGTCGTCGCCACTGGCCACAGCCCCGGCGAGTGGGAGAAGCGCGGCATCGCCATCGCCGTCATCGTCGTCGTCACGCTTATCCACACATTTTTACCAAAGTTTGGTGTTGTTCTCATAAACGTCACCGGCTCCATCAAGATCCTCATCTTGCTCTTTATCATCACCACTGGCTGGGTCGTTCTAGCCGGCGGAGTCCACACCGTCGACGATCCCAACGCCAGCTTCCGCGATGCTTTTTCTAACAGTGCCGCGTCCAGTCACCTGTACGCCACCGCGCTTTTCAAGGTTTTAAACTCTTACAATGGGTGGGACAAACTTGACCCCTTTTCTATGGCCAGTCTCCGCAACTAACCTCCAGCTGGTCCAATGCTGCGTACGTCCTCAATGAGGTCAAACGACCCGTCCACACCCTCAGGATTGCTGGACCCTTGGCCCTCAGCATCTGCGGCACGTTGTACCTGCTCGCCAACGTGGCCTACTTTTCTGCCGCCACACCCGCCGAGATCGCCGCAAGTGGCACCACAGTCGCTTCTTACTTTGTCGGAAAGGTCTTTGGCAGCACCGCCAAGCGTGTTCTAAGCGTGTTTGTCGCCATCTCGGCCTTTGGGAGTGTTCTCACCATCACCTTTACCCAGGCGCGCGTCAACCAGGAGCTCGCCAAAGAGGGCGTCCTTCCCCTACAACGCTTCTGGGCTTCCACTTGGCCCGCCGGTTCCCCATCGGCCGGCCTGCTTCTGCATTTTATCCCCAGTTTTGTCGTCATCCTTGCCGTCCCGTTTGGCGATGCATTCAACTTTATCGTTGACGTCGAGGGCTATCCAGCCAGCATTATTGCTGCATTTGTCACTGTCGGCCTCTTTATCCACCGCCGGCGCTTTCCCAACACGCCTCGGCCTTTTCGTGTCTGGCTTCCCTTTGCCGTCTTCTTTCTCGCCGGTCAGATCTTTCTCATTGTCGCGCCCTTCTTACGACCTCCTGGTGGCAAGAGCGACACTCGCCTTCCCTACTGGCTGTATCCCATCGTCGGAATCGTAGTGCTCTTCTCTGGTGCCCTCTATTGGTTTATCTGGCGCAAGGTACTTCCATGGCTCGGCAATTTCGAGCTGGAGAAAGGAAAAGTAGAGTTGGCCGACGGCACTGTGATCACCACGTTTAAACGGATCAAGAAGCAGTGATGCAATGTGTTTCAAACTCGTTTATCTTTTCTTGTATTCGAGAAAGCGATGGCACACATGTGCAGTAGAATAAAACGACCGAGCAGAAGTACTCAACATTTCACAGGTACAAGTGTCTCGGTGATGCTACCACGTTTGGGAGGACGGCGTAACGCGTTCCTTCCGTCAAAGGCTAACAAGTCGAGGAAGGTGCGATCGTGTCTGGGCCAGGACTGCCACCCATTTCCCTCGTTCACTCTTCCATTTTCCTCATCTTGATCTCCATCACCATTACACACCTCACAGTCGAATCGAAAATGCACAAGAATGAAAGCCAACCGCACAAGCCCGTGTGCAACAAAGCTGGCCTTTGTTATCACCACGATTTTGTCCAGCCTAGCCGCCGCACAACGAATTGGAAATTACTCTGCTGAAATTCACCCTCATTTGACTACATGGAAGTGCACGACTGCAGGAGGATGTACTCCTAGAAACACGTCCGTGGTGATCGATGCCAGCTTTCGCTGGATCCACACGGTCGATGGCGATGAGAGCTGCACAACCCCCGACTACGAGCTCAATACCGTCATCTGCCCAGACGCGGACACCTGCGCGAGCACTTGTGCCCTCGAGGGCGTCAATTATACTGCGGCAGGCGTACGCACTTGGACCGTCAACACTACCAACGACGCGCTCACTCTGGACATGTACAAAGATCGCCACGTGGCCAGCCCACGTGTGTATCTGCTAAATGAGGACGGCGACTACGAATACATACAGCTTGTCAACCAGGAGCTCACTTTCGACGTCGACATGTCTCGACTGCCGTGCGGCATGAACGGGGCACTCTATCTCTCAGAGATGGACCGAAGCGGAGGCCGAAGCAAGCTGAACCCAGCCGGCGCCCCCATGGGCACGGGCTACTGTGATTCGCAGTGTCCCGTGGCAAGTTTCATCAATGGTCAAGTAAGTGGCAGCTGGACAATGCGATATTGCGTGCATCCGTCTGACTGACTGTCCCAGGCCAACATCGCTAGAAGCGGTGCCTGCTGCCATGAAATGGACGTCTGGGAAGCTAATAGCGAGGCTACATCCATGACTTCACACACTTGCAGTATCCAAGGGCTTTACGCGTGCAACGGAATCACATGCACCGATGGCATCGACGGCGGCGTCTGTGACAAGACTGGCTGCGCGTACAACCCATACGACCAGGGATACCACACATTCTACGGGCCCAATGGCACCGTCAACACGTCAAAACCATTCACGGTCGTGACGCAGTTCCTCGCCGATAACGATGGTGGTGACAAAGAAGACTACGATCCGGCGTTGTTGACAATCCGCCGCTTGTACATCCAACACGGAGCGATCATCGAGAGTGTGTCTTCCGACACCGAGGGAAACGCTACTTCTGCAGCCATAATGATCAACGGCACCGTGTGCGGCAACGGCGTCTTCGCAGAGTTGGGAGGGCTCGAGGGCATGGGCCAGGCCCTCGGGCGCGGCATGGTGCTCGTCTTCAGCATCTGGAACGATAATGACCATTTCATGAACTGGTTGGACAGCGGCTCAGCTGGGCCGTGCGACAGCACATCCGGGAAGCCCAGCATCATTTTTGGCAAGAATCCGGCCACATCGGTCACCTGGTCAAACGTGCGGTGGGGAGACATCGGGTCGACATTCAGCAGCTTCAACAAAATTTAGAGTTCCAGGCAAGCGCCGGGCAAATCCCAGACCGCATCATGCTCAAGCTTATGCTTATCCTTGGCCGGCGGCGAAAAGCGGTTCCACTCATCATGCCCTCGCACATTGTCAGATGCGATGTCAAATTACCAGTTTAGTCGAACAAGGTGGGGGATTACACTTATCAATAGAAAAAGGCTTCGGTCTCCGACGCACAGCATCCTTCGGACGGATCGAAAACCGGTTATCACTGGACGACAATTGGGTAAAGATAAACCTACTCGTAGGCAGGCGATGTAGTACTTTATGCACGGACTCAAACCAGGTATCCTTACTCTGATTGTCTCAGTCGCGTTTTCCCCAAAGCGGCATGTGCCACGGCGTGGGTAAATATGTACCAACACGTCGTTTTTATGTTGGCTTGGCATCTTGGCTTGGCTTGGCTTGGCGAGCCTATCTATGCACAGCCAGGTCACTGGGGATACGACGTATGCTATGAGAACTCGTTCTGTGGCCAGTCTGAGTGACCGGCCCGGCAGTCTACGATGAGACCTCTTGGCGACCGATACATGTCAGATGAAGAAGTCGGCCTGCTGCATTTTTGTTCCAGTGTCGTGTGACGGACACAATTCTCAGTTTGCATCGACAACACTCGGAGTAGGGCAACATGGACACCCGGGCCCCTCAAGGCGACTCTGATCTTGAAAAGATTGATTCCGGCATCAAGGATGATGCCTTGGTCATCACCGGCAGCGCCAACGAAGGCGCCCACGATGAGATCGATGCAGAGCACACGCCGCACGTTCTAGACCACAAGGCCGAGCGCGCCCTTGTCTGGAAGTTCGACTCACGCCTGCTGCCCGTGCTCGCCATCATGTACCTCTTCAACTCACTGGACAAGGCGAACATGGGTAATGCGAAGACCGCGGGCCTCACACGCTCGTTGGGCTTGGCCCCGAACCAGTACAACCTCATTCTCAGTATCTTCTTCGTGCCTTACGTTCTGACGGCGCCCATCCTGGGTATTCTGGGCAAAAAATACGGTCCCAGCCGGGTGCTGCCGCTGATGATGTTTTCCTTTGGCTCATTCACGCTCCTGACCACGGCCGTCCAGAACTTTGGCGGCATGATGACGCTGCGTTGGTTCCTCGGAATGAGCGAGTCGGCTTTTTTTCCGCTCGTAATCTATTACCAGACCATGTACCTACATTTGATCCTCTTGTCTTTGTCTGATCCGGGCCACTAACGCGGACGCTGTCAGGTTCTACCGGCGTGGCGAGCTCGCTCGCCGTCTGGCCATTTTCTACGCAGCTTCCAACATTGCTTCTGCTTTCGGGGGTCTGTTGGCCTATGGCGTCTTCCAAATCAGAACCGGCGCTCTTGCCAACTGGCGGTATCTGTTCGTCGTCGAGGGCTCCGCCTCCATACTCTTCTCCATTTTTGCCTTTTTTTACCTGCCTCACTCGTCCTCCGAGGCCAGCTTCCTCAACGAGGACGAGAAGAAGCTGGCATACCACCGTATGGCTGTCGACAGTTCTGCCGTCGTCAACGAGCCGTTTGTGCTGCGCGAGGCCTTTCGGATCTTCCTCGAGCCCACCAGCTGGCTCATCCTGGCCATTGAGATTTGCCTCGGCGTACCGCTGCAGAGTGTTACCCTTTTTCTACCGCAAATCATTGCTCGCCTCGAGTACAACACGGTCATGACAAACCTCTACACGGTGGCGCCCAATGTGACGGGCGCCGCCATGCTGCTGCTCCTGGCCTTTGCCAGCGACTACACGCGCTTGCGCTTCCCCTTTGTCGCGGCCGGCTTTTTGTTTACCTTTATCGGCTTCGTCATTTACGCGGCCGTGAACTATGATGCGCAGCACACGCATGTCATCTACTTTTCCTGCTTCATGATGACTTGGGGGACGAGCGCGCCCAGCGTGTTGCTGGACGTCCTCTACAACAACAATATTGCACACGAGGGCCGCCGCATCGTGCTGACAAGCTTCGCTGTCCCCGCCGCCAACCTGATGGGCGTGGTCAGCTCCAACATCTTTCTCGACAAGGACAAGCCGCGCTACCTGCCGGCGCTGATCACGACAGCGGCCTTTGGCGGCACAGGCCTCCTCTTGACGCTGCTGCTGGGCCTCTACATGATCGTCGACAACCGGCGGCGCGACCACAAACAGGGCGTCAAGATCGAGGCCAAGGATATACCGACGGAGAAGCTGTACGCCGGTCCGTCGTCACCGGACTTCCGGTGGTTTTTGTAAACATGATTGGAAAATGTCTGACCCGTATCTGTACCGTGATGACATACTCACACAGCACGGCTTAATCAAGGCCAGTGAAAATGTTCAATCTGCGGCAAGGAGACTGTCGGAGCAGCCCCAGAATCCAAGGATGAGAATCACCCAAGGAGACTTTGCTAGCCGGTGGGCGTCGTGTTCAACGAGTGGATAATAGTAATGAGACAGAATAGAGACACAGGGAGGAATCGACGTATTGACGTGCGGGCCATGGCAGCAAAACAGACAGCAAAACAGACAGCGACAGTAGAGAGAAACACGGGACTCTGTTGGTGCACCAAAGTAGTATTATTTCATGCCGCCCTGGATGCTAAGTGTCTCTTCGATGCCACCATCAAGGCGCAGACAGATGCCCTCGCTCATATCGTCGACAGCTGCCTGGCATCGCCAGTTCTCCTCCCGAGAGAAAACCGGACGGGGATATCGTGGATTCGTCGGCTCTATTTTCTCCTTTTTTTTGGATTCTTTATTTCGATTTCATCCCATACCTTCCCATGACGCGCCACTCCGGAACCGGTTCTATATTTTTGTTTTGGAAGTTTACCGGATCGGGTTCCAGACGTTCTTCAGGAAGCCGTCGCGCTGGGCCAGGCGGTTGACCGAGTCGTCGCTCTCGCCCTGGGCGCGGACAAAGCCGCTCAGCGCATAGACGTGGTTCTCACCGGCGATGGCGCGGCCGTTCTCGTCCACCTGCAGAGGGAATTGTCAGATCTGCGAGTCTCCGCGCTTCTTCTCTTCGGGTCGGTTCTTACCTTGGCGATGGAGATCTGGACGGAGCTGTGGTCCTTGGCCTTGATGATACGGCCGGTCGCAGAGCACTTGCGCGGCACGTACAGGTCGACAATCTCGCCTCTCTCGTTCTCCATTTTGAATGATTCGGGGGGGGTTTGGTGGTTGGGTGGTGGGAAAGGTCGTTCGTTCGAGGTGGATGAAGCAGGAGATTTGCGTTTCGATTTTGCAGAGGGGCTTTCTGGGGAATTTTCTTAGATTGACCGCACAAAATTTTGATTTTTTGATATTTGTGGGTACCTGGGGGCTATGGAGTCATGTGACGAGTCACCTGATAGCGCGCCCGAATCGTGTAGCGCCCCGCTTCTTCTGGCTGCATGCATTTGCATGCCTCATCGCCATCCCAATTAGGCTGTCGCAACAGTTCCGATTTGAGCGCGACTTGTCGACTGTCCCTTGCGGCAGCCTCCTTGGCCCTCTTTTGGAAAGATCTTTACCGTCGCCTACACTGTCTTTGTTACGTCTTGTTTCATGCGCTCGGCGCATCCGGTGCTCCTCCCAGCACCCAATCATGGTTCGCGTCAACACGAATCTGCTGCTGGGAGGCCACTTTGGCCAAGAGGGATCGGTTGTGATTCCGTCGTCGCCCCCGCTTCCTCCACGACCGTTTCGACAATCGAGATCACCGGGCTCGATATCTCCCCGTCCAAATGGCACCAGAACCGACGCCACCGCCCATCCCGACAACTTCATCCTTGTGCCGTCCACGCCCGATTCAACCGCCGAGAAATACCCAAACCCAGACCTAAGCAGGAAGCCTGCGGCGTTGGATGGCGACGAGTGGACGTTTCCCAGCATCTCGGACAAGGCGGACTCGAACCACGGTGACAGCGCCAACGCTGGTGAGCATGTGGCGGCGGATCCTGAATCGGCCATGATGCGGCGACGGGACTGGACGCCGCCGCCAGCCGACACGGTGATTCTCCACTCGGACTCGTCTGCAGCGGCGGCCGAGGCGTGGTCTTCTCCTCATGCGTCAGGTGCTCGGGGAAAACAGCAAGTGTTCAAGAACCTACGGGACAGCTTTACCTGCAAAGACGACGAGCCGAGCACGACGGGGAAGACAGAACGGCCGGCGGGCGACAGGAACGATGCCTTCTCGGCGCGCAAGGAGATCGAGATGGTGCCCATCGGCGGCGCTGGGACCTCGCCCAAGAAGACACTGGCCACCAAGACAAAGGCGCCAAAGAGAAAGGCTCGCACAATCACGGAGCTGGCCGTTGCTGCCTATGCGACGCCGTCTTCGGTCGATGAGACGACCCCCGTGCCGACAGCGACCAAAAAGGGCAAGGTGACCGCAGGCAGTACGATAGCGGCTGTGCCGACCACAGGGGCGGCGATCAACCCCGGCCTTCCGCTGACCAAGGCACGCAAGGGCATGAAGACGCTGCCCAAGGAGAAGGTCAAGAGGGGCCGGAAACCAAAGGCCTGCCAGGCGGTCCTACTGTCGCCACAGTCTGCCATTGTGGAGTCGTCGGCGCAGGACTTTGTGTTTGGCACATCGAGCCAGCTGGTGGGCAATGAGTCGCCGACGTTCCTGCGCGCGTTGCAGACAGCGATGCACTCGTCGAACCAGCAAGATGGGGAGGAGGACGGCCTCTTTGCCGGGGTGGACGTTGTAGACCTGTCAGCTCAGACACCGGGGCGAAGGCTGTGGATGGTTGGCGCGCGGGTGGACGGCAAGCTGACGTCTGACAACGTCATTGACCTCGAGGAGGACGTTAGCTATCCGGAAGACCCCAATGCCGTCGCCCTGGCACAGCAGGCGGCTGAGGCACCGGCATGCACAGTTGCCGAGACTGCTGCACCACCGGAAGACAATCTGAAATCACAGCCGAGTCGGACGAGCAAAAAGAAATCGCCAGCTATGCCGCCGCCGCCGCCGGCCATGGCGTGTCCGCCGAGCGCTTCACTGCCGATAGTGGCACAGACACAAGTGGCAACGCGGCCGAATTTCGAATCGCTGACAGCTACACAGCTGGCCGAGCAGGTGGCGTCGTATGGTTATAAGCCAATACGGCAACGTGCAGCCATGGTGACGCTGTTAAGCCAGTGCTGGGAAGCCAAGCATCCGTCGGCGGCCAGAGCGTTTTCCACAGCCGCAGCAGAGAGTGCGACGACCCCGACGGATCTGGGGGCATCTGCACCGGCGACGGCGACCAAGGCGACCAAGGCGACCAAAGCAACGAAAGCAACCAAGGCGACTAAAGCAACCAAAGTGACCAAAGCGGCTAAAACGACCAGGACGAAGAAAGCAGCAACGGCATCAAAGCAACCAGGCAGCGACGCAGAGGCCTCAGCGGTCCCTCCAGCAAGCCAGAGGATGGAAGCGGCCAGGGCACGGCGAGCGACTCCAGAACCGATCGTTTTCGAGATTAAAGATTCAGAGTCCGAGGGCCGGCTGTCTGCCTCGCCAGAGCGGCCATGTTCGTCTGGGTCGGACGACAGCTCGGCGGGTTCCGAGGACGAAGACACGGACATGTCGCTGGCCACGAGCCTGACGAGCGAGGAGTCTACGCTTTTCGCGCTGATTACCAAGGCGGTCGTCTCGATGCCGCGAACGGACGACCCGGCCGACCCGTCGTGGCACGAGAAGATTTTAATGTATGATACGATTATCCTGGAGACGTTTACGTCATGGCTCAACGAAGGGCCGTTGTCGCGGCTGGGCCACGCCGATGCCGTGGACGCAGCCGCGGTGAAGAAGTGGTGCGAGTCCAAGAGCGTGTGCTGCACATGGAAACGCAACCTGCACGGCAAGGAGAGGAAGCTTTGATGCGGGGACGGCAATGGGTGAATGACCGCTATGACTAGCTCTGGAGAACAGGAAAGATATAAGATACCACGCATTGTAGTGCAACAGAAGTACGCGAACGATTCGCCTCTCGTTTGCCTCCGTTGCGGGAGCCCGACTTCGCGTTGGATGCCTCCCGTCATGACAGGAGCTAGCGCGGCGAGCGCTCCTTCGACAGCCGTCCCGCTCGAGTAAGCCCTTGATGGATGCATTGTGTGCTTTTGTCGTTACGTCGTATGCGTAATGATGAGAAAATAATTCGAGCGTTGCCAGCGGTGTGGTCTACGAGTATAAAAACAACGGCTGAAAGTCTTGGCGGTCGCATTGCCACGACGTTGCCTGTGACAGACTTCAGACGTCGATCCGTTTCATGCTGTTGTGGTGGACGGATTGCGTTCCGGTAGGATTCCCATGTCTTTTTCGCCTGAAAGCGGGAGCGCTTCCAATTGCAGGTAGCGCATTCCGTAGCAGGTTAGGAAAGTACTGGTAGGTTCCACCACGGTACATATGTACATGTCTTAAGATTGTCTTACGACCACACGTATTATTAGAGCACAGGCAAACGTGCAGAAGCGACATCGGGTGCGTGTGCAACGGTTGCAACGGTTGCAACCGATCGCCCGAGATCTCGGGGGTTTTGCTACATTTGCAGCGTGCGCCGAGACGGCGGTGGAATGCCCGCGCAAATGCGCCGTGTGCGCTTGTTTTTTTGCCGGGAAAAAGAGTAAAAAGGGCATTTCATGGCAGTGTGGGGTAAAAGAGGACAACGCCAACACTAATGCAACGAACCTCGGCCTGGCCGTCGCCTCTCGTAGTCGGCCCGTTGCTCGACCAACATTGCCGCAACGAGGCACGCGAGATCAGCAGCGGCTCTCCGCATCCAACACGATGCCCGTTTTCCGGGGCTTCCGACAAGGCGTATTCCGTGCGTGGCCACCAGTGCGAGGACAAGTGATGGCGTCCCGGGCTGCCATGCCAAGACGGAGTTCTCTCGGCGTGCCGTCATTAGCGCATCGACGGGGCACACACACGGCGCCAGAGGCCACGAGCGACATGGGCAAGGACCGCCGGCCGGCCAGGGCTGCGACAGGCCCCACCGCAAGCGTGGCGGCCCCCAGCGCCAGGTATGTTTGAGGACAGAGGGTGGGACAGAGGGAAGGGAAGAGGGAGGGAGAAAAAGAAGAAGAGAGACGAAAAGGGCAGGGCCAATGACCGTGGCCGACGAGATGCTGACCAGACAGCATTGTTGTGATTTCGCCGCGCAATGAGATTCTCCTGCTGCAACGCATCCAACGGGGCGCGTTTGCGGCGGCCCACGTGTTTCCCGGCGGCAATGTGAGCGCGTTCCACGAGGCGTCTTGCATCTCGGCCCTGGACGGCCCTGATCGCCACGTCGACGGGCAGGCGTACCGGCTGGCGGCTATCCGCGAGACGTTTGAGGAGAGCGGCGTGCTGCTGGCGCGGCGGAACCAAGACAGCGGGTCTGTTTCCATTTCCGTGCCCCTGCTGGACCTGCCAGACGACGTGGCCCGCGCGGGACGGAAACGGGTCGAGCAAAAGGAGGAGCGGTTCACCGAGTGGCTGGCCAGCGTGGGCGGCGAGCCGGACAGCGGTGCGTGTTGCGTCTGTGGGCAGGCCGACGAAAACTCTGTTTGAAAGTACGTCGCTAATTTCAGACCGTCTCATTCCCTTTACGCGCTGGATCACGCCGCCCAACATGAAGCGGCGGTTCACGACGCAAATGTATCTGTACCTGCTGCCGCTGGAGGCGGAGGCGACGGCGACGGCGGCGTCGGCGGACCTGACCGAAGTCGCGGCCGCCGAGTTTGCGCCGGCCGCCGTCTGGGTGCAGCGGGCGCAGCGCAACGAGATTGTGCTGTTCCCGCCGCAAATGTATCTGCTGGCCCTGTTGGCCCCCATCCTGGGCGGCCCGGCCGATCGACCGACCGACCCAGCGGCCATGACAGCCTATGCGGCCGAGCGGAAACGACTCTTGGCATTTGTGCAGGGGGGCAGCCCTCTGGGGGAAGTTGGTAACGAACAAGAACAACCGAAAATACAGCGACGGCCGTGGGCCGACATGGTCATCAGCCCGCGCATGCTGGCACGGCTCGCCGACGGCCGCGTCGTCATGGGCCTGGACCAGCCGGGCCCCGAGCTGGCCAGCAGCGGCCGCGGCGGCGACCCGCAGCGCGTCGTGGTCGTGGGCAATATGCCGCCGGGCCCGCCACGTGACGTGGAGCTGTGGTCGCGTACGGCGGCGATGACGGCCATTCGGGCGGTGAAGCGTGCCAAGCTGTAAGGAGAGACAAAATGGGACAAAAATCACCAAAATCACCAAAATAAAACGGTCTGGATGGGTCTAGAACTGTCTTTCCGTATCTTAAGACGCTCCATATCCAGGGTCAAATCCCAACGTAAGATGCAAGCCCCCCGTGTTGCCCTCCGTCCTGCTCCGAGATTGCACTTGTGCACGTGACCTGCAGGGCGAATTAGGCGAGACATGGGGGGGGGGGCGTAAGCCTTGCGTCCGCCGTTGTCGCCCGTGGCAAACAGGGGCGTGAGTGACGGTCTTAGTCACTCCCAAGTAAATCCCGCCCCCGCTGCACAGGGCAGAGCCATACATAGAGTAGCAGGGCCATAGCAGGGCCATAGCGCCCTTGATCGGCACTGACTCAGCAGTGCGCCCTGGCTGCAGGTGGGGTGGGGGGGGGAGGGAAGGAGGGAGAGGGGGTCAGTGTCCAAGTGTCCAAGTGTCCAACGGGCAGGATTTGTAGCTCCGTCCTTGTTTTTTTCTTGGTTTACTTTTTCCGGCCCCAGTCGCCCAATTTTCTGCCGCTCGCTCGGCCCCCTCCCCCAATGGGCTGTGGTTTTGTTCTATATTCCCTCCTCCTGCCAACATCCGCATTTTCGGACCCCTCTCTGAACCGCTGAGAATTCACGTTCGACCGCCCTGGACAGGATGCGCGCACCGCCCACGCTGCCATGAGACACACACCCACCCATACGACTGAGCCGTGACCAAGACGTGAGACATGAGGCGATCGTAAGCTCGTCCCTGTTGGCTGAACGCGACTGCCATATCCCCGTCGACAAAAGGGGTCAGGATCTCGATTTCCATCGGCCCTCTTTTTCGCCCGTTTGTGCCTCTCTTGGCACGCTTAATCGCTATATCCATTTTGGACTTTTGGGTCATTTTCCTTTTCACTCTTCCTTTTTTTTCCTCCTCGTCTCGGCCTCTTGGGTTGGCTCATCGCATCGGCCACGTTTGGCTGTTTCTGGCGGCGGTGCCATTTATTTCTCTCGCCTGCCGCTTTTTTTCCCTTGATTTTTTCTTTTTTTTCCTCCCTTTCCGCCCCCCCTGTCGTCCACCACGACTCGACGACTTGCTCGGAGCCCCTCGACATTTCCGCTCGCACTGCTCCGCGCACCGCCTGGGGGTTGCACCGATATGGCGGGCAGCAATCCCTTTCCGACGCAGACGCCGCCGCTGGCCTTTACCCCCGACGCCGAGTCGTCGCCGTCCAACGCGCCGTCCCAGCATGAGTTTGTGCAGATCGCGCCGTCGACGGCCGCGAGCCTGGCCGGCAGCACGCCGCTGGGGTCGAGCCTGATCAACTCGCCCAGCATGCTGGGCCAGCCGCCCAACGGGCTCGGCCAGCCGTTGCCGCAGATTCCCGGCGCCACCGTCTACACGCCCACGGCCATCCCCGGCCTCGAGCTGAACCCGCGCAGCTGCGTCACCTGCCGCCGCCGCAAGGTCCGCTGCGACAAGCACATGCCCTGCTCCAACTGCCGCCGCGCCCTCATCCCCTGCATTTTTCCCGCGCCCGAACGCGCGCCGCGCCGGCCGCGACGCAAAGACCCCAACGCCCTGCGGCCGCACCAGTCGACCGAGCGCGAGATTGAGCTGCTCAAGCGCCTGCGCAAGCTCGAGGGCATCGTCGAGGAGCTCAGCGGCCAGGTCGAGCTCGAGGCCACCAAGCAGCACTCGAGCAACGGCGGCTCGCCCGAGGCCCTCAGCACCGGTCCTGGCGGCGCCTTTGGCGGCCTGCCCGCTATGAACGGCACGGGCTCCGATGCCGCCTCTGGATCCTTTGCCTCGGGCGGCGTGCGCGGCCAGAACTCCCCCCTGATGAACAACGTGCCCGTGGGCGGCAGTCCCGGCCGCCTCATCAGCAACACCAACGGCATCCTCAAGGCCGGCAAGGATGCCGAGCGCCAGTTTGGCCGTCTCGTCATCAACAACCACGGCCGCTCGCGCTATGTGAGCAGCGCGTTCTGGAGCAAGATCAGCGACGAGGTGGGTTGTGGTTGTAGCGTTCCGACACACTGGCTCATGTACTGACTGACCGCAGCTCGACGAACTGCGTGCGGAAGCCCAACGCATCTCCGATCCCGATACGGAGGCGTCCGAGACCGAGAGCTCGCCGCTGCACGAGGTCGAGGAGCGGTCCGAGAGCGACCACCACGCCTTTGTGTTTGGCTTCCGGTCCGTCGAGACCGATCTGCGGCAGCTGCACCCGCTGCCGTCGCAGATCCCGTACATTTGGCAGGTGTATCTGGAGAACGTCGACCCCATGGTCAAGGTGCTGCACACGGTGTCGACGGCGAAGCTGATCCGGAATGCGCGGACGAACCTGGACGACATTTCGCCGGCCGCGGAGGCGCTCATGTTTGCCATTTACTACGCGGCCGTGACGTCTCTGGACGAGAACGAGGTGAGTTGGGGAATGGGAGAGGCGGACTCGCACGGTACACTGACAGCGGCGACAGATCAAGACCAACTTCATGGCCGAGAAGGAGGCGCTGGTGGAAAAGTACCGGTTCGGGCTGGAACAGGCCCTGACCAAGGCGCAGTTCCTCGTGTCGTCGGACCTGGTGGTGCTGCAGGCGTTTGTGCTGTACATTGTGCTGATCCGGCGCAACGACGAGACGCGGCTGGCCTGGACGATGACGGGGCTGGCGCTGCGGATCGGCAACTCGATCGGGCTGCACCGCGACGGCAGCAACTTCCCGAGCCTGTCGCCGTTCGAGGTGGAGATGCGGCGGCGGCTGTTCTGGGCGCTCTGCATCATCGACATGCGGTCGGCCGAGGACCTGGGGACGGACCTGTCGATCCTGGAGCACGGCTTCGACACGCAGCTGCCGCTCAACATCAACGACACGGACATCAGCCCGGACAGCACGACGCTGCCGCCGGCGCGGCAGGGCGCGACGGACATTACGTTTGCGCTGATCCGGTACGAGATCCTGAGCGTGGTGCGGCGGATGCACATTATGAACTCGGGCAAGGGCTCCATCTACCGCATCGACAGCCCGGCGAGCCTGGAGGAGCGCGAGCGCATGATCCACGACGTGTACGAGCACATCCAGGCGACGTACCTGAGCGCGGGCGACGCGTCGGGCGACCCCATCTTCTGGGTGGCCGGCATCATTGCGCGGGTGCTCTGCACGCGCATGACGCTGGCGGTGTACCAGCCGATCCTGTTCCCGACGCACGGCAACGAGGACATGTCGCGGGAGCTGCGGGACCGGCTCTTTACGGGGTCGACGGAGCTGTTCGAGTACAGCTACATGCTGACGACGGACCCGCGCACGAAGCAGTGGCGGTGGCTGTTCAAGACGTACGTGCAGTGGCACGCCGTGGCCTACATCCTGATGGAGGCGGCGCGGCGGCCGTGGAGCGCGCCGGTGGAGCGGTCGTGGCAGGCGCTGTCGGCCATTATCGAGGGCCCCAAGTCGCAGGACATGGACAAGATGACGACCAACGCGTCCATCTGGCTGCCGTTCAAGATGCTGTACCACAAGGCGCGCAAGCACCGCGAGGCCGAGATCCAGCGGCTGCGCGGCGACCGCGACGCCGTCATCCACCTGGACCGCAACGCCCAGGCGCGGCTGGGGCCGACCATTTTCTCGTCGGCCGAGGGCGGCATCGACGGGTACCACTGGCGCGACAAGTGGCTGGAGCTGATGGGCGCGCCCGAGCTGGCCCAGGAGTCGCCGGCGCCGCCCTCGTCGGCGACCGGGTCGGTGGTTGGCGGCAACGGCAGCGGCAGCGGCAGCGGGGACACGTCGCGGCCGCAGACCCAGTCGCAGTCGCAGTCGCAGGCGCAGTCGCAGTCCCAGCTGCAGTCGCAACTGCGGCAGCAGCAGGACCAGCTCCAGCAACAGCACAACCGACAGCTGGTGCTGCACCAGCAGCAACACCAGCAGCAGGCCGTGGACGCGGAGACGGACGAGGAGGCCAGCCGGAACACGATGCTGGACCAGGTGTTTGCGCGGCCGACGTTTGAGCCGACGGACCTGTTTCCCGTCTACCTCAACGACCAGCTGGCCAAGTCGCTGCCGGACGCGGCCGTGTACGGCACCTTTGGCAACACGGACATTCCGCGCCAGGACCCGACGCTGGCGCACTACGCGACCAACGGGCCGTTTGGCCACGGCGGCGGCGGCGGCGGCGGCGGCGGCAGCAACAACGTGGTGACCTCGTCGGCCCAGCAGCCCGCCAACGGGACGCCGCTGGTCGACAGCATGGTCAAGGACTACCCGCCGCCCTGGCTGTGGTCGCACGCGGGCCATGAACAGGCGCAGCATCATCAGCCCCAGCAGCAGCAGCAGCAGCAGCAGCAGCAGCAACAACAACAGCAGCAGCAACAGCAACAGCAGCAACAGCAGCCAGCGCAGCCGTTCCCCGGACTGCTGACAGACGATGACATTGCCATGGACGACAACTTTGACTGGCAGGACTTTGGACAGAACCTGGGGGGCATGACCAACGGGGTCTGGAGCTCGCACGGGCTGTGAAGCGCCAAAAGGTTGTCGAGAGAGGCCGCGCGACACGATAGACAATAGAAAGCGCCTGGATACAGAAAAGGGCCAAATGGAGCGGGGGACAGATGCACAACGACGACACGGCAAAGCATGGACGGCGGGGTGGGAAGGGCATGGACCGGTGGTAATGGGCGGGGTGCATCTTGGAGTCGTTTGTTTTGTTTTGTTTGTTTTTTTGCTGTTTTTTTTTTGCTTCCTCTTTTTTTTTTTTTCAACTTCTACTTTGTTCGCATTTGTTGCTGCACCGCGAGCAGAGATACCTTTGTAGAATTGCCTGCTAGTTAGCCCATCAATACCCGGTTTGTTGGTCGTTATGAGCGTGCTGCTGAGTCAGCACGGATTCCTTCGTACTGCCCATGGGTTTACGGGCGTCAGCCGCAGCCGCGCCTGCCGTTTCTGTCGCCAGCCGTCTCCAAGCTGACTCGCCGCCCCTTTCCTTTCAGTTTTGCATCTCGTGACAAAACCACCGATGGAGGACCGGCGGACGTGGCGGGCGTTGCCGGCGACGCACCCGGACGTGCCGCGGCTGCTGGTGTCGGCGACGTTTGGCGCGTCGTCGTATGCGGTGCACGTGTCGGACCTGGTGCACGTGTGGACAGAAGAGCTGGATCGACGGCAGATTTGCATGCGCGGATTCCGCGAGGACACGCCGATTGACCCGAGCAGCGATGGCGAGCAAATGGCCGTCTTTCTCGACAAGCTGCGGGCGGCGCTGGACGGGCGGCACGCGGAGCACGGCCAGACGGCGTTGCGGGTGGTGGCTAGTAAAGAGAGGGAAAACGAAAAAACAGGCCTGGAGCTGATGGTGACCGTGCAGCTGCCCGGCGGGCTGCGGCCGCTGCGGTGGCCGATGCAGCTGACGCGCCAGCCGGCGACCGCCGTGGCCGCCGAGCTGGTGCGGCCGCTCTTGCGCGACCGCCGGACGCAGGCGCGCGAGACGGCGCTGCTGGTGGCCGCGCTGCACGACAAGGACGCCGTGATTGCGCGGCTGCTCGACAAGCTCGAGGCCTTTGGCGTCGGCGTCGCCAGCGTGTTTGCGCGGCCGGGCGCGGCCGGGCGGCCCAACAAGGCGGTGACGCGGGCGGCCCTCGAAGCCCATGTGCGCGGGCTGGCGCCGTGGCGGGGGACAGGCACGGGTCTGGGCGGCAGCAGTGCGTCTACAGACGAAGAGGCACAAGGCGTGGACATGGACACCTTTACGCTGACGTGCGCCGTCGAGGCGCCGCCCGACGAGACGCCCGCGCTCGACGACTGGTGGGAGCGTCTCGGCAGCGGCGTGACGCTCGCGCCGGTCGAGACCGCGCCCGAGACGACGGCAGAGATCACGACGACAGGCTCCAGCCAAACATTGCCGGAAGCCGCCTTGGGGACGCCCACCGAGGACGACGTCTTCCAGCCGGCGACGCCCAGAAAAAGCAAGACGGCCGTGCCGGCAACGGCGTCATCGCCACCCCCTTCTTCCCCTCCTTCTTTGCCGCCTGCGCCTCCCAAAGCACCGGCGACAGCAGCACCACCGGCCAAGGCCAAGACTAGCCGGCTGGGCGCCATTGGCAAGAAAAAGGCACAGACGCCACCACCACTACCAGTCGCGGCCCGTGTGCTGTCCTCCTCTCCACCACCGCCGCGACCGCCACCCCCTGTACTCGACGACATGCACGACTTGAATGATACGGATACGGCCTCGGAAGCGGAAGACGTGCCGGCACCGCCGGCGGAGACGGCCAGTCAGCAGCGGCCTCGGTCGTCGGGCGGTTTGGGAAGGATTGGCAAGAGCAAAGCAGAGGTGGCCCGGGCGACGGCCGAGGCGGCGGCAGCAGAAAAAGAGGCAGCCGCGGCCGTGGCCGAGGCCGAGGCCAAGAAGCAGCGGGAGTGGCGGCAACAACTGGCGGAGCGGAACGCGGCGCCGGTGCGCAAGAAGCGAAAGTTTTGAGGGCAAACGGCCATGGGGCAGGAGCGTTTTGTGCGTGCAAATGACAAATGTATTACTGCGTACAAATCTGGGGCCTTTTCGTCCTTGTCTCTGCGCTCGCATCCAAGGCCTGTCCCACACATCCGTCTTGCCGAGTGTCGTTACTTGCGGTAAAAGATCTAGCCGTCTGTCAGTCTCACAAGCCTCACACAAACGTCGCCACGGCGCAGACACGACTCACCTTTTTAAACTGGAAATGCAATTGCAGAATGCCCTGTGACCGGTTAGTGATTTGCGCATGGGTCAAGGACTGCCCCCAGAATCTTCTGCTGAGATCCAAAACTGCCCAGAACCGCCTCTCACCTTTTCAAAGCTGCTCTTGAACCCGCGCTCCCGCTTGGCGCTGTAGTCCCACTCGCGGTCGACGATGCGAAAGGCAATGTCGTCGTACGGCGGCCCGGCCGAGAAGCGGATCAGACACGTGTCCTCCTCGCCGGCCGGCGCAAACGACTCGCCGCGCCGCCGCCCGCCCTCGCGCAGGATGCGGTACGTCGGCGCCTTGGTGCGGTCAATCAGCTCGGGGTAGAAAATGTTGAACTTGTAGCCCTGCACCACCTTGGGCGGCGGGTTGTCGTGGTCGTAGTGCGTCTGGTTGTACTTGTTCCACTCGTAGCCCATCTGCACCCGGTTAAAGTACCGCGGCTTGCGCGGCCGGTGCTTGGCCGCCCACGCCGGCGCCTTGTCCGCCACCGGCAGCACCTCCTCCGCCGCGAAAATCTCCTCGTTCTCCTGCACCCCGCGCGCCACCTCGCGGTCGTACAGCGTCTTGGTCGCCTGCGACAGGTCCTCGCCGCTCGCCACCGCCGCAAACCGAGCCGTGCCGGGCGGTGCCGCCATGGATGCGTCGCTGGCGGTGGTCCCCAGGGCCGCATCGGCCGTCTCCGGCCCGGCCTCGTCCGCACCCGGCGATGCAGCACCCTGAGCACCCTGAGCACCCTGAGCACCCTGAGCACTCTGAGAACCCTCTCGCCCCCCGCCCCCCACCGGCAGCCCCCGCTCGACCGCGTCCGCCTTGGCCGCATCGCGCGGCCGCAGCAGCCGCGCCCGCGCCGCCCGCACCGCCTCGCTCGTCTGCTGCACCGTGGCCCGCGCCTTCCACACCTGCAGCCGCCGCAGCAGCTGCTCCCAGTAGTCGGCGTCAATCGCCTCGTCCGACCGCAGCTTGGCCCGGATGCTCTTCTCCAGCGCCTCCAGCTGCACCAACGTCTTGGGCCGCAGGATCCGGTCAATGTCGTCCGCCACCGTGCTCAGCAGCCGGGCATCGCCGCCCGCCGCCGCCCGCTGCGCCTGCTGCTCCCGGCACAGCACCAGCAGCGCCTCCCAGTAGCCCCGGTTCGGCCCGCTCGGCTCCAGCGTCCGGAACGACCGCAGGTCCGTCTCCAGCTCCGCCAGCTGCTCCCCGTCCGCGCTCGCCAGCACCGTCTCTGGCAGCGGCACGTCCGTCTCCACGTCGGCCGGCTCGTCGTCAAACGCGTCCCGCGCCTCGTCCACAAACCGCATATGGAACGCCAGAAAGTCAATCGGCTTCGCCCGCCGCTCTCGCACTCGAATGTCGGCCTTTTTCTTGCTCTGCCGCAGCACAAATCGGTCCTCCTCCGCCACAAACTTCTCCGACAGCTGCTCCTCCGTCATGTAGTCGCTGCCGCTGGGCCGCCCAGGTCTCGTCATCGGCGCCGCCGACGGCGGCCCCCGTCGCTCCCAGGCCGGCTTCGATATTCGCGTGTTGCCGTCGCGTCGAGGCGCCGTAATGTCGCGGTCTCGGTCTCGGTAGCCGTCTCGCCGGTCTCGTCTGTCTTGCCGCTCCGGCGACCGCCCCCCCGCGATCATCGCTGCCCGTGCTGGATCCATTTTGATGCCAGGAATGGGGATTCTGTGCTGGAGAGTGAATCTGTGTTTCGTTGCCAGAATGCAACGTCGTTTTGCCATGATGCAGTACAACGACTGGTCCGTGCGCAACGGTCACGTGTCCTGGCTTGGTCGCTATCATCCACATTTCCCCGTCTTCCACGCAATCCAGTCCTATTTTTACTTCACTGCTGCATTAGTGGGTGCATCGGCCGAAATATGCGGTTCCATCAAAATACGGTACGAGCAGCCGCTATGAGTCATACATCTGCACGCTTATCTGCAGCCAGATCGAGCATTCCCGACCAGGGAGTACTCCCAAACACCAGCTATTTCGGCGTAAGAAAATCGTAAAATGACAGACACAAAAGCTACAGCGAACCCACGTGTCGGTGTCGCCGCCGTCGTCAGGAGTCTCGACGGGCTCTTTTGTATCAGTCAGAGAAAGGGATCGCACGGTGCCGGTAGGTAGCTACGATAGCCCCTAAACGAGGCAGGCGCTTTCCTCTGGGAAATACTGACCTGCCAGGAAAATGGCAGTTCCCCGGGGGACATTTGGACTTTGGCGAGGACGCCTTTGCCTGTGCTCGTCGCGAGACGCTTGAAGAGACGGGGCTCCTGGTGCGGCCACTGGGAATACTAGCCGTGACCAACGACGTATTTGAGCAGGACGGCAAACACTACATTACGCTGTTTGTCTTGTGTGTCCGCGAGGACGAGCAACAAGAGCCAGAGGCATGTTCATGCGATACGCAAAGCCTAGCACACTAACACCATGCCAGAACCTCGAGCCTCACAAGTGCGGTGGCTGGTCCTGGAAGCCGTGGGACTTTTTGCAGACACTCGCTCAGAAAGGCCCCGACGCCGCAGATGGAGTCTTCCTCCCAATCATCCACTTGACCGAGCAGTTGCCCAAGCCGCTCTGGGTCGGATTGGACGAGACGAACAAGTGAGAGGAGCCTGGCTGAAGACGGAGTAAAAGGGTCGAGCCAAGGGAGGGTGGGGTAGAAAGTCGCTATATATGGCAACGGAACTAAGCTGCTGGTCCAATCTTACTGTCTTGGGCGGCCGCATAGGGCAGTGGCCTGACTATTATCTCCCCCAAACAAGCTCATATCGCGCGATGGAGAGCCGACTGGCAGCTGCAGTAGCACCGCCATCCAATTGGCGTATTTCATTATTTGCTAGCCTATCCTATCCGCGGGACCGTGGAAGAGGCTGCAAAGGCCCAACATGGCCAAAGACCACGCCCGATCCTGTCGAGAGTCTTTTTCGTGTAAACAGAAACAGGCCGAGGACCTAGCGCATTCCCTGCCTTTGCACAGGCCTTGCCGGCCGGGAAATGGCCTGTGCGGGTGGTCTCGCGTCCTAAGCGGACCGCCCGACGGGGCAATCTGCACTCGGCTCTCATCTTATCGGCCGATTCACGCCCGTTATCTCGCGGCGGATTGCCCACCACGTCCATTGGCTGTACTAAACGGCAACGTCGGGGTTCTTGGTTCTCTTTACGTACAGTCCCTTTTCCATTTAGCAGTCACTCAGGTGGCCTCATTGGCAGCCTCACAATCCCTTGCACGAACCAATTGCCCTCTTCGCAGCCATGCCGCTTCTCTGGCAGACGGCCCAGACGGCCTGGACGGCCTCGGGCCTGGGGGCGCTCCCGCCTGCACTGCTGCTTCCGGCCGTGATTGTGGCCGGCTCCGTCGTCTCGCTCGTGGCCCTGTGCGTCTACCGCGTGTGGTGGCATCCTCTGGCGGGCGTGCCAGGCCCGTGGCTGGCCGCGTGCTCGTCGCTCTGGCTGGCGTGGCACTCGTTTATCGGCGACGAGTGCTCGGCCGTGTTCCGGCTGCACCAAAAGTACGGGCCCGTGCTGCGCGTCGGCCCCAGCGACATTGACATTGACGATTCGGCCGCCATCGGGCCCATTTACGTCGACCGCGGCGGCTTTGCCAAGACGGACAACTACCGCAAGTTTGACGTGGACGGCCACGCCACGCTCTTCTCGTCGACCCTGCGCGAGACGCGGCTGCCGCGCGTGCGGGCCGTGGCGCCGCTGTTCGCCACGGCCTCGATCCGCAAGGCCGAGGGCGAGGACGGCGCCGGCAGCGACGAGAGCGTGCTGTCGGGCGTGGTCGACCGCTTTGTCGAGTGCGTCGAGCTGCACGCCGCCAACAGCCGCGCCTCGCGCAAGCCCGTCAACGTGCTGGCCCTCGGCCGCTCCATGGCGCTCGACGCCGTCAGCACGTACCTCTTCCAGCAGCCGTACGGCGCCCTGGCCGAGATGGCCGCCGTGGCCCGCGGCGAAAAGGCCGCCAACGAGCACGACCACGGCCTCTCGGCCGCGCCCTTTGTCGACGCCTTTGTCGGCGTCGGCGCCTTTTTCAACCTGCACGCCTGGTGGCCCGGCTGGGACACGCGTCTGATGGACTGGATCGACCGCCTGTCCGGCACCATGACCACGCCCGCCACTGACGGCTCCATGGCCGCCATTGACGTCTACACCGAGAAGCTCGTCGCCACCGCCGAGGTCGGCAGCGGCAGCTACGTCAGCCGCCTGCTCGCCGCCGGCGCCAAGGCCGCCGCCGCCGCCGGCCTGCGCACCGACGACGCCGGCGTCTGGCGCCGCCACGTCCAGGCCGAGTGCAAGGACGTCTGCTTCGCCGGCACCGACTCCAGCGGCATGAACATTTCCATGCTCATCTGGAACCTGGCCCGCCACCGCGACGTCTACGCCCGCCTGCGCCAGGAGCTGGCCGCCGACGACGTCGACCCCACCGCCAACACCTACCTCCGCGGCTTCGTCCGCGAGAGCCTGCGCCTCTCCTGGGCCGCACCCACCCGTCTGCCCCGCGTCGTGCCCGCCGCCGGCTGGGCCTTTGGCGGCCACGTCTTTCCCGCCGGCACCGCCGTCGGCGTCGCCTCCTTCCAGCTGCACCAGGATCCCGCTGTCTTTCCCGATCCAGACGCTCTTCGCCCCGAGCGCTGGAGCCAACCGACGGAACCCATGCTGGCCTCGTTCTTTGCCTTTGGCCGTGGCGGCCGCGCCTGCATCGGACAGAACCTCGCCATGTCCGAGCTGCAGCTTGCGACGGCCCGTCTGGTCCGGGCCGATGCCCTGCGCGATGCCGCCCCCGTGTGCGACCGTATCGAACTTTTCGAATGGTTCAACTCGCGCGTCAAGGGCGAGGAGGTGTTGGTGCAGTTCTCGTGATTCTGTGTGGTGTGGGCAAGTTGGAGAGTTCCGAGGCAGTTCCGACACAGTTCCGTGGCAGTTTCGTGGCAGTCTCGTCACAGCTGCGACATTTCATGATAGTTTTGACATTTATGATAGATTTTGTATGTCCCATGATAGATTTTGTGGCCGTTTACAGCGCTTTAAACGCCCTCTCTATGGTTCTCTTCATGGCAGTTTCTGTGACAACCGTATTGGCGCCACGCTATGAAAGCTTACTCATATTGAAATTTACTGTTCATGACATTTCCGTGTCAGTAACGACTGTGTGGCAGTTCTCAGCATTCATAACAATTCGTTAAATCTTGTGCGGTTTCTATAGCGTGAAATGGAAACGCAAAAACACAACTCGACCAAAGAGGAAAGAGCAAAACTTGGCAATCGGTATAATATTCTCCACTCTAAAAGATCCTCCAACTAGGCCTTGTCCTCCTTCACCGTCACCATATCGATGACCTTGGCATCGGCGACCGCTTTGCCGTCGATCACGTCCTGGATGTGCACCATGCCGACGGTGGCGGCGTGCTCGTCAAAGATCTCGTCAATCTCCTCCAGCGTCTTGCCCTGGGTCTCGACCCAGAACAGGGCAATGAAGATAATCTGAAGCACATCCCAGGCACCGTTGATCATGTACGTCTTCCAGCCAATGGCATCAAGCGCGTAGGGGAAAGCCATGGCGACCATGAGGCCGACACCGTTGGTGATGAACGTGTACACACCCATGCCGACTGAACGGATGGAGTAGTTGAGCACCTCGGGAGGGTACAGCATGGAAAGCGGGGTCCAGCCGAAGCTGTAGGCGCCCATGAAGAGGAACATGCTGGCAACGGTGCCGTAGACACCAGAGTTGTCGGTCGAGTCGCCGTACTTGGCCGTGAGGCCGCCCATGATGAAGAGGAAGGCGGTCATGATGACAGACGACCAGAGTGCAAGAGGACGACGGCCAACGTTGTCAAGCGTGAGGGTACCAGCAATGGCGACGACAAGGCAGAACGCGTTGAGGATAATGTTCTAGGAAAAGGAGGTAAGCAGGGGGAAACGGGCAGCGAAAGCAGGAAAGAAACTCACAATCTCCAGCTGGGTCGTGCTGTTGGTGATACCGGCGTGGTCGAGCATGTCACCCAGGTAAAAGGTCACAATGTTGTTGCCCGAGGCCATGGCGATGACGGCGACGGAGATGGACAGCATCATGCGGCGCATGCTCTGCTTGGACTTGATGACGGTGCGCAGGCTCGTCTCGGCCTTGTGCTCGGCCTCGTACTTGAGCGTCTCGATGATCTCGTTGTACGTCATGACCACAATCGGATCCTCAGTGTCGCCGTTGGAGTGCATCGAGGCAATGGCCTCCAGAGCCTCCTCGTGGCGGTCGTGGAACAGCAGCCAGCGGGGCGACTCGGGCAGCCACGGCAGGACAAAGACGGCCAGGATCATGAAGACGATCTGCAGGATGGACGGGATGCGCCAGGCCCAGGTGCTGTCAATCTTGGCGGTGCCATAGGTGATGCCGGACGAGAGCAGGCCGCCGACGTAGAACAGGTCCATGAAGATGGCCAGACCGATACCACGCCAGCGCGTGGGGAAGAGCTCGACAAGGTACGTGGGCGCGCAAGCATAGGTGCCACCGTTGCCAATGCCGACAATGAAGCGGGCGGCGACAAACATGCCAATGTTGTGGGAGCAGGCCTGGATGATGGCGCCGGTGAGGGTGAAGAAGGCGCTCATCCACATGCCGTTCTTGCGGCCGAACACGTCCGAGATGGTGCCATAGAAGAGACCAGCGACGGTGCAGCCGGCCCATGAGACAGCCGACTGCAGGGCATACGTGGTGGTGTCCAGATGGAAGTAGTCCGTGTACGAGGGCAGAATGTTCAGACTCGACCTTTTGCGGGTGTTAGTTTTTTTGGAAACAATTGTGTTAGTTCATCTTGGCAGGGACGAGCGTACATCATGGACGAATCAAAGCCGAGCGAGGTCGACAAGATGCCGGAGCACCACAACAGCAGCCAGACATTGACCTTGGAGCTGCTGGTCATCAACGTTTTGCGAGCCATGGTGAAGGATGGTCTGGGGGGGATGACGGTGAGAGACTGAGTTGGACTGACGCGACAAGAAAAGACTGTCAAAAGGGCCGGAACCGAAACATTTTATGTATATTCAAAATTACATACAGTGTATCCGCACACGCCACGCTATCTCGAGCTATCACCCACCGTGTTGTGGCGTCCAGGCTAGCCAGCCGGGAAAGTCGATAATCTGGCAAGAAAGTGGAAAATTCGGCAGCGGAGACTCCGCCCTATCTGGAGCATCGTCGGACGCAGCGCCAAGGCGACCTCACGGGCCAAGACGGGGCGGGGCCGTCTTGGCGGGGGGCTTGGGGGCGGCTTATCAACTGCGTGGCAGGCCAATGAAAGGGCCTGATGACCATGCCGGCTCGACCGACCCTAGCCAGGATATACGACCGTACAAGAAAGTCCACTGCTTCTTATCGCTAGACAGCCCACTTGCCACGAGCGCCAGTGCCATCCCGGTCAAGTCACCGGCTACAGTGCAACGGCTTTCACGTCATTCCAAGAGGCCTGGGCCCCTGCGGACGAAGCGAAGGCCGGAAAAGGCGGAACGGCAAACTGATAGCCACGCGCGGTAAACCACGAGATTACGGCCGCTGGCCGCGTAGCGGTCAAGTCGTAGAGCGGCGACGGGACGAAGCGGGCGCTTCGGCCATGTGTGTGTGTGCATGCGGCTGGCGAGGCTGGCGATGGAAACTAGCGGCGCGATAAAAACGAAAAAACAAGGGCGGCCACCCCGGAGCTGATATAACACGTGGAGGGGCCGACGCAGTGCAACACCATGCTGCTGCTCTATTGTGCGGGGGGTCGTGCTTAAGACGAGGCCAACGCGGTAGAGGTGTCGCGTGAGGGGTTTTTTACCTTTTCGTTTTTTTTTATGATTTCATTTCCTTTTGTCTTTCTTTATCTCTACAGGTATCTCATCTCTCCAGGCTGGACCGAAGAATCCCCGAGCATCCTCCTGTCGACCCGGCCGACCTACTGGCACCAACTGGGTCGCTCCCTGACTTCCGGGCGTCCGGCGCCAAGGTCTCGACTCTTGTGTCTGGACGTTCCCGCACCTGCACCTCAAGTCCTGCCTCGTCCACATTCCCACGGCAGATCTAGGCCACATGGTGTGGCGGCACTCGCTTACCCCCAGACCTGCCTCATTGTTGGGTGTGTCCACACCGACAAGGACATCTCCTTTGCCATCCAGGTCGCCGTCACTTTGACAACTGACACCAACCTCGGACACTTTGTTGTCACGTGGACTCCTTTGGCGGGCTGTCCGAAGACTTGGGCAAGACAAAAATTGAGATAATCACTGGAATACCTGTGATGATTTTGCCATGTCGTTGATTTACAGCGGCACGGCTCTGATGACATAATCACACTAACCACCGCCAAGTACGCCATCGCCAAATATTAAGCAATCGCCAAGAACACCACTGCCGGGTGCCCTGTTGCCAAGTCTCTGGGCGTCCTTGGCATCGCCAAGCACACTATCGCTGGGTATCTTATCGCCAAATGTCTGGGCGTCCTTGGCGTCGCGGAACTCGGCTTGCGCCCCCGTCAACGTTGCCAAGAAGTAGTAGCGGATGTCGGCATCGGGCGGTACAGAAGCGTGCACGTCAAATTCGCGCACAAGCGCAACGACAGATTTGCACAGGACCATTTCGGCGAGGTAGCGGCCGGGACAGGTTCGGCTACCACCACCCCAGGTGAGATTGTAGCGGTCCATGAAGCGGCGACGGGACTCGTCGGCCTCGAGCCAGCGGTCGGGCCGGAAGACGTCGGGATCGGGTCCAAAGAGGTCGGGGTTGCGATGCAGTGCACCGGGACAGCAGCCGACCGTGGTGCCGGGTGGGATAAAGTGGCCGTGGAGATGGACGCCGGGGAGGGGGACGGTCCGTGGCAGGGCCATGCCCAGGGCCGGATGGAGGCGCTGCGCCTCACGGATGGCAGCCCAGGTGAGGGGAAGGCGGATGCGTGCATCGCGGGCGGATGTGATCTTGTCGGTGTCGGGGAGGCGACGGACTTCGTCGGCGACCCGACAGAAAACAAGGGGATGGGAGCCGAGCATGGCGAAGATGGCGGTCAGGGCGGAACAGAGCGTGTCATGGCCGGCGCCGAAGTTGGTGACGGCGAGGCGGCGAAGGTACGTCTCGGAGAAGGCGGGCTTGGCCGCGTGGAGAGCGAGCAAGTCGGTCATGAGGTCGACGGGAGGCGAAGGCTTCCGGGGCGGCGAGGGACGTCGGGCCTGACGGATGCGGGACGAGACACGTTTGCCGACGGGCTGGGATGTGTGAGATGGTGTGAGATGGTGGCGGAGAGGACAGGAGAGGGGCGTGAAAAGAGGAGAGGCGGAGAGTGAAGAGTAAAGACAAGAAAGGAAAAGGAAAGCTCACAACAAACAGCGGCTTGTAGTCAGACCGACGGACGTAGTTGAGCTGCCACGCAGTGGCAAAGAGGCGGCTGATGGCACGGACGTACAAGTCGGCGACGACGAGGGCGGGGAAGAGGCCGAAGACGCTTTTGCGGCGCCAGTTGGCGTAAGCAGCGGCGCCGGAGCCGTGGTCGGAGCGGTCGCGTAGGTAGCCGGGGGACCACGACAGCACGACGGCGCCCAGACACTCGACGGCGACCATGTGCATCCACTCGGCGAGGTCGGCGGGAGAGCCGCGGGTGGTGCGCAGAGCGGTGACAGCACGCTGGAGGACACCGTCGACGGCCGTGGCAAACTTGACCATGTTGGCTTCGTGGTAGACGGGGCCGATCAGGCGGCGCTGGCGGCGGTAGCGGGTAGCATCGCGGTCAGACAGCAGGTCGAGCGTGTCGGCCGAAGCGACGATGCGACGTCGCCAGTCGACGTGGGGGCGAAAGAGGGCGGTGGCCACTGGCGGTGAGTGAGGGGAAGAGACAAGGGGGAGAAGAGGGGAGAGGAGGGAGAGGAGGGGGGAGAAGAGGGGAGAGGAGGGGGGAGAAGAAGGGGGCGGGGAGAGAAGAATGGACAAGGCCAAGAACAAGAAGACGGAAAACACAAACAGTAAAAATCGGCCTTGTCAAAGCCGCGGCTGGGGTCTGTCGGTCAGCGGGAAAGGTCTCATACAAGGAGCGCGGACAAGCACGCACGGTAAATGGCCGCAAACGCCTCCTCCGAGTCGAACCAGACAACGTTGGGGGCGACGCGGACGGCATGGCCATACTGGCGATGAAGCGTCTGGGCGAGATGCAGCAGGCGGCCATTGCGCACGTGATAGGCGTACCAGAGGCTAGTGACGGCAGCCAGGGGCGGGCCCGGGACAGCGGCGAGCGGGTGCAGGAAGCGGCGGTACAGGGCGACGCCGAGTGGTGGCAGCAACAGCAGCAGCAGGACCAAGACCACGATCATGACTGCCAGAGACACGTGATGTAAAAATCAGAGGAAGACGGAGCGCGCGACGAGTGGGTTGTGAATGTGGGGCAGAAGTACCCAAGACCCGCCCGATTTTCGGCGAATCATCAATTGCTATTTCTCACAATTCGGTACAGACGCAAGAAAGTCCAGCAGTCTAGACTGGACGAGGGAAATCAAACAGAAACAACAGAAACGACAGAAACGACAGAAACAAAACAATGAGCGTGCAAAGACACAAGGAGAGACAATACACGGTAGACCACGCGCCACCACCCGTTCTCAGCCTAGACTTGTCAGCATTGCACCACTGTGAACGGAGAGTGTAGACTTACAGCCGCCGCCGCCGCCGCAACCTCCGCCTCCTCCGCCTCCTCCTCCTCCACAGCCGCCGCCGCCGCCGCCACCGCCGCAGCCTCCTCCTCCACCACAGCCTCCGCTGCCGCACCCAGCCGCAGCGCTGCCACAGCTCTGGATTCTGTTAGTGTCACGTGACCACATAGAGGAGCACCACACAGGGAACCTACTCCACAGCCGCCAGGACCACCACAGGCACCAGCCGCGACGCCGTTCTTGTCGCTGCAGGTGCCGGCCGCACAAGCGCCCCATGTGCCGGAGCCGACGGGGGCAACACCCGGATCGCCGCCGTAGTAGAGGCCGGGGGTGTAGTAGCCGGCGTACATGTAGGGAGAGTACACTGGGGGGTTAGTGGAAGGAGAAGGAGGAGATGAAAAAAAAAGAAGATGAAAAAAAAAGACAAAGAAAGACATACTAAAGTAAGCATAGCCCCAGTGGTCATAGTATTCGTCGCGTGGCGGCAGGGTGCGGCCACGCTTCTGGGCGCGGCGGACGGCCTTGTCGTAGTTGCGCTCGAGCTGACGCATCTGGGTGTCATGCGCGGCCTTGGTGACGTTGGCGTCGAGCGCGTTGACAAAGGAGACGGCGTTGTGGGCGGAGATGTGGGCGGAGCGGTCGGGGGGACAGCTATTGGCCTGGCCGGAGGTGTGGAAGGACTCGGCGACGCGGTCGTGGTGGGAGAGGCCAAGGAGTTTGCCGGCCGAGTTGACGTGGGAGGCGCGGGTCGCTAGGGGGGTGAGCAGACGGACAAGGGAAAGGGGACGAATAGGGACGAAAAAGACGCACCCTCGCAGTACCAACAGGTGCACTCGCTGTAGACGGCATTGTACTTTTGCTGGTACACTTTGCTGGTGAAGGAAAAGGCCAGGTTGAGGCGGTCCTCGTCGACCTTGTCGTTGTGGTCGAGCAGCTTGGTTTTGGTGGCGCGCAGCGAGTACTCGTAGTAGGCGGCCGGGCTGAGCTGGTGCGTGTGCCAGGCGAGGTCGACGTCGAGCGTGGGCACGCACATGTGGTCTGGGTGCTCGGCCATGAGGCCGATGAAGCGGCGGTACTTTTCGACCAGGCGACGCATCGTCTCGGCCGCGGCGGGGCTGTGCAGCCAGTCGATGCGGTGCATCTTGTCGCCAAAGAGGCCCTGGCGCAGCACGGCGCCGCCCAGGTCCAGCGCAAACGGGACGCTATTGTCCCAGTACCGCCGCATCATGCGCCGCACCGCCAGCCGCGAGTCGCCGCGCACCCGCACGCGCTTCATCCGGTACCGGTTGATGTTGTGGAGCGACAGCTCCACCTCGGCCCGCACGTGTTCCATGGTCAGGCGGCGGCCGGGCTCTTTCGGTGCGTCGGCCGCCGTCAGCGCCAGCATCCACCCGGCCATGTGGTAGCGCATCAGGTCGTTGGGGAACGTCTGGCCGTCCTGCTCCAGGTTGCTGGCGTCCTTTTTGGGGTCCCGCTCGATCCGCTCCGGCCGCCCGCTCGTCGCCGACAGCACCGTCCCCGGCATCGGCCGCCCGTGCCGCATCAGCGCCGTCACGTCGCCCACACACTTGGCCACCGACAGCAGCGCCGCGTTCACCGGCTCGAGGCACGTGTCGCACGCCTGCTCAAACGACCCGTCGCCGTAGCCCCGGCCCGTCAGGTCCGCCGACGCCGACCCCGCGTCCTTTTCCGCCCCGCCGCACGTCGTCCACGGCACCACCATCGCGCTCTGGCACATGGGACACGTCAGCTGCTTGACCATGGCGTCCGCCACATTGTCCCACGGCCGGCCCGTCGTCGCCGTCCAGTACGTCTGCGCGGCCTCGCCGGCCTCGTACGCAAACCCGTCTGTGATCGCTGCGTCCACCACCGCCCACGGAAAGCCCGCCGCCCAGAGACCACTGGCCCCGGCCCGGAGGCAGTCTTCGAGAAAGTCGCGTGGGTTCAGCATGTGGGCGTGCAGGACCATGAGGACGTCTGTGCGGTTAGAAGAAAGAATAGCGGCGAATAGTTCCCCCCCCAAAACATACCTAGCGGCGGCACCGTCTCGGCCGTCCAGGCCATGGGCACGCTGGCCGTGGGAAAGTCGGCGTACTTGGCATTGGGCCCCACGGCCTCCATGTCGGCCTCTGTCAGCGGGTTCTGCGGCAGCTTCGTCCACCAGGCCACATATCGGTCGACGGCGCGCGCCACGAACAGCGCCCATCGCTTCTCGCGGATCAGCCCCAGCCGCGCCTTCACCCGTGCCTGTTCCGTCGCCGGCGCCGGCTGGCCGTTTGGCAGCTTCGGATCGTAGTTGGCCAGCGCACCCGCGTCCCAGAGACCCCAAAGGCCGTCCGAGTAGCCAATGTCCTCTTGCAGCGTGTGCAGCGCCGATAGGAACCGCAGGTGCGCCAGACACGTGTCTGTGTCGGGCATCCCGTTCACCGGCGCCAGCTTCTTCATCGCCACCGCCGGCTCACCCGTCCGGTCACCATCCAGCCGGTCGTGGACAGCGTAGGCTGGCGGCGGCGGCGCTGTCTCTTTCTCTCCCTTCTCCTTTAGGCTGTCATTGGCTTTCTTCTTCAAAAGCGACGGCATCTTGTCGGTAGCGTCGATTAGTGTCCCAGGCGTGACGGTCTGCTTCGTAGCGGCTGGGCGCCTAGCTTTTATGTTGGCAACGGCGGCACAGTCAAAGATCCGGGCATTAGGCGGATTCTAACGTGAGCTGATTTCCCCGTCAAACAAAGCGCCCCGCTTTAGGCACTGCCCCCCACTAGTCGGCCTTGCGGTTCGCCAGATAGGCGTTACTTGTGCGACCCCCGCTTATTTGGATTCGTAAAGTTGGTGTTTACCACCAAAAAGGCAGAATAATCCCCTCTCTACCGTACTCCGTATTCGTAAGATACCTTGGTATTGATGGATCGTCGCCACCGGCCTCGGTGACCTTATTCGGTACAGTCTCTCGTTCAATTCTGGTATGTCCAAGTTTATCTTCCCCGACTTTCCCCGCGGCTCCAGTAGCCCCATTATCCGTCATAGACCCACTAGAGCTCTCGTGGCCTGCCGCGCCTTCGTAACCAAAATCAAGAAGCCTTACAAGTCGTGAACTACTAAACCTATTTTTAGTTTGTTGACCGAAAGCTTCAAGTTGTATAAAGTACAACTTCGGTATACAAAACAGGCTGCGTGCTATGGCTGCCTGCTGAGGCTGATGTGAACTAACTCTAACTTGCGTCGGTGAGTGAATCCAAATAAGTGGAGTGCGGCACGAGTACAGTTGGCACGAGTACCCCGTAAAACTCCACTCTATTCTGCCTTGTTCTAATACGGGGTACTTGGACGAGTGCACGAGACAGTGCTGTATTAAGGCTACTGGGATTGAGGGGTACAGTTCGCTTTACGCCGGCCGATCGCCGACACTTACGCAATATGGAGAACAACTTCAACCTTGCGATTTCCTCGGGGCCGGCTCTCGCTGGCGGGATCAAAGTAGGCCGACAGCATTAGCGGGGGTAAACACCGTGTGGATTAGCACCGTGCACGTGCCAAACACTGTGGTGCGGATGCCGCGTCTCTCGGACTCGCATCGGCCGGGGATGACACGGTGGACGGTAGCGGTTGTCCCACATGGCGACAGTGCCGACGGCTCAGTTCCAGCGGACGGCGTGGAGGTGGGCGGCGGCGAGCAACTGGTCAGACTTGGGTTTCTTTAGCTTGGCAAAGTCGGTGACGAGGCCGAGTGACGTTGACGGCCTCGAGTCCGGGAATTGCACACGATCTTCCGAGTTGGGGAACAGAATATAAAAACAAGTTGACAGGAAAAGCGATCTTGCAGATCGAGGACAAACTATGAACACACATAGAGAACACACATAGAGAACACACATCGACAGAAATACTACACAAAAGAAGACGCACTGCCAGTCCCCGACCTCCAACCTCAGACCTGCACCGCCGCCACAATGGCCCCCCCCGTCCCGGCCTGCAGAAAGGCCACGACCTCGACCCCGTGATCCATGGTCGAGCGTGCCGAGGGCAGCGCCACCGTCAGGTCGCCGCCGTGCCACTCGCCAATCTTGACAATGTCTGTGACGACGTTGCGGTGCACCAGTTTCTTGCCCTTGTTGGGCCCCTTGCCGATCTTGACCGTCTGGTCGCCGCCGCGGTAGATGGCGAGCAGGATGTCGTGGGGCGGGATGCGGCCGACCTCGCCGTGCTCGGTCATCTCCGGCGGCGGCGCGTCCGAGTCGATGCGCACGGCCGTGTCGTTGGCGTCGAGCAGCACGTGCCAGGGCAGCGCATTGGCAATGGCGGTGCGCGAGCCCTGCACGGCCTCGTCGAGCTGGTCGCCCTGGGACGCGTCGGTCACGCCGTTGACCACGACCTGCGGCGTGAAGAGACTGGTGCGCTGCCAGCGCCGCAGATAGGCCCGCTGACGCTGGTCCCAGGCCGGCCGCGCAAACGTGTCCTTCCAGCCCTTGGCGTCAAAGACGGAAATGTTGTACGTCAGCAGCAGCCGGTTGGGCGCCGCCGCCGCCGTCTGGATGGCCGGCACCGCCGGCGGACACGACGCGCAGCCCTGCGACTGGAACAGCTCGAGCAGCGCCAGCGGCGCAATCTCGACAAAGCAGGCGGCCGTGTGCCGGTGCGCCGGGTCTTCGGCCAGCGGGTGGCCGTGGTCGTCGAGCGTCATGGCACACACCAACGGCGGCTGTCGGCGGCGGCGGAAGAGACGAGCCAGGAGAGCGAGCGGCATGGTGGGAATCGGTGAGTGAGAAGGGATAGAAAAAATGGAAGTACTGGACAACAGAAGAATCGTTGTGTTTGCCAATCTGTTGCGACCGGGCATAAAGGGCAGCGACGTCTTTATACAGGCCTCCCGTCTGTCGGCGGACGGCTGCCGCTTCTCCGCCGATCTCACCGACAGGGGCTGCGAATAAGCTTACTCGCTGCAGTCGGAGTGGAATCATTTCGGAATCTGCCCAGCCCTACGGTGGCACCGTCTGATGCCAAGCCGTATTTGCGTGAGACGGACACGGCAGGCGTCAGGGGCCCAACTTGTTTGAAACGGTCCTTGCATCTTAATGGTCCAAAAGAACTGCCGAACCAAAAGCTTCAAATTGGCCTCTCGGCGCAGACGATCCTTTGCCAAGTGTTAAAAATAAATCCGTGTGGAATCATGTATTAATGTCGAGCGACGATGAAATTGTTTTGCACATAAGAAGACGACTGTGTGCAAACGTCATGGAAACTGCAACTCGTTCCACATCCAGCTCGCTTCTTTCCTCTCCTCCCTCCTCATTTTCCCCTCTTTTTTCCCCTCTCATATCTCTCTTTCCTCTTCACCATGGCCTCTTTCAAGGCTCTCGCCGTCCTAGCCCTCGCCTACAGGGCCCTCGCCCTGACCCGTATCGGTCTCTCCACCAACGACGGCGTCCCACTGCAGCTGCCCTACTACCCTCCCGGCGCCACCTGCTACGAGTATCGCGTTCCTGTCACCGTCTCGTCCGACCTGCGCACCTTTGACTTTCCCGACTGGCAGGACGACCTGGCCCTGCAGGACTTTCTGACCACGGCCACCACTCGTGCCGGCGCCGACTATCCCTCGCCCATCACCGGCATCACCAACATCACCGCCGACTACACCATCGCCGCCTCCTTTTGCACCCCCGCCGACCCGGCCCAGCGCAAGGACACCGTCATTCTCGCTACCCACGGCATTGGCCCGGCGCGCACCCACTGGAATCCCGCCTACGAGCCCGATCAATACAACTTTGTCCAGCACGCCGTCAACCTGGGCTACTCGGTCTGGTTCTACGACCGTCTGGGGACGGGACAGTCCAGCAAGCAAGTTTATTTTTTACTTCTCTGCCTTCCCCCTCTGCACTGGCTAACACCAACCCCAGAATTTCCGGCTACGTGAACCAGCTACGTCTACAAAAGAACCTTCTCGTGCAGCTGGCCAAAATCGTAAAGTCGGGACACTACACCGCCGGCATCGTGCCCGGCAAGCTCGCCATGATGGGCTTCTCCTTTGGTTCCTACATTACCCACTTTGCCGTGGCCGAGAACCCGGACATGGCCGATGCCGCCATCCTGACCGGCATCAACTACAACACCTCCGCCATCAACGCCAACGGCCTCGTCCGCTCCTTTGTGCCGCGCATCGCCGCGCTTCAGAACAACGCCCGCTTTGGCACCCTGGGACAGGGCTACTTGACATGGGCCGACATCATTGTGCAGATCAACACGTATGTTTTTTTTCGTTCCTTTGGGGCTTTCTGCGCCTGTTTCTGACCGACAGCTACTTCAAATACCCCTTTTACGATATCCCCGCCGCGGCATATGCAGAGGCCCAAAAGGAGGCCTTTGGCATTGGCGAGTTTCTCACCGTCACCGACGGTGAATTCGACGCTGGCAACTTTACTGGAGCCGCCCTAGTACGTATCCTCTCTCCTAGAAAATCCGGCAGTCACTAACATTTCCGCAGGCCATTGCTGGCGAGACGGACTACATCTTTTGCGACGGCGCCTGCCACGGCGTCTACGAAGAGCCCGCCCGCACCATCTGGCGCAATGCCAAGTCGTTTGTGCCATACCTGCAACCGGATGCCAGCCACAACTTGTTCTTGCACCGCAATGCTACAGGCGCCTTCACTGTCATTACCGACTTTCTCCAAGAGAATGGGCTGTAAAATGTACGGTGTAAAGAAGGGATGGAATAGGTGAAAAGGTGCATGTGAGGTCGTTTCTCTTCGTGGGCATTGCCGATTTATTTCTGGCAAAGTTTATAAGCATTAGACTGAACGGTGACTGTCTACAGGCAGAAGCCAATCTCTTTCCATCTTGGACTACAAAAAAGCTCTTGGAGACGGTCTATTTCAGCATTGGCTAGACGGATATCAATTTATGACCAGAGGCATACTTCCTGTACGCGCGTTGCCGCGAATACTATTCCAGAGGCTGCAGAGTATGACTGCTGAGTGAACGACATAATGGCCTAATATAAAGACGAATCTCGTCATTGATAATTTCTTCTTCAGAGGTTCATCTGTGCTGTCTCCTCTCTAGCCTGCTTAGCGGGTGTGCATTGGGGTGTTTTGCGTACAGGTGGAGCTCTTCGACAAGGACAACGACTGTGATCTCGAGGAGTTTGTGCTGACGTGAGAGTGAACTGGGTTACGAAAAGGACATGATGGCGACACGTAAGAGTAAGTGATTTTTGTAGTAAAGCATCTTTCTGAATTTCGCGCCACCTTTTTTGTTTGCCAATCATGTTACAATCCACATTACATCCTAGCAAGACATCTCCCAAGTCGTCTTCCACTTAATATCACTCAGACTGACCATCGAATTACACGGCCTTACGGGCCGTGGTAGTAGTGGTAACAGTGCGAGTCTTGACATCTGTTGATGTAACTGTGCGAGTGACGACATCAGTCTTGGTAGCCGTGGACTTGGCGGTGCGGGTGACAACATCAGTCTTGGTAGCCGTCGACTTGGCAGTGCGGGTGACAACATCAGTCTTTGTGGCCGTTGAAGTGACAGTGCGGCTGACAACGGCAGTCCTGATGTCGGTTATGGAGGTGGTTGACACGATCGTCTGGTAGACAAAGCGAGTGACTGTGGACACTCTCGTCTCCGTAGAATACTCTGTTACGATTCTAGCAGGGATAGTGACAGTGGAGACTGGCGGCCTGACGGTCACCGTCACAGCGGGGAGAGTCTCCGTCTTTGTGCTCGTTTGGTAGCTGCAGAGATCGTTAGCTTATATGTCTGGGGTGGTGTTTCCATCCATAGGGGCAGGGCTTGTGAAATAACGTACACCACGTCAGTAGAAGTGGAGGTGACGGTTGTGCCATCGACAAATGTGGTCGTAAGGGTGGTGCCGTCGGTGAAGGTAGACGTGACGGTTGTGCCGTCGGTGAAAGTAGACGTGACGGTTGTGCCGTCGGTGAAAGTAGACGTAACAGTTGCGCCGTCGGTAAAGGTAGACGTAATAGTTATACCGTCAATCACGGTAGAAGTGGCCGTTGCATCGTCTGTTACGGTGGAAGTGACAGCTTCAGCACTGGCCAAGGTGGGAGTGACAGTTGTGCCTTGGGAAGAGGTGGACGTGGCCGTAGTGCTGTTGGACAAAGTAGAAGTGGCCGATGCCGAAGCCGACGAGCCAGACGACGTAATAGCTGCTGACGAGCTCGTCGAAAATGCTGTCGTTGCTGAGAATGTCGAAGATGCCGTGGTTGCGGAGGTTGTCAAAGATGCCGTTGTCGTTGTCGGTTTGGTAGTAGCAGTTGTCGTGCTAGAAGAAGTCGTCAAAGTGGTGGTGCCGCCCCAGACAATGTTGAGCGTCACAGGCAGAGACGAGACGTACACAGTCGGCTTCGCCCCCGAGCTGGCCGACGACGAGGCGTAGAACTCGGCCACGCCGCTGTAGGTCAGGTTGCCCTCGGACGTCTGGCCAAAGACGGTGGCCTCGGAGGACTCGGAGACGCCACAGCCAAAGGCGTTGTCGGTAATGGTGCAGTAGTCGCTGCTGTGCTGCAAAACAAAGGCAGTGTTGTTGCTGTACAGCGGTACGGCGGTATACGTAGCCGTGTTCTGGCCGGGCGTGTTGTACCACGTGCCGCCGCTGCCAATGTCGCCCTCGCGCGAGCCACCAGAGAAGACATAGAGATGTCCTTGGCCATTGAAGTTGGTGTACGTGGGGTAGCTATCGGAGACGGTCGTGGTGGCGGTGGAGTTTGTGGTGGCGGTGGCCTTTGTCACGGTCGCCGAGGCCGAGGTGCTGGAAGAGGAGGTCGAGAGGATGGAAGAAGACGAGTTGTGCGCCTTGTACAGGGTGGCCGTGTCAAAGACGGTGTTGTTGGCCGACCACATCGTGTTGATGGTCAGGTGCGTGGCGTTTAGGAAGGAGAGCGTCGTCCACGCATAGTCCGACGCCTCGTGGTAGGCGCTGTAGGACTCAATGGTCGTGAACGAGTCCAGGCCGTCGTAGTGGCCCGCCGCGCCGTTTGTCACGTACAGCGTGGAGCTGGGGTTGTCGAGGCCGTTCGGATCGATGACATCATTATAGATGGGCACCGTGCGCTCGTAGAGGTGGGCGTGGCCGTTCATGTACAGGTCCACCTCGTACTCGTGCAAGAGGGTCTCAAAGGCCGTCTTGCAGTTGGCACAGACGGAGCCCGAGGCCGAGAGATACCAGCCGCGGTGGCCCGAGACGACCACCCAGGGCGTCAGGGTGCGGTTGACGGCGGCCAAGTCGCTGGCGAGCCAGTCGATCTGCTCGTTGTAGGCGCCAAACGGCCCGCCGTACTCTGGGCTGTCCTCGTCGGGGCCGACGAGGCCGTTGCCGAGGTCCGTCTCCGTGTCAAGGTGCACAAAGTGCGCCAGGCCGTAGTCGTACGAAAACCAAAAGTTGCCCAGGCCGCCGGACGGGCCGCCGGGCATGCGCCAGTGGTTGATATAGCCGGTGAAGTTGGTCTGGCCGGCGAGGCAGATGGACTCGGTGTACTTGACGCCGCTGGTCTTGTTGGTGGTCCCGCCGTTGTCGCAGTTGGCGTCGTGGTTGCCGGCGCCGACCATGTACGCCTTGGCCGAGGAGATGCCGGCGATCTCGTCAAAGAAGGCGTTGAGAATGTGCTCGTAGACCACGGCGCCCTCCTCGGTCGTGGTGGTCGGCAGGTAGCCCTGGATCTCCTCCTTGAGCCAGTAGTCGGCATAGGCAATGTCGCCGGCGTGAATCAAAAACTCGTAGTCGTCCAGCTTCTCCGTCAGCGCGGCAATGGTGGTCTGCTCGTTGACCCTCAGCGGGTTGGACGCGCTGGTCCCGACGACGGTGCTCAGCCCGAGAGCGCCAAACGTGCCCTGGTCGCCGTTAGCCCTCATGCCATGATAGCAAATAAAAAAAACAAAACAAAGAGGCACATACCATGTCGGCCACATAGCCCACGGTGTAGGGGGTCGTGTCGCCGGCCTCGCGCGCCGTGGTAAAGCTATACGGGGTCGTGGCATTGCTGTACTGGGGAAGGTAGTAGTACGTCGTGTACGGCAGCAGGCCAGTGATGTTGACGTGGTTGTTGTACGTCAGAGACGTCGCGTACGTGACCGAGACGGACGAGGAGGCCGTCAGGTCGAGTGTGTCCGCGCTCAGGCCGTACGAGACGGTGGGGCTGGACAGCTGCGCAAATGTGTTCCAAGACACTGAAGACTGTTTAGTACTCTTGTCCGTGCCACCGATCTCTTGGCGAGCCAGCTCATGTCGTGTGCCGACTTACCCATCATGGCACTAGGTCCCTGGTACGCAACGCGAATCTGCACGGGAGCCGTGTCGGTATCGACAATCTCATACCCATCGTTGTACTGGGTCGCTGCTGCGGCCATGGCCGAAGCCATAACCAGAAGCTTCACGCAGGAATACATGCCGGCACGTGGACAGTCGTGCAGTCTAATCTCTCAGCCGAAAGCAGAATGTAAGAGACGAATAACCAGGCAGGATACGCGGGCCTTTAACACCAAAATCCAGCGCAGCAAGCCATGTCCAGCAGCGGGCCGTATTGGGAAAGCTTTGCGCCATCGTCACGACAGGCCATTGTATGCTGGTGACTAGTGGAAGCTACGAAATTGATAGTTTCAGGCAAAACGACGACATCTGTTTCGCTGACCGATCTCGACGGCAGTCGGTAGCGAAAAGTTGAAGACCCTAAGCTTTCACGATGTCCTCACAGAACATCGCAATTGCCCACGTGCAACGTTTGGGCGGATCCTTGTCCATTTCCAGGTTAGCATCTAGCTGCTATATCGCGTGCACATTCGATTTGGGAAGACCCCGAGCTTACGACGCAGGTCCGGGAAGGCGCTAGTACCTCGACTAAGCTCCTCTCTGGTCTACGGAGTACGAATAACCGGCCCGTACTTGCAATATCCCATCCAGATGTAGAAAAATTCGCTCCCCCACGTGTCCGTGATCGCATTGGAAGCCGTGCAGCAATGCTGGTTACCAAGTACGGAGTGCAGCTGTTGGGGCACCGACCACTGCAGGCGACCCTTGCTAGCACCCGACTATGGAGAAGCTTGTTTCTTTTTTTTTTGTCTTTTTTTCACTAGCCGCCGTCTTGGCTTTGTGAAATCGATTCCATTTCATTGGATGGTTTCCGAAGTTGTTATACGGAAGGTGCTGGCGTACATAGGAAGCGTGCTTGTTCGATACATAGTGGTGGTTAAGCACTGCTGACACGAAGAGGATGAAAATTGTACTTTTGCACCCTCTATAGAGCAGAATTTTACCAGGGTTTTGCTCTGCGTTTTCACCAGTGCGCCTGCTCCAGAGAGGGATGACGGATACGTATACAATCATTCCCTGAGGTACGAATACAACACGCTTGTCCTTCTATTATCTTCTTTTTTTTTAACAATGCGGTGCCACTAAACCTCGCCTCAGCATATTAGTGCCGCTCTATTAGTACTCGTCTGTTTTAGCTTCGCTGCCTTGTGATAACGTGACACGCTCCTGCTTCCAGCACCGGCGGATCACTGCGCCCATCGGCAGGCAGTCCATATCCTCGGGGTACTGCTCTGTCAGCAGCAGTGGGTCTAAGCGTGCCTCGTATGCCTCGCAAGCCTCCCTCATACCCGGTCTGCCGGTGTGTCCTTGTAAGGCGAGTTCACCATGAAGATGTTATACATCAGAGAGCCGAGCCCGAAAATGTCGAGAGCAATGGACTCGGTTTAGCCGAGGGCGGGATGCCAGAACAGTGTGCTTGGAAAGCCAGCGCCGTCCACACCGAGGGCACTGCAAACAGAGCCGCCAAAGTCGGCTAGGCGAAGAGACAATGAGGCCACGGAGCCACCGTCGACAGCATCGTCGGAATCCACGGCTTCTTTGCATTTGTCGTCGTCCCTTCCTACCAATATATTGGCCGGCCGCAAGTCGCAGTGCAGCACACCACGACTGTGGATATAGGCCACGGCCTCATCGGCCTCTCGGCACCAGCGCAAGGCCTGTTCCGGCGGGATTGACTCCGGATGCTTATCCAAGAGGTTTTCAAGTCGCTATGGGAGGCCTCGCCGAGGAGCAGGGCGCCGGGGTCATTGGGACTCTGGCCGAGGTATCTGAAAATTAGCAATGTGGTATATAAAAACACTACGAATGACCATAGTACACGAACTGCACAATCCGGGGATGGTCGCCTACATGCTGGAGGATCTGCCGTTCGGCGGCAAACAAAGTCTCAATACTTTCTTGAGCTGGAGCGTCTGAAGTTGTGCGGAGGTTTTTCGACAACTCCGGGCCGCACGCGGTTCACCGAAGAGGTATTTCCAAGGTTGGTAACAGGCATGGTACATCGAAGATCATTGAAGAAACCTTGAATGATATATACCAAAAGTCTGGCAAGTCGAAATGCTCATAGATGAATCAAGCTTGCCCGCGCGTGGTTGATATTTACCCCACAGCGCCGTTTAAAAGTCCCCGCTTCCAACCGGGGTTGGCAACCTATGCTAAATGTAATGCAAGTAAGGCATAACCGCCATATCCCATCTCTCCTTTTTTTTTTCTTTCTTTCTATTTTCTTTCTGTTCTTTCTTCTTTTCTTTCTAGCATTATACGAAACCCGAGGTTTTGAAATACAGCTCTCTAAATTGTTTTTAACTAAAGTGCTTGCCTGCCCAATGATTTACCGAGGCAACTGTGGTTCTGTCTCATATAAGCTAGCAAAAACTGTAAAACGGCTGCTAATCAATACGCGTACTCGCACCCCCAAAGAACAAATAATTGCTACCTGCCCTGCAAGAGATACGGCAAGATAAAGGTGTGTAAAAATGGGAGGTGTGCCTCTTCGTTTAGCTTATCCTTACCGGGGTAAACTTGTGGCGTAAATGAACACCAGCATGCCTCAACCGCGACGCGCCTTTAAACAGAATCTTTAGTTTTTATCAACGAATAAAGCTCGCTGCTCTTATCTTTCGCTGCACTCCTCCTGATATCACACATACTTCTTCTCCTGTTTCCCAAATCATGTCTCCCACCTCCGTATCAAACACAGCTCGAATCCGCTAGTCTTTAGCCTCAAGCCTCACTGCAACCATCGTTTCCTTGGCCCATTATCTTGAGCCGGTTGAGGCAGTGGGATGTTTTGTCATCCACTTGTAGTCAGACCGTCCGTAGTCCTTTTCATGATGACACAATGGGAGATCCATGGCTTTGCAATACCCGGTTGGTTCTCGTATCTTCCACGTTGCTGAGGCCAACCTCGAGCCAGCTCACTTTCTCACCAGGCTGCGATCTGCCGTAAACCACGTCCATGACCTTGGCCTGTTGCGCGTTTTTGCTGGAACTTGGCCATGTGCCGGATTAAACAAGATTTGCTAGCTACTCCCAAAGAATGGATTCCTCATGCCTTCGTCCGTCCAAAAGTCTCCCTGTGCTCTGCCCACATCTCTTCGCGGAGCGCCTTGTCCTGCAGGATTTCCAGGCCGGTGGCGGCCATGGCCTTGGCAAAGCGCAGAGCAGCCTCGAACCCTTCGGGCGATCCAGCGACTTCTCGGAATTGAGGATTGTGTGGATTCACCCCCGGATTCGCTGCCGGTAGGAAGAAGGCTGGGTGTAGACTGGGGATTTCGTAGCCAACATTGCCTAGACCACAGATCAGTATCGTTTCGTAGAAACAGAAAGAGATGGAAAACAAACCTTGATCAGTCGAGCCACCGCTGACGATCGGGGTGGTATGTGCGTAGTTCTGCTTTTGGGAGGATGCCATCTTTCCGAAACGCCTAGCGATGGTCTCGCTGCACCGGAGGTCTTTGTATGATTTGGCCCTACAGCAAAGCGGGTCAGCTGGCGATGCTTTGAAGACGGTGGAAAGTCGCACGAGCCATTTTCAGGAGATACACACCAGGAAAATTCAACGGTGCAGCCAGTAGCCGTGGCCGCACCCTCGCAACAGGCAGTCAGCTTTTTGCAGGTCTTTTGGAGCTCGGCATCGTCCTCGGCGCGGGCGTAGATGAGCATCTCGGTGAGATGGGGAATAATGTTGGGCCGGTCACCGCCGTTGGAGATGACGGCATGAATCCGCTGGTTGGGTGGAGTCTGCTGGCGGAGCATGGACAGACTGCTGTACGCAGCCACGGCGGCGTCGAGAGCGTTCTTACCCAGCCAGGGCGCGTCGCCGGCGTGGGCGTTGACACCGCGAAAGGTCACCTTGGCCGAGGCGCGGGCCATGAGCCGCATGAGCACGATGCCGTCGGGGCTGTCACAGCTGTCTCGGGCCGCAGAATCGGAACAGCCAGAGCAGCTGCTGCCCATGGGATGGCCCATCAGACAGGCATCGACACCCTTGTAGGCCCCGGCATCGATAAGATCGATCTTGCCTCCTCCATCCTCCTCGGCCGGCGTGCCCAGCAGGCGGACACGACCCTCGATGCCGCAGTCTTTGAGCACCTCAGCCGTGGCCAGAAATGCGCCCAGAGACGAGGCCGAGATCAGGTTGTGTCCACAGGCATGGCCGATATCCGGCAACGCATCGTACTCGGCGTTGTATGTGATGAGGGCGCCGCCAGTGCCCGCCTCGACCTCAAACGACGTGGCCAGGCCGTAGGCATGACGGGTGACCTTGTACCCTAGCTCTGAGAGGACATTGCAGAAGGTGTCGTGGGCGTGCACCTCTTCAAAGGACAGCTCGGGATGAGTATGAATCTGTGATGCAAGCACGGAACAGTCAGGGCCACATTCGAGCATTGCGGGACGGGACAGCGCGTGGTCTCACCTCTGTGCTGACCCACTTCAGCGTGTCTCTGTGCTTTTCCAGCACCGCCGTCAGCTGCGGTGCAAGAGAAAGGGGAATTTCTGCCGGCAAGGAACCCATTTTGATATCTTGGAAGCTAGCGTTGCCAAGAGACTGAGTTCAATTGTGTCCGTATCTCTACAGTGTTTTATACTTTGTGTGTCCGAATAACACGAATGACACGAACAAGAACCTCGTCGGCTCCAACCAATGAGAAGCTCGGATAAGGTTCGAAACGGCTCGAAACGGTCCAGAACAGGTCCGCGGGTTTTCGCCTTACACGCAGAGATAAGCAATCCCAGCTGGGCTCCGCCTCGGCAATTGAGGACCAATAGAAACGCAGACATCGGATGGGACTGGGCCAATCAAGCGCCCGCACCCCGTGGCTGCTATTAAAGTCTGGTTCCTCCCCCACCCAACCTTGTCCCTTTCTCCATGTCTCCACGTCTCTCCGCGACGCGAGATCACGATCCTCGACACGAAACAATCTCTGCCTTGCATCTGCATGCGTGTGCACGCTAGCGCTGATCGCAACAGCCCACATCCAGTCACCCAGTCGTCTAGGGATCCAGTTTGTCATCGGCCATGTCCGGACGCACGGGCCCACGGTCGAGAACAGGTGAGAGATAGGGCGAGGGAAAATGGAAGAGGCAAAACGGACAACAGCAACGGCCCGGGCTGGTGCGCGAATTGACCCCGGCTGATCCCCCGTCGATCCCCAGGCTGTTCCACCTGCCGCACGCGCAAGGTCAAGTGTGACGAGGAGCGGCCGTGCTGCGGCCGATGTCGGGGTGCCCAGCTGAGCTGTGAGTGGCAACGACGTCCAGCCGCCTCGAGGCCCTGTCGCAAGGCCGGCGAGGCGGCCGACAAGACGAACAAGGCCAACACGGCCGTGGCGCTGCAGCAGGCCCGCAGCCGCTGTCGTGTGCTGCTGCCCCGCGATGCCTTTGGGCCGTCCATGAGCCAGCAGCTGCGCAACTCGCTGCATCTCTCGGCCACCGACCGCGAGCACCTGGCCTATTTCCCCAACAGCGTCGTGGTGGCCTGGGTGGGCAAGCCCTGGAAATGGGGCTTTTTGCACCACCTCTACCGCACCGTGGCGTCCGAGTCGCCCGTCGTGATGCGTCTGCTCCTGGCCATCTCGGCCAGCGAGCTCGAGAGCCGCCGGCCCTCGGCCAGCTGCCGGCCCGGCACCGGTCTCGCCCACTACAGCTCGGCGCTCCGGGACTTTCGCGTAGAGCTCCATCGGGCCCAGCAGCAGCGGCCGCCGTCGCGCGAAAAACTCGACGAGATCGTCACGGCCTTTTTCTTCCTCGTCGCCTACGAGAACCACTTTGGCCGCAGCTGGGCCGGCCTCAGCGCCCATCTCGCCGGCGTCTACGCGTTCCTGCGCAGCTGCGGCATCCTCGGCCGCCCCGCGTCCGAGCCTCCCGTCGAGCTCGCCGTGTGCAGCAAGAACCTCCTGCTCTTCATCATGTACATTGCCCTCTCCCGCGAATGGGGCCCCGACTGCGACCACGACAGCTGGCTCCGCTCCATGGGCGACAATGCCTTTTGCGACTTTCTCGACACGCTCTTCCTCGAGAGCCGCGACACCAACTCCGTCGTCTACCACGGCAGCTATCCGACCGAGGAGCTCGCCGACGACATGTCCGTCTACCACCCGCTGGACTTTTTCCAGGAGTGCAGTAAGCTCAAACACCGCCTCTGCTCCTACGTCCAAGATACCAAGCGTGGGGTCGAGCCGGCCGCGGCGCCCAGCTACTTTCTCAACGAGCTAAAGAGGCTCGGCAAGGTAAGAGACCCGTCACTGCAACCCCACCCCTCCCCCCGAGCTGGCGCTGGAGCTCAGCCGCTTACCCGTCCATGTAGCGTTTCCACCTCCTCATCATGCTCGCCCATCGGGATGATCCAGCCGTGCGGCTGCGAGAGCTGCAGGCCATCTACTCCGTCGTGAGCGAGTACCACGCGCTGGAGATCCTGTGCCACCAGTCCATATGCATGGCGCCGGCCGCCGGCCAGAGAGTGGCGACCTGCCATGGCGATGCCTTGGCCAACATTCTTGGCATCAGCCAGCGACTGATGCAGCGGAACTCGCGCGCCATGGTGAGACTGGTCTGGCCGCTCACAATCGCCGCCGAATACGCGGACAGTCCCGCAGACAAAAGGTGGATACAGCAAACGATCAATACCGTCCAGCAGGACACCGGCACCTCTGCTTGGCTTTCTGACGTAGTGGACACCATCTTGACTCGTCAGCAGCCACCACGGAGAGCGCTTGCCATGGCTGCTATCTCTGACGTGTCGAGCGATGGGTCGTGATAAGACGCCCGTACGGAGTAGCTCTCCCTGGTATACGAGCACGTCTGGACATGGTTAGGGCCCTAATAGCTCGATTGCGGTGGATACTTTGTGGGGATCAAAGGGCGCCCAGAAAGTCGAGAGCACATTTAGCCGAACGAGCCAATCAGTGGCCGGCCCTTTCTTTCTTTTGGCGAGATAGCAAGGGAGATACAGGTGTGGCGTACCCAAAGGAGTAAGGCGTAAACACGGCAGTTTCGCCGCTCGACGTGCATCTTTGATCTTGGCGTTTTTGCTGTAGGATCGTTTTCATCGGAAATGCAAAGCTGGTCTGCCATTTCTGCACTTTTGCTCCGTGGATTCCGTCTTATCTCTTGCTGTTGTGCTCTACGAAATTGCCGCATACTTCTGCCACCACTTACACAAGACTTAAAAGGGACCGTTGTACGGCCAACAAACCGACATGAATAAAAAGGCATAGACAGCAAAAACTCAGGGACAGCTCCTTCAACCACAGCCATGAAGAAAGAAATGGGCACTGCATCGCTGGAGATCGCCGACGTGGCGGAGGGTGATGTTCTCGACCTTCGGGAACAGCCGACCACAGCTCTTCCGTCCAGCATGGATGAAGAGAGCCAGGCGTGGCACAATGGCCTTCTCAAGAAGATCGACTGGCAGTAAGCATGACATGCACACATCTCTCGTCAACCCGACACTGACGACATGCACAAGTTTGATGCCATTGATGTGCATATCCTACATGATCCAGTTCCTCGACAAGCAGACGCTTTCCCAGAGTTCCATCATGGGACTGATCACAGACCTGGTCAGTTCACCCAGCCCCTACAATATGAGTGTATCTAATCGTCTTGGCCACTTCAGGATCTCGTCGGCAAAGAATTCTCCTGGTGTGGATCCATGTTCTACTTTGGCTACCTGGCCTTTTCCTACCCGGCGTCTGTTCTGCTGGTACGCTTCCCAATTGGCAAATATCTGGCCGTCAACTTGTTAGTACTTTCAGCCTTGTGACGCTTCTTTCTCTACGTCCCGTTCTGTATCTCACCACTCTCTCCCTAGCTTCATCTGGGGCGTTATCCTAGCTTGCCATGCGGCAACCAAGAGCTTCACTGGCCTGATGGTGGTCCGCTTCTTCCTCGGGTGCGCCGAGTCTTCGGTCTCGCCAGGCTTCAGCCTGATCACGGGCATGTGGTACCGCCGCGAGGAGCAGCCGCTTCGTCACGGTCTCTGGTTCATGGGTAACTCGGCTGCCACAGCCATCGGTGGTCTTCTTGCCTATGCGGTTGCGCATATTCACGATAAACTCGAGACATGGAAGGTGAGCTGCATCCAATGACTTCCACAGACAAGTACTGCTTTACGAAGGCTAATCCCCACAATAGTGGCTCTTCCTCATCTACTCCATAATCACTCTGCTCTGGTCCGTGGTGCTGTTCTTCTTTCTCCCGGACCAGCCCTCGACGGCCCGCTTCCTGTCCGAGGGCGAACGTGTGCAAGCTCTGGAACGGTTGCGCGATAACCAGGCTGGCGCTGTCAACCACGAGTTCCAGTGGAGCCAGGTCAGAGAGGCCATGTCGGACTACAAGATCTGGATCCTGTTCTTCTACCAGATCGCAAACAATATCCCCAACGGCGGGTTGACAACCGTACGTCTGTGGCTTTGATCAATGTTTTGGCCAACCTCGCTAATTTTCCATTTGTCGTGCAGTTCAACAATCTTGTTCTGGCCGGCTTCGGATTCACCACGCTACAAGTCTACCTCCTGGCCATGCCAATGGGCGCTATTCATGGAATCTTTAGCGTTGGAAGGTATGATATATCTAGTGCCTTCCAAGGATGAAAGTTGCAGCTAACAAAAACAGCACCTTCCTCGCCGGAAAGTTTCCCAAGAACCGCTGCATTTTGGTTGCAAGCTGCACGTTTGTTGCGTACGTCTAATGTCTACGATTTCCAAGACTTGTACTTGTGCTAACAATGAATTCTTCGATGCCCGCAGACTGATCGGTTGCCTGCTTATCTATGTCACCGACAACCAAGGCAGCCAGCTTTTTGGTCTGCTGATCTTTGTCGCTTATGCTGCTGGCATACCTCTGACGCTGTCTTTGGTTTCGTCCAACGTGGCCGGCTACACAAAGAAAGCCACTGTCGGTGCCATGATGTTCGTGGCTTACTGTGTGGGCAACATCATCGGCCCCTTTCTCTTCTTCAGTAAGGAGGCACCGAAATACCAGGTACGACAAGCTCCCCTTTTTCTCTCTATTTTGCTTCTTGATCAACTGACACCATCTTTTCTGTTTGCAGAGTGGCTTTTTGTCTCTACTCATCTGCTTTGCCATTGCCATTGCCCTCATCCTGCTTTTGGCTCTATGCTGGCGCATGGAAAACGCGGTGCGGGATCGGAAATACGGCCCGCCGCAGCCTTCTGGCGGTATGGGCGTTATCATTGGTGATAGTAAAGAAGCTGGGCAGGTCGAGTTGCGTGAGGATGTGACCGATATTGGTAACCATAACTTCCGTTATGTGTATTGAAGATGGCCAGTGGAAAGACCAACGACAGGCAGTATAGTGTTTTTGGCTTAGTTTCTATACAGACTTTAGACGTCCCATGCACATGTGTTATTCGCATCGCGCTCGGCTATGAATATTTATGTAACATTTCCTAGACAATGCGAGCATTCCCCACCAGAACTACTGTGGCTTGACTTGAATCAGCCTCGAGTTCTTACTGCCTTAAATGGCCTAGCTTAGTCCTGCACGGACTATTTGACATTTAGAACGAACACAATAATATCTCATTATGAGCGGTGAGGCGCAATTGCAATGAAGCAGGACAAGGCCACCCCTAGCACAAGCAGCACCAACTCGGAAACACACGATTCAGTCCGTATCTCCAAAGAACAATTTCGAATCACATATGATCGCGCCTTTTGTGTATGGTCCACACTACACGCCTCTGCCGTCGAGTATACTGGGCCGCCTTTCGTCGATCTCCGAGACGCGTTCCGAGCTCAGCCTTGTTTTCCGCGAAACTTGAGCATAAAGCGCGAGAAAATTGCAAACGAGAATCGGATATGCGCTAATGGCTACTCGATATGGGGCTCATCGATATGGGGCTCATCGACATTCCGTTGCAGGCGCCGCATGCCATCTTTCCAGCTGCCTGTACAGATCGAATTAGCATCGAAGAACACGCGCACGTTGATAACGGAAACATCAACGACCAACCTTTACAAGGCATGGTATAATGGCAGGCGCAATTACGTTGCTGTTCTTGCCTTAGCATGGTCTTTCATCCTTTCCGCTCGATGGTCCGAAGTAATGTCCGGACTATGTACTCTTACATATTGCGAGACGACTGCGGGCAAGGACAGCACTGAAAGAAGGTCAATTCAAGACGATTCCATTGTTGTGGATATTGGAGAGGCAAGTCCCGACGAAGCCCGATGGTGGTCCGCCATTTTGGCCGAAGGTCACGGCTGGCGTGCTACCATGAGTTTCGAAGGCGAAACTTTTGTGGCCCCTTGGTCCGTCAATCGCGAAGGCGGCCACCGATTTGTTTTGGCAGCCAACCCATCTTCTTCGCCCTCTCATCCCTCTACGTCAGTTCCATCCTACGTGGATGCCCGCCGTTTTCTTCAAAAGTTCTGTGTTCGCCACAGTATCGCAGACCAAAGTCACGCTGCACTGGCCGCCGTTCTCTTGTTTCCTTCCATGGGTCGCGGTAAACCACTACGGCTACCTGTTTCCATGACCAAAGACACAAACACGCCAACACGGACGCCCACACGAAAACTCAGTTCTTCCAGTCCTACTGGCTGTGACTGGAATTTGCAAGATCATGACCTGGACAGACTCATCGTGTTGAGTTGCTACGCCCGAGGACTGCGCCCTATGCTGCTCAGCGTCTTTTACGAGCCCAGCGTGGATTGCAATGCTGTCTCCGCTTGGCTACAGGGAGAGATGGCAGCCATCGGCAGGCTTTCCCAGCACGAGCCTACCGTACTAGGACGTATGCTAATGGACCGGTCGCCCAAAGTCTCGTATTTGTGGCTTGGCGCAACAGTCCTTGGTTTGCAGGGACAGTTGCTGAAAGAAGCTGGCCGAGGACAAATCCCAATCGACCTTCACTCTGCTGCGTGGTCGGGTACGACGCAGACATTTCTCCAGTTGCCTACTTCTGGCCTGTCTGATACATGCATTACCCGCGCGGACGAGTGTCGGTTGCTCTTCATCTATCAGTTAGATAGTCACAGCCGACTTCCTGTGGTACAGTGGAGACCATTTGGTACGACGGAGCTGGAAGCTGTCGATCTCGAAGTTCGCAACCACGCGAAGTACAAAGGTCACAAGCTTCATTACCAGGGCTTCAAATGGGTGGCGCGGGATCAAGCTAAGCTGCGAGTACTGTCAGAATTGTTGTCCTGGCTATGGTTTTGCGTGAACACGCTACTCTCTTACATTCGGGTACGTCATGATGAAGACCAGAGCAATGGCATCTTTGAGACATACATTTCCCACGAAGAGATGGATCAAACAAAGGAGGTCATATCTGAAAATGCAACGCGAAACATCTTTACCTGGCTACGCCCGAATGGCTGGCCAAGGCACGAAAGGGACATCTGGGGTCACGAATGGTTTGCCGATTTCGATTCAGAAGAAGAGACTGAAGAGAGCGGCACAACGGTCATGGACAAATCGCCAGACACGGAATTATGGATTTCCAAGTTGCCTAGTTCAAACCCCCGCTTACCTGCAGAAGCCGCCCGGTATATCGCCGACACGAAACTGATGGGCTACGCACCAAGCAGGAGGGTGTGACGCTGTGCACTTCGATGGTAAGCTTTTTGCTTCTGGAAACGGTTGTGGCACGTGATTACTATTATTCTTCAGTCGTCCTGCTGGTGCCATTAATGACTGAGGGCCGTATTCTTTGCACGTGCCATGCTAGATATATTTGCCTTGTTCTCTTGTTTAGCCCTTAATAATGGCCGACCTTGATTTCTCCCACCACTTCCCCTACCTAACCAAATGGATCCCCAACAACGCCAACACTTCAAATCGGAGAATATTCTGGCCGCCATCTCCGCGCTTGGCATCGACTCAGAAGGATTTTACGTCGACAACGAGTACCGCGGGGGCCAATGTCACATTTTCAAGCTCAACCCGCCAGCCGACGCAGGCGGGAAACTGGAAACGCTAGCCATGCGTGTGCCAGTCTACATGGGTCGCGGCTGTCGCGATGCCAAGATTAACGCTCTGCATACGGAGCTACGAACCCTTCAGACGTTGGAAGAGAAGAAGTTTCCGTGGGCGCCTAAGTGCCGTGGATCCAGCCTCTCATTCAACAATGCCGTCCAACACCCGTTTTTGCTATTGTCATGGGTTGATGGCGTGCAGCTCCTCTGGGACGAGAATGTGCCGGTGCGAGCGGTCAGGGATAAGCTTTTGATGCAGATGGCGGCCATACAGTTGACCTTGATCGAATGCACGCAGAAAAAGGGTACGTTTCCATCGTTGTTCCAACATGGCAAAGGCTTACTGGTTTGCGTGCTCTAGGCGTGGCAACCGGGACGGTGTTTTTTAAGAGGCTTGCGGCGAACCGACTTGCACGCGTGGTCGAGGGCAAGATGCCGGGTCTATCAGAGCAGGACTGTATGGACCAGCAGGCCCTGTTGGCTGCGGTGCTGGGACCGGACGGAAACGACACAGCCATGGCGATGGATCACGGAGACTTCAAACCGGACAACATCATCGTGGACGAAGAGTACAATATCAAAGGGTACGTGGCCCATAGAGGGACAGAGTGATGCTCGCCGACGCCTTCACGAACTGACCACAGATTAACCCATAGGTTGGTTGACTGGGCTTTTGCCGACGTGGTTCCCATGGCTCGAGCCGCCGGCCTTCCTCGTTTTCTGTGGCCCGTAAACCTGTTCGCCGCGCCTAGCTCAATTGTCCGCGCGGACAGGCAAGCCTATGTCGCAGCCGTGGCAGCCAACCCGTCGCAGGCGGCATCTTGTATGTGGCGCTTGCAGACGGCGCGAGACGTGGACATGCGTACCCTCTTCCTGGAATCGCTATTCAGCAAGGGCATGCACGTCACCTTATCCAGGGCTGGGTGGAAACTGCCCTACTCTGACCTAATTATTCAGCATGTTTCGGAAGAACATCCGCGCCTGCAAAAGAGCTGTGCCTAGGCATGCAAGACTGGCTTCTGCAGAGGCGCACCCAGCCTGGCTTTTAGATTGTGGTCCACGAGGTGTCATGCTCGTCGAGTGCGCGGAATACGAGGCACGCAAGGAGAATAAGGAACCAAGACGGACAGAGACGTAAAAAACGAGTAGTGGCAGTCCCCTTTCGCAAATGCTCGCCAACTAATGTTGGCGAACTAGAAGTTGGCGAGCATTTGCGCAACCTGAATAAGCTGGGGCGTGGCACGAGTGTTGGTTTGTTCAAATTACAAACATTGCCAGCACACCCAGCATTTTCGGATTACTGAAATATTAACTTTACCTCTTCACGTACAACTATGGTAATAGGTCCCACAATACCACCTCCACTACCACAGCAGCACGGCGACAGTTATACGACAACTCAAATAAAGCACAATGGACGCATCACCTCCGGCACATCGCGAATGTCCCCCCGATCCAGTTGATTCTGGTGTGCCCTTTAATCGACTTCGGGCCCTGTGCCCACAAGGCACAATCCAGGAGAAACCTGCCAGAGCAACTGTCAAGACACTTCTTTCAAAACCATACCGGAACTGCGTTTCTCTGAGAGATATTGACCTTCTAGCTGCCAAAAGCCTGTACAACAAGGCATTCAGCCCCCTGTACCGTCTGCCGGACGACGTGCTAGTAAAAATTATGGGCAACCTGGACTTGATAGACATGATGTGCATTCGTCATACCAGCCGCATCTTCTTGCGCCTCTTTAGCAGGGGCGAGTTTTCACACATGCATGAACGCAGCGGTGACGGCAACATCGTCATAAAGTTCTTTAGCGATCCCTCTACTCCCTGGAAGGCACCGGATTTACCACGCTACGACAACCGCCTATATGTAGCAATGGTATATCGGCTATTGATGGATATGTACGACACCCTTCACTGCAAGGAGTTTATCGTTGGCCATAACAACGTCTATCTGCACTGCAACGCCTGTGAAGTCGACCATCCCGGGATTCTCTTTTCACACAAGGAGCGAGCGCGCGAGCGGATCAATGATCGCGTCTGTGTAGCACATGAAGGCCACGTGCGGCTGTGCAAGCACAAGACGGTCAAATGGTCGACTGTGCTTGCCAGCCTCCCCACCGGGCGTATCAATAACTACTTCCGCTACGGTGCGCACAGTAGCGATGCTGTTGGCAGCGGCTTGGCTGTGCCCTTTGGCGTCGAGCCGAATTTGCGAATCGTCTGCACGCACTCGAGCCACATCCCGGACCACCACCGCGACCAGCCCCGTCACGCAAGCACTGGCAATGATGTCAGTGCTACCGGTGGCTCCGTTCCGGTAGTGCCAGCAACAGTACCTCCCCCCGCATACGAGCGTTTCCCGGCGAAAGACCACTCGGAGTTTCCTTCGTTTGTTGTTCACGACATGATGGTATCCGGCACGAAGCACAAGGTCGTGACCTGGTCGTACACAGCCCACATAGACCTGACCGGACTGGGCGACCCAAAGAACAACGATGCAATCACTGCACAGACATTCCGGGACTGCATCCACAAGCTCCGCAAAGACCGCCACAGTCCGGCCCGGTGCATTGCACCAGAAGACTACCCTGGAATTCTTCACAAGTTGCGCTGCGTCGATCCAAATCGATGCGGCTGCCTGGTCTACCCCGGTTTCGAGGGATGGACGACACAGACGACACGAGGACCAGAAATGGTGTGTAAAGACCACGAGGTCGTGCGAAAACTGTACTCGCGTGCAAACGACTGGGATAATATCCGCGTCAGGTTGGAGTCATGCGACTATCACGACGAGGGTAGTAAGACCCGTTGTCTTAAACTCGTCTACACCCGCACCTTTCGCCTGCAGGGCTATTATATCAACCTGTCGCCGAATTGGCGACCCGGACAGCACCGGAACAAGCCGCACAATCAGAAAATTCTTGACCTAAAACTGCGAGATTCATTTCGCGCAAAGTCGGTTCCCTTCGGCTGGTACCAGGCATTGTCTCCGCATTCGTATGGCCTGTGCCATGAAGATGTCTACCATCGGACGTGGTGCCGGAACCGGCGGTGTAGGCTACACCCATCGTTCCTTTCGAACTACATTGACTCACAAGAGATGAACGCCGATTGCGACTATGGGTGCAAAAATGCTTATGCAGGCGCAGGGCGTAGATGGAAATATGTTTTTGAGTACCCGCAAAAGGAGCAGTGGGAGGGCTGGACAAGACTTAGGATGCGTTGATTTCATCACCTCCCTCAAACATGTGAATGGGCAACTAAGACAGCTACATCATCTCCTTGCAACAGCCAGATATTTACCGAGTATTATTAGCTCTTCAGAATTTCTTGGTACGGCAAGAAATTCTTACCGAGTATTATTAGCTCTTCAGAATTTCTTGGTACGGCAAGAATAGATCGGGTGGCTTAGAAGTATTTTGGGCAAAAGCGGCGATGTGTACCAAAATCAATCGGGCCGTACGGTGTCTAGGTTAGGTCTATAATAATAACGCATCCTGTCAGTGGATACAACGAATCAGATGGCGACTTCACTAGCTAAGCAGGAGAGGAGCTTCCCCTGCTTTGGGCGGAAACCCCTCCTCTATATGCACTAATCTAGGCCACCTCTCCGGCCACTTCCTCCACTTAACTCAGACAGTACGCTCGTAAATTCTCTTTATAATGTATGATAAATCGGCTAAGAATCATCTATGCAAAAACGCTGTAGAAACTGGTACAAATCTCCCGTATCGTATGATATTCTACGTTGTAGGTATTTTGATTGCATGCCTTCTTTGGTATCGCAGACCTCTAGCATTCGCTTCGATATGAATGCAATACTAGAGGAGTACCTCATGACACCAAGACACTTTTGTTGTTCATCGCTAATGAGATTTATGGCGGCATCCCATAAAACGGTCCACCGGTCCAGTCCACGTAGCAGAACAGAGGTGTTGTTGTCAATTAACACCGACGTATGATGATGGAATATAATATGCTGAAAGGCTAATACATAGCAATTAGCAAGTGTGATTAGGAATTCGAGGAGGAGCCGCCAAGACTAACCGAGAACAGCCACGTGAAGATGTTGGATATCCATTTGCCCACAAGGACCCGGTGTACTCTCTTTCCACTCATCTTCAAGCAAACCTGAAACGAGGTCTCGTAGACAGTGCGAAGTATAGCTTAGAACTTGCTGGACTCTGAGATATTCCATAGCATTACTTGCTTGCCAAAGCTCGTCGTTGCATGGAAGGTAACAACGCATATCCGATAATGTCATAGCAGGTGGATGATTAGAGAAAACAATTAACCACGCATCATTAATAAAAGTCCAGGTCACAAGTCTGACCCATGATTCGTTGAGAACAAAGAGATTCCAATCTATTGCCAAGGACAGTGACCCATGTGTGTGCCCCATCCCACCGACTCTTCTCAGAAATGCCACAAATGCAGGATGCCGTCTTTCAATGATCCGTTGACGTACTGTAATATCTTTCAAAAACATCTGGAGGGTCACTATAAGATAGGCGGCTTGGCAAAGCCCCAACGCCTCTTTGGAGCCAGTTGAGTGGTCGATTGCGCAAAGAGACCCATCCAGACGATTGAAGATATACCTTTCGGCCAATTCTTGCAATTTCGGAGTGAAGGAGGAGGGAAACGGGCTGTCCTGTCCATAGTAACGATATGAGAAGCCGGAGAGAACAATCGCGAGCAAGAGGGTCGGGTCAATCAGACGGATGTGAAAGGTCGGTAGATGGATAATTGATGCAAGCAAGTGTGCTCTGTGAAAGAAGGCGGATATACAGTCACGGAAGCTTGCCGCCGTAAAGAAGACAGCGAACGCGCCGAGGCTTGGAGGGGCATCGAAATTTGGCATGGCCGCACCGATCTGCTGAAGATCGACTCTCAAGAGCTCAACCCGCGCCCCAAGCTCATCATCCGAGATATCAAGGTGTACCCGATTCAGTGCCTCTTCCCGATGCACAAAATCAAGTGAACCGTCGTTCGTAGTCTCATCGAAGGATGGGATAAAGCCTAAAAATAAGAGGCGGGGATCGATCGTGTCAGGCATTATGGTGTGAGCAAATGGTTCTTGGGTGGCTGAATTCGCTCGGCCATGATCCGGTTCTCTGTCAAGAATGACCTCGCCAACAGGCCCGCCAAAGGGATCTGCACAACCCAGTAGGAAGGATAATGCTACGCGACTGCTGCCTCTGGCCGTGGACTCTTCTGTTGCCAATAACCCGAGTCGATGTCTGGGGTCCGCGCAAACTCGCCCATATGTGCAGGCCAGGTCACGGGAGGCGCATCGTCCACATGGGGACTGTGCATTGCACCGGACTTTGATTTGAGAGCATATATCGCAAGCATGGACCTTTCTCCCACGCTTGGCCCTCGGTGGTAGAGGTCGACTTCCCTTTGAAGGACACGTGTTGGCGTGGCGTTTGGCGCCGTCAACTCGGCGGAATGTCCGCGCGCAGAAAGGGCACTCATTGAGGCTGGATGCGGGGATTGGGGCAAAGGGAAGTCGACAGATACGACAGTCTGGCATATTTAAGGAAGCCATAAATTTCCGGGGGATGAACGGACTGGGTTGTTGTTACGAGGTAAGAGAGATGAGTGAATTTCCCGACGCTAAAATTATTTTTGACGTTGGATGCGACCACTTTTTTCTACACGTGACAAGGCGATGTCATTGGAAGTTAACGACGCCGACTACAAGAACGTCTGATAATATCAAGTGTGGCCCTTTGGCCCTATTAATTTAATATGAATTTTATGAATTTTAATTTATTTTTATACACATACCGTGACGGTATGTCAGACGGTTCCTGGCTACTCTAGGAGACCTTGGAGATTTGAAGAGCAGCTGCCTTAAGTTAAGATGGCAATCTCTGCAAGGACAACAAAATACGTAATGCCCGCCTTACGTACCATTTTGCTAATATGGAACTCAAAATCCTAAAGTGTTTCGCTTATCATATCTCGTCCTTCCTATGCGGCATCAGTATGCCATTTATGACCTGGTTCGGCAGGTATTCGAAAGTGTGGAGCATGTGTGAATTTCCCGACGCCCACCCAAATCGCGTCAAGTCCATATAAGCCGGAATCTCTCTGGCAAACGTTTCCCTAGAGTCCATTTTACCTAGCATCTCACAATACAAACGTTTGAAATTGCGCCATTGCCATAAAATGCCATGTAAGTTCAACACAATGGACCTCGGGCCAAGGAGCGACCCTCGCTAACAGCAGTAGTTCCAAGACAGCCTTGTGCATCAACCCTCTTGTGTGCAGCAAAACGGTTGAGCACCGCCTCTCTCCAATTTCGTGGTCCCTTTCCTCGACTTTTACAACCGATCTCGAGCAAGGCCCAAGAAGCATCGCCTACAACGTCTCGAGCTCTATCTCGCGAGATCCAGCCCATGCAACTAGTAGATCACGTCTGGTAAGACCAAGTGAACACTCCCGAGGCGACAAAATAACACCGCCGACTACAGCCGATCCTAACAACAAAGTACAGGACAGGCCTAGATTCTGTCGTGAGTTGGGCACGGAATGGCTCTATGTGGCCTCTCTCGTTTGGCCTCGCATGCTGCAGCATTGAGATGATGCATGCCTCGATGCCGCGGTATGATCAAGACCGCCTCGGCATCATCTTCCGTGCTTCACCTCGCCAAGCCGATGTTATGATTGTGGCCGGTACTGTTACGAACAAAATGGCACCGGCACTTCGGCAATGTTACGATCAGATGCCTGATCCGAAGTGGGTGATCAGCATGGGTAGCTGTGCAAACAGTGGAGGATACTACCACTACAGTTACAGTGTCGTCAGGGGGGTTGACCGAATTGTACCTGTCGACATCTACGTTCCAGGCTGCCCTCCAACTAGCGAGGCTCTGCTGTATGGCGTACTTCAGCTACAAAGGAAGATTCGGAAGACAAGGGTTACTAGACTGTGGTATCGAAAGTGAGGGAGCACGTTTCCCATACTCTGGGCTGTGCATGAACCATAGTAAATAGCTCTTGTCACCATGTGCCATATTGGCAACGACGCATAACGACAACATGCGACACCGCTTAAACAACAGAGAGTAAACCCACGAAGCATTCCTTGGTTGCGTGAAAAATCGGGGAGCATATCCCGTCATCTATTCTATTCTACATGTATCTAGATACAAAGGCGAACAGGCGGTAGGCTGGCCAACTCCCTGTCCTAGCCAGCAAGCTGATCGCATGCAGGCTTCCAGTTCCTCGCTAACTCTGCTGGGTGAGCGAGTCCTGCAGCCTCGGACCATGTGATCCGAGCACTGGCAGTAGGACATGGACGGCAGCCCGGGACCACGAATCGAACCTATTTAGTTTTATGTTCCTCGGAAGTCTCCTCCACCTGCTCATGCTCAATATCGTGGTCGCCCACTTTGTTCTGCGCCCGGGTCAAGTCGGCAACAACGACCTCGTCACCAAAGATATGGGCAATCTCTTCCAAAGACTTTCCTTTTGTCTCAGGGAAGATGGTGAAGACGACAATGGCGCCGAGCAAATTCGTGCAGATGAAGAGTGAGTAGTACTTGTACCCGACATCACTAAACGCAATGGGCGACACTTGGTTGAAGAGAATGTTGACAAGGACGTTGCATACAATCGCCATGGCAGAGCCCTATTGCCGCTGGTTAGCTCCCGGACGTCTGTTGTCACACAATTCGAGGAAAGGGCCTTACCTTAGCTCTAATGGCCATGGTCATGATCTCGGGAACAAAGATATAATGGATCGAGTTGTAGCCGAGAGAGTATCTTTGGGGAGGGTTCTGTTAGCGAATACCGGCCTGGGCGAGGAAAACTCGGTTGGGAACTTACATGATTGTGAAGCAGAAGATGAAGGCGATAGTGAAGCCTTTGGCCACCATGTTGTCTGATGAGCCGTAGGCGCCTGACAAGCCCATGACAATCGCCATGTCGCCAGCCATGCAGAGACCGGTGATCCAAAGAGTCTTCTTACGGCCCCAACTGTCGACGTAGTAGAGACAAACCATGTTTGCAATCGGGCCGGCAAGACCGTAGACACTGTGTGATGCGCATGCATGTCAGCCATTGTGATATTGGGCCAAGGGAGATCCGGCTTCTGCCTAAGCACAACATACCCTGCCAGCATGGTGGGCATATGGCCCGTCATGCCCAGGCCCTTGTACAGGTCTGTCTGGTAGTAGTTGACCACGTTGATACCGCTCAGCTGGGTGAAGACCTGGACGAGCACGGCGAGGAGAAGTCTCTTCCTGTTGCTTGGCGTCTTGAAGACCTGGCCCCAGCTGATGTTGGAGACGGACTTTTCGTAGCGAATCTGCTCGCGCATCTGGCTGAACTCGGCGCGGTAGAAGCTCTCGTCGTGTCCAATATTTCCGTGCAGGCGCTTGATAACGGCGAGAGCCTCGTCGTCGCGCTCCTGCTCGAGCAGCCAACGGGGGGAGTACGGGAGGAAGAAGATGCCACCGAGGACGATGAGGGCCGGAAGACACTGGATGGCGAGAGGGAAGCGCCATTGGAAGCTGCCGCTGGAGTAGGAACAGCCGAATCCGATCCACTGCATTCCATGAGCCTCTGAGACCAGGTCGAAAGGGGTAGGGGGTTGGGGGGGGACTTGTTGCAACTTACGTTGGCGGCGGCAAAACCAAAGCCGACAAACTGAGCGTGCAACCCAGCAATCATGCCGCGCTTTTCAGGCGGTGCAATCTCCGAGTTGTAGATGGGAATGGTCATATTCATCATACCCACGGCAAAGCCTCCAACGACGCGGCCGACAATGAGCATGGCAATGTGCACGGAGGCGGCCTGGATGATGCCGGCAACCACGGCAATAGCGGCCGCTATCGCAATTGTCTTTTTCCGGCCGAAGTAGTCCGCACTCCATCCTGCAAAGAAGACGCCAAAGACAGAGCCGGCGCTGAACGTGCTGACAACAGCACCCTTGATGCTGGCCGTAAACGGGGAGAAGTAGAGCTTAAAGTGGTCCTGCGAAATGACCGTCGATACAACACCGGAATCAATGCCGTAACTAAGAGAGAGTTAGTACAGGATAGAGGGAGGCCGACAAGACAGCCGTTCGGAGTGGTGAAGCCGGCAAGACAGCAACTCACAGCAAAGATCCAACCTGCCAAGTCAGCCAGTCAGTCGCAATTCAAAGAGGACACAGAGCGGTGGTGAAACGTACAGCGGCAAAGAGGGCACACCCCCAGGTGTACCAGTTGACTGTCTGCATGCTAGACATGATGGGCAGAGTCGACGACGAAACCACACAACGGCTTTACAGCTGTTCAGGTGCAATCAGAGACGAGCCGACAAACAACGGGTCCTAGAGTTGACTCGGCCTTGCAGAACGACGAAGCACAGCAGCCGTGGTACATATGCATCATGCAAAGCATAGGACACCGGCCAAACAGGCCATTTTCCGGTACTTGGGCCACGCGCGCTTGGCGCTAAGACTCCGTACGAGTAGTCTGTCGGAATCACGCGCGGCACCGGTCAGATGCCACCACTCACCGCTTACTTTCGGGTAAGAGATCGTTCACTTTCGGTAAGGCTCACCTTGGAACCCGGAAAAGTGGAGCTGGAGTAGCTGCTGCCGGCCGTTCAGATAGCGCATTTTCGGGTGGCGTGCACAGCGGGTCAAGCTCGCTACGGAGAAGGTGTTTAGGCTAAAGTAAACAGACGCTGTTTCTGTCACGAGGCAGCGACTTGTGGAGACCCCGGGTCGTGTCTTTGGCATTTAGCCTAAATACGGGGAATACCCCTGACTGGGGTTTTTTTGACTACCCCAACTTCTCCAAAGTTCAGCCCGTGTTTCTCCGCACGAGATGAACTTTCCCTTACATCTTTCCGGGGTCTTGACCACGAATGCTTAGCTGGTTGATTTGGGGGGTTGGAAAGGATACTAGTCTCCACCTTGGTGGCGACGACTTGTCACTGCAATTTTTTAGTGAGCTAGCTGGTCGCCTTTTGAGCGGACATGGTCTGCTTTCGAAGACCTCGGTTGTACGAGTAGTCTCTATGGGCCTTATCAGGAAGGACCTGTGCAACAATCCTACGGGAAACCGCAGTTTTCCGAGTTGCACTGCAACAGTAGAGGCAGAGGCCTTGTAAAGGTCTGGTGATATATTTTATGAGTTGTGATTCTTTGTCAGACGGCGTTGTGTGCAGTCTGGCGCATCACCAGGTTTGGCCCTGGTGCTCGAATGCCTTATGCGTCAGGTATCCACACCATCAGCCGAGTCCAGTGTTGTTGCAGCACGAGCTGTCAAGCACGAGTCTTAAAGACTTTTGGAGACTAACAAAGCATGGGACAATGGCCACGGTCAGTCTGTGAGTGGCAGTCTCCAGGGCCTTTCAAGGCGTTAGCGCTGGCATTACCCCATCATTATTGGATCAATACTCCATATTGTCGTAGTGCTGTTTGTGGAGAGTCCACGCCAGTGAGTTAATCCTCTTTGTCTTGAGCCGAAGCGAATGGCCAGCAGCTGACTTGTTTCTTAGCTTCCGGATAAATGGTATGGCCGGTCGTGCCATCCGCGCCGAGGGCTCGGTAACCGGGCCCACTTTACGGATATGTGCTGGAAGAATACCGGACATAGGGATTGTGGACTCTAGTCTGGCAATGGTGGCGGATACGTGACAGGCCGGTTCTGCATGACGGCTGGAATAAATAATCCGGGCTGGTGCTTTGCGCTGTTGCTTCCTTTTCCCCTGTGACCAGCCGGAACCGACGCGGAAAGCAACGCGTGATCAGAAAGATGGTCAAGTTTTCTCATGGCTGCTGGCATCCGGCCCCGGATACCCTCATTGACTGGGCGGTCGAGGTCGTCAAGGCAGAGGCCCGTGACGACCACCTGCACTTTGTGACTGTAAGCTCTGACTCTGCCGTTGTTGGCCAGGGGGAAGCTCTGCGTCGTTGAGCAGGGGCCCTCGGGACGACGCTTACGCATCCCAAAGCTAACTTGCCAAAGTGCTCCAAGCCCATCAACCACCGGGGCGATACGCTGAACAATCCCACCCTGACCCACCACATCAGCTCGCCGGTGGACGATGTCCTCCATCTTTCGTCGACGCACTGGAAGGGCCAGAAGAGCGTTACGGCGGCCCCGAACTTTGAGCTCTTCCCGGCCGGCCAGCCAGACCATGATCAGGCCATCAAGACAGCCAAGGCCGATGACCGCGTGACGTTTACCGTCGGCGACCTGAGCGCCACGGTCAACACCGCCGCAAAGAGCTTCAATCTCGACTTTGCCCACGGCGCCAAGAAGCTGACCTCGCTCGGCTGGCGCTCCATCGGCTACGTCAAGCAGGGCACCACGGCCCTGCATCCCAAGGCCAACTACACGGACCCCAACAAGGGCGAGCGATGGACCACGTACCAGCTCTCCCTGGCTGTCGGCGAGAAGATCTACGGCCTGGGCGAGCGCTTTGGTCCGTTTGTCAAGAACGGCCAGACCGTCGACCTGTGGAACGACGACGGCGGCACCGGCTCCGAGCTGACCTACAAGAACATTCCGTTCTTCCTCAGCTCCGCCGGCTACGGCGTCTTCATTCCTACGTCCAGCCGCGTGTCGCTCGAGATCCAGTCCGAGCGGACCACGCGCGTCAACATTGCCGTCCCCGGCGAGTCGCTCGCCATCTACCTCATCTACGGCCCTAGCCCCAAGGAGATCATCCAGAAATACGCTATTCTCACTGGCAAGCCGGCCCTGCCCCCGGCCTGGACCTTTGGTCTCTGGCTCAGCACCAGCTTCACCACCGAGTATAGCGAGGCCACGGTCAACTCCTTCCTCGACGGCATGGTCGAGAGGGATATTCCCGTGTCCGTGTTCCACTACGACTGCTTCTGGATGAAGGGCTTCCAGTGGTGCGACTTTGAGTTTGACAAGGACTTCTTCCCCGACGCCGCCGGCCAACTCCAGAGACTGAAGGAAAGGGGCCAGCATGTAAGTCTCCCCTCATTCTGCCCAAGAACGGATCTTTTGTAGACATCTACTAACCCACCGGTCTTAGGTGTGCGTGTGGATCAACCCGTACATTGCCCAGGAAAGCAAGCTCTTTGACGAGGGCGCCGAAAAGGGATACTTTGTGAAGAGGGGTGACGGAAGTGTCTGGCAGTACGACTTCTGGGTACGTTTCGCCAGCATCCTGGTTCCCCAGCACCCAAGCTAACCCATTCCGTTCTTAGCAAGCCGGGATGGCCTTTGTTGATTTCACCAACCCCGATGCGTGCAAGTGGTATCAGTCGAAGCTCAAGGCCCTGGTCGACATGGGCGTCGACTCTTTCAAGACCGACTTTGGCGAGCGCATCCCGACGGGCGACACCGTCTACTTTGACGGCTCGGACCCACAAAAGATGCACAACTACTATGCCTTCCTCTACAACAAGGTCACCTTTGAGGTGCTGGAGACGTCCTTGGGCAAGAACAATGCCGCCCTGTTTGCCAGATCCGCAACGGCAGGTTGCCAGGTACGTTCCGATGGAGAGACTTCCTAAGACTTTGAGACTCTTAGAAACTAACACTGTCTGCAGAGATTCCCCGTGCACTGGGGCGGCGACCCGTATTCGACCTTCCCTGCCATGGCTGAGACCCTGCGCGGAGGCATGTCGCTCGCGCTGAGCGGCTTCGGCTACTGGGCACACGACATTGGCGGCTTCGAGGGCAACCCCGACCCGGCGCTGTTCAAGCGCTGGATTGCCTTTGGTCTCTTCTCTTCGCACTCGCGCCTGCACGGCAGCGGCTCGTTCCGCGTGCCCTGGCTGATCGACCCGACCGAGGAGGCGTCGCGGGTTCTGGCTCACTTTGTCTCTTGGAAGCATCGCTTGATGCCCTACCTCTACGCCCAGGCCCTGGTCACCCACCGCACCGGTCTCCCCATGCTGCGAAGCGCTCTGCTCGAGCTACCCCAAGACCCGGCTGCCTGGTACCTGGATGCCCAGTACTTCCTCGGCGACTCTCTGCTTGTGGCGCCTGTTTTCACCGAGGAGGGCGACGTGACGTACTACGTCCCCAGCGGCCGCTGGTATAGCATCCTGGACGGGAAATGGAGGCAGGGCCCGGGCTACGTGACCGAGAAGCACGACTACTTTAGTCTGCCGGTTCTTCTGCGGCCGGGCAAGGCCATTGTCCTGGGCGACCCCAAGCTGTCCAAGGACAAGGTTGTCTATGACTGGGCTGACAAGACCACGATTCTCGTCAACCCGACGGACGATATGGACGAGGTTGTTGAGATCGCAGACCACGAAAACCTGGGTGAAGTGCGCGTGAAGCTGTCGATCAAAAATGACAAGGGATCGCTCAGAGTCGCCGTCGTGCAAGGGCAGCTCAAGTCGGACGCCACGGTGCAAGTCGCCGGAGGCAAGACGGTCGACCTGAAAGCCAGCGCCCAGGAAGCAGAGATTGCTCTGTAGACGGCAAGCTGTAGACCGTTGAAATCCTGCTTGATCAGGCAAATGATGCTCGAAAATACTGCACCATGTGCTTTAGAACTTGACAAGTCATGTCTTATTAGATTGTTAGAAGAGTAGATGAGTTAACGCAATACTGCCAGAAATCGGCGATAATAGAAAATCTGAAGAAAATGAATCATCTCGTTGGCACAATTTGGTGAAGAGACTCTGCATTGCTGAGAGCCCGCAACACCGCTGCCATTGATTCAAGCATTAGTCAGAGCGCGGGTATTGAGCCTGTTTAGGACCTGCCTGTGGAAGGCTGCATCCTGTTCTCCAGCCGTAGGCGGCTACATGACCACCCTACATTAACAAGTCGCCACAATTACTATATACGACAAGTCACACCGTAGATCAGCAGGAACAAGAGGTCTTAAAGTGGTAGAACGTGAGTATGATTTGTCTAACGCGCCAAAATTATGGCCGTTTGGCTGCCCTGAATTGCGGCTCCATAAGTCCAACCGCCGGTAGCCCACATATTCACTACAAGGTCCTGTAGTCTAGCGGTTAGGACACTGGATTCTGATTCCAGTAGCCCCGGTTCGATTCCGGGCAGGACCTCACAAATGTTCAATTTTTTTGGCTTTTCACGCAGTTTCAAATAGCACCTGCTGTTTTTTTGTTTTTGCTTTTTTGCTTGATTAACCTTTCAACATGTATTCAACCCGTATTTTGAGAAAATTTCACACTTTCCTACTCATTACACGTGATTTATCAAAATCCTCATTTATGCTACACTTTCTTCCCAAACCGCAGAAGACAAATGTGAATCGGCACTACATCGCTGTAAAATGGCCCAGTCTGCGACTGTTTCGGCGGTAGGGGAAAGCAAACTTCCTCCACCTGGAAGCCTGCAAGAGAAGCCGAGTTCTTGAATATCTCAAACGTCGTCCGTTTCCGCTCAGTTGCCGCCACCAAAATCGCAACGTCGGGGAATAGGTCCACCAGATCCGTAAAGGTGGCAATCAGAAGAGGAACCACACTGCTATCGTATGTGATGTCCGCGCCGATCACCACGTCCACGGCTCGTCCCCCCTTCCACTGTGGTTCCTCCGTCCCGAGCAGAGCGTGTCCCCACTTTAAATCAACGGCCATGGCCTTTTCTGAGCCTTGCAGTCCATTCAGAAAAAAGCTCTCGGGTAGATTGTTGATCACATCGTCGGACCCGTCGGACGCAAGCACGTCAGCCGCACCCAGATAGCGCGCACATAGGACAGACAAGTATCCCGTTCCGGCTCCGAGCTCCAGCACGTGTTTGCCTCGGACAAGATCCGGCCGGCTGCACAAATATTGCCCCAGATGCAGGGACGCCTCCCATGTCGCCAGTCCGGTCGTTCCCTGCGCCGCAATAATTGTGCGGGACTCAAGGAGAGTAATTTCTGGGCAGCGCTCTGAAGCAGTTGGGTCTGCCTCATCGCTGTCGGCGAGAGCGGAGACGCAATAGACAACATATGCCTTTTGCTGGGCCGCCACTAGCTCGGAGGGCAATGGCTGGCTGAGAAGCTCCGTCATGCTCTCCATGAGTCCGTCGTGAACGCCCTTTTGAAAAATAATCAGGCAAGTTCTTGCAACGGATATTTCGTCCAGTCCTCTTTGCTTACATGCTCTTCCCAGTCGTCAATGCTGGCCTCGATCTTCTCCACGAGTTTTCTGATTGTCTTCAACTGGTATCGAGGTGGCGCTGGGTGATTTTTCCCTGCCGGGTCCCAGAGACGGCAAAATATCATGTCTTGCACTTCATGGTCGCGCAGGTAATGCCGGTCAGGATATGTCAGGTGTTGCTCAAGCTGCAAGTACTGGCGGCAAAACGTCTGGACTTGTTTTCGCGCCTCCTCCGAAATAGAGGAGCCCGAAGACATGATCACGAGCTCCTCCAAGGGATATAATACTATGTAACGACTCACGCCGACGGTTTCACGAGAGAAAAACCTCTAAGTCCAAGCAAAAAATTCGTAGTATATTATCACGTGACCGCTGTGCAGCTTCGGTGACCCAATACAGGCGCCAATGCTGGTTTTATCTCACCGCCTTTTAAACAGCGCGCTGAAATGCTCTGGGTCGTAGGCTAAAGCCAAATATTGCCGCATCGAAATGCGAATGTCAACAAGTAACTCCCAAATCGGGGTTGAACCTCTCATACTCTGGCTCACCAACGGCAAACAGACGAACATAGATATCGTACGATATCGCCTCTATATTACAGACATCATTTACAGAAATATGAATTGGGATAGCATCTGCTATAATGCTGGCGCATTTACGGCCGCTCTATTTCTCCTTGAGTATGGAGCCGACCGTTTCATCGACCACACTGCAATTGTCGCGCGTCGAGTTGGAGTCTCACAGACCCTGGTAGCCTTGCTCACAGCAGGTGCAGAATGGGAAGAGGTGTGCTTTCATATGAATGTGCAGGTACTAAGATGCATAACGCTGACTGATATAGCTTGCTGTGGTTGTCGCAAGCATCCTCCAACATCGCTCCTCGCTTGCACTTGGCAATGTCATCGGCTCTTCCATTTCGAATATTCTAGGAGCATTCTCTCTAGGCCTCCTCTTCTATCCGGGCCGCATGGAATTTGATCGAAGTGCGAAGATATACACAGCCTTGCTCTTCCTCGTCACAACACTGTTTACAGTTGTCGCTTTGACGAAGTCTTTGGGAAGGATTGCGGGAGGCATTTTTATTGCAACGTTTGTCATATATCTGGCATCGATCGGCTACGCCATTTACAAGGGCGTTTTGGATGCGCCAGAAGACTCAGACAGTGACTACAGCGACGATGATGAGAGCACCGAGAGCATCGACACCGAGGCACAGCACAACTATGCTCCCACTGAAGGATCACCTCTTCTTTCTGACAGCTCTGAATCAGATAGCTCCTCACAATTCTGGAAGCACACCCTTCTGTATCACACTGGACAACTTCTTCTCGGCTTCGTGGCACTGTCCTTATCAGGCTATGTTCTTTCACACAGCGCTGCTTCGATCGCTGATGAGTTTAACCTTTCCGGCACAGTCGTTGGCGTCACAGTTTTATCAGTTGCTACTACGTTGCCTGAAAAATTTGTTGCTGTCATGAGTGGCAGTCGGGGACACGGCGGCATCGTTGTTGCAAGCACAGCGGGAAGCAATATATTCCTTCTTACCTTGTGTCTTGGGGTTACACTTATGGCTGGAAATCAGAAAGAGATCGCGGAATCTCTGATCTTGTTCGAATTGCTTGTCACTTGGGCATCGTCTGCTCTGTTTCTTCTAATTGTGTTCTTGGGCTCGGGGCGGTGGGTTGGTGGAATGCTATTAGCATTGTACCTTGCTTTTATAATTCTAGAGTTCACTATATATAGGAGATAAGTAGAGAACTTACAAGCTACCATTCAAGTTGTTATCAATGTAAAAGCTAGTACGCGTACTCATAGTTTATTGTGCTGGCTTGCTCATACCGTGCTTCTGTCGGTAGGTGAGCAGTGTAAATTCGAGGTAAGTGGGGCATTGCGTGAGCATCGTTTATTCGTACTCCGAACTTCTCGGCAGCTGTGGAAAATTACACTTCTATTTTTTACATTTTCTTGACGCTAACCTGACGCCATCGCGACGCGACATGAAACTGTCCACCGCTGTCTCAGGAAATAGGACAAGTCGCCATGGAAGACGAACAAATACTTGCAAATTGGAGCAAAAAAGAACTCCCCCGGGTGGGCTCGAACCACCAACCTTTAGATGTGCTCTAAATAACAGTCTAACGCGCTATCCAATTGCGCCACGGGGGATATTTGTTGATGCGGTTTCCAGGATGGAGCCATGAAGACGCCGGATCACATTTGGGTGTCCAATTGCTTACAGTCTGACAGCGCAATCTACCGAATTGTGTTGGCCAATCAAGATACTCAAACATGATAGGAATTAGAGGCAATGCATCTGTCAAATATATGTTTAAAAAAAAGCTTCATTAAGTATCTATGTGTGTGTTTATCCTATTTTACCAGTCGTATAAAACCAAAGTCTATTATGCTTCCGCATATTCCTATTTGCGTCTTATGGGCGGTCAAAGAGTGTCACATGCGAAGAAGTCTGCAAAGCCCGTCTTTTCATTGATAGTAAACCTAGACTACAATTTTTGAAGGGTTCGCAGTCTTCAACACCAAAATAACCTATTCGAACAGCTTATCAAAGAGTCTTGCCACCTTACCCGACTCCCGCGGCACGTACATCGCCTCGTAGTCGTCAATCTCCTCCTTGAGGCCACCTAAGCTAATGTCGGCCTGGCCGGGGCGCACATACGAGGTGCGGAAGATGACTTTCCAAGCCAAAAAGAGAACAATAAAGAAGCCGATCATGCCGTAGTCGAGGAAGAACCACATGACGGACCACCCGCCCGAGATAAAGAGGTCGTAGCCGCCGGCTAGGAGCATGAAGATAGTGCCACCCATGGCAAAGTACGAGGTGTAGGGCTGGAAGCGACCCTTGTAGGGCAGACCGTTGCGGTCAATATTTTGTTTCTTGAGGGAGGAGAAGAAGTGGCGGTAGACGATGGCGGTGCAAAGGTAGTTGATGAGCTGGCAGCAGGTGACGAGGTCGACGAGGTAGTTGAGGGCTTCGGCGGCCGACGAGCTCATCTCCATAAATGCGAGCAGGCAGAAGAGGAGGGAAAAGAAGAGGGCAAAGATGGGGACGCCGGCCTTTGTGCAGTAGGAGAAGAAGCGGGGAGCATGGCCTTCGAGAGACATGCCGTGGAGGGTGCGGGTGGCGGAGAAGAGGAGGCCGTTGCCGGCGCTGAAGATGGACGTCATGATGAGGGCGTTGACGAGGTGGGGGAGGCCCTTGATGCCGAGGCGGCCCATGGCGATAATGTAGGGGCTAGAGGGTTAGCAAGACGTGGAGAGACAAGCAAGGAGGGGCGAGGGGGGCTCACGAGGCTGCGCCGGTGCCGGAGCCAGCGGTGGTGCCGTCGAGGATGGCACTGAGGGTTTCGTCGTCGTAGGGAATGACAATGCCCATGCAGAGAGCAGAGCCGACGAAGAAGAGGAGGATTCGCCAGACAAAAGAGCGGAAAGCGGGCGGGAGGACCTTGCGGGGATTCTCGGCCTCGCTGGCGACCATGGAGATGTATTCGGGGCCGCAGATGCTAGAAGGGGGTCAGGGACTGGCGAACAAGAATGTAATTTCAAAGAGCAACTCGGGAGGGAGTAAAACGTACGAGAAGCTGGCCTGGTACATGCAGGAGATGATGCCACAGAAGCGGCCGATGTTGCCGTCGACAATGTGAGCGACAAAGGCACCGGGGTCACGCCAGTAGCGGAAGCCGTAGCGGTCATGCTCCGGGTTGCCGCCGAGCATGGTGATAAAGGTAAAGAAGAAGAGGCCGATCATGAGGATGACCTTGAAGATGGAGAGGTAGAACTCGGCGATACCAAAGTAGCGGACGCTGGCGACGTTGAGCAGGGCGTAGGCAACAATCATGGCGACAATGATGGCAGCGACGGGGACGTCGTCGGACCAGTAGGTGATCATGATGTTCATGGCGACAATCTCAAAGGGGACGAGAAAGGCCATGTTGAGGAAAAAGTTCCAGGCCATGGCGAAGCCTAGGGCGCCGTCGACCCATTCGCTGCCGAAGCGAATAAAGGGGGAGGGAACGGGGACGTAGGCGACCATTTCGGCAAAGCACTCGTTGACAGCCCACATGACGGAGCCCCAGATGAGAAAGGCGATGAAGAGGCCGGCAGGACCGCCCTTGGGAAGGGACGAGCCCATCTGGACGTAGAGGGCTGAAAAGTCAGAGGAGAAGCAAGAGGCAAGGCAGCAGGGGACTCACATGTTCCAATGGCGCCTCCAATGGCAAACATCTGCACCTCTGGGCCGCGCAGCTTTCGCTGCAGGGCCTGAGAGCCGGCGCTGACCGGGGTGGTCTGGCCCTCTGACAGTTCGGCCACATCAGAGGCAGGGGGGGACTTTTCGTCTTTGCGGGGAGAATCCATGTTGAAAACTGGCGTGATTTTGCCCACGGCCAGAACGTGAGGCCAGTTCGGGAGGCTCTTATATGACTCTTGAAAAAGTACAGCTCCCCCACGTTTGATCGCGTCTGCCTCGGCTGACTTAGTGACAATTAGCGTAGACTCCGCTGCCAAGCGGGCCAGATACTGTATCGCCAGATATCGCAGGATTTTGTCGGCGCTGGGTGGAGTCGGAGGACCCGCCGCTTCGCCGTCGGGACAGCCGCAAAATGTGGCAACACACGGACACAAAAAAGGCTTGGCTATGGGATCGGAATTTCTAGGATTCTGGTATCTCTGATGCACGTGGGCTCTCTACAGCTTAAAGTCGGGGGACCGGAACTCTTCGAGCTTGTACTCGGGCTGGAACTCGACATAGAGGCAGTCCTGTGGGGTTAGGTTAGCGGGAACATGAAAGTGGGAGGACCGGGATTTTTTTTTTTGGGGGGGGGGGGGGACGACTCACGGGCGTGCTGGCCATGCGGAAGTTGTAGGCGGCCTCCTCGTCCGAGACAATGGTCTTGGGCTGGCCGGAGGCGTCGACGAGCAGCTGGACGCGGCAGCTGCGCTCCATGAGGCAGAACAAGAAGGCGGCCTCGTCGACGGTCTGGCCGGTGGTGAGCAGGCCGTGGTTGAGCAGGATGGCGGCCTTGTTGTGGGCGCCGAGGCTGGCGGCGATGCGCTCGCCCTCGTCGGCCTCGTTGGCGATGCCGCCGTACTGGTCGTAGACGGCGTGGGCGCCGAAAAAGTAGCAGACGTCCTGGTTGAGCATCTCGAGGGGGCGGCCGAGGGCCGAGTAGGCGCGGCCGTGGAGCGAGTGGGTGTGGCAGATGGCGTGCACGTCGGGGCGGGCCTTGTGCACGGCCGAGTGGATAGAGAAGCCGGCGTTGTTGATGGAGCCGGCCGTGTTGCCGCCGACCGTGTCGCCGGCGTGGTTGACGCAGATCATGTCGCTCGCCCGCATCATGCCAAAGTGCACGCCCAGCGGGTTGATCCAGAAGCGGTCGGCGTGCTCGGGGTCGCGCACGCTAATGTGGCCCGAGATGCCCTCGGCGTAGCCCTCGCGCGCAAACACCCGGAAAGCCGCCGCCATGTGCTCGAGCTGCCACTGCCGCTTCTCGGCGTGCGTCGCAAACGACGGGATGCCCGGCAGCGCCTTGCCGCGGTGCGCCATGCCAATCAGCGCCGGGTCCGTGGCGACCAGCTTGCCGGGCAGTGCCGCGGGCGTCGTCGTCGTCGCAGAGGGGGCCATTGTGCGGGTGTGGTGGTTTATTTTGTTTGTTTTTTTCCTGTATCTTTTCCTGTATTTTTTCCAATATTTTCCTTCCTTCGTAGCACAGTGTCTCGTCGATTCGCCGTCCGTTGCTATCGTTTGCTTCGGGTGGCTTGTTTGGTCGCCCGTCTAGTCTCTTTCGCTGGTCTCTCACCCTCCCACTTTTGACCTTGGTCCTTATCAAGGCGCCGTGTCAAATTGGTCTGACTGAGTAATATGTGGAATTCACTGACTAAGCAAGAGAAGCCAGCGGCGCAGTTCTGCACCCTTACTACCAACACCTTAAGTACATGAAAAGAGGC